>LPNX010846678.1:31187-155229 GCA_001517045.1 Pseudotsuga menziesii
ACATCTTTACAATGTAATATCTACTAGGTGAAAATTACAACTACAATGTAAAATTTGATTTCATATTTCAGAAGAAATTTAGATTTGCTATGTACTTCAAAAGCATGGCAACTATGTCAATGTATCAACTTATATGTCATGGCATATAACTTTCATTCATCTGGACAATGGGTTATAGGAATGCACGTCTCCATAATACGATCATGGTCAGTTACTGCCATCTTCCATCTCTTTGCTTCACCCCTCTTCACCTTGATTTCAATGAGATGTATCCGAGCTGCCACCACCAAATGACTGTACTGACAAGATATACATTCAGGCATAAAATATCCATAAATAACATAGCCACCTTGTCTTCTCACTTTTTCAAAAAAGTGGCCCATTACAACTACGTCAACAAATTGGTACGTGAACTCTCTGTCGACATAGGGCCGCACCAACCTGATTTTGATTTGTGTACACTGCATCAAAAAGTATGCCACATGCTCCACATTTCCTAGTGGTGCAATTACAATAGATACATCACCTGCATCAACATTTTCAAATATTAATATATGTGTGTGTGTGTGTGTGTGTGTGTGTGTGTGTGTGTGTGTGTGTGTGTACAGGACTAGAGACTTAAACATTCAATCAAGTATCATGTACCTTTCTTAACCAAATCAGAAACCCGATCATGATCTAGGGAAACCACTGCCTCATCAATGTGCATCTCATGCCACGTCAGAATAAGATGTGGCCCCTTTGGATTAAGAGGGACATATTTCAATTGTTTGACATATGCATCGTTCATGCAATGATCAACCCCCAGTCCATTGGTGTCAATGTAGAACTCACAGAGTCATGCATACTTCCTCGTTTCAATGGAAAATATGCCACCCATGTATTTACTACAAACTGAATGTAGTTCTCTCGTACCAGGTATGGTCTCACAATACCATGGCATGGATATATTCACATTGCCAAGGGCAACATCCCAAAAAAACCTGCATTGAATAACAAACATCACACACACACACACACACACACACACACACACATATATAATAAAAACACACATTAGAGGAAATTTCAACTCAAAATGGGCCTCCTAAAATGAACTAATAAAATAATAGTTAAAATAATAAAATAATATTTATTAATTTTGGAGGAAGAAAAGAAAAAAAACTACTTTTTTGTTTGTATTTTTGACATATCTTCCTGTGTTTTTACTCAAATTTAGATTGGGAGAGCTCGTTGGATGTGTAATTTAATTATTCATCCAACGAGTACCCACTCGGCATACTTTTGATGGACCCCGCTACCCCAAAAACAAGAAATACCTGAAAAAATGGAATGATGATGTCATCATTCCATTTTTTCAGGTATTTCTTGTTTTTGGGGTAGCGGGGTTCGTCAAAAGTATGACGAGTGGGTACTCGTTGGATGCAGAATTAAATTGTTCATCCAACAAGCTCTCCCGATTGAAATTTGAGTAAAAACACAGGGAGATATGTCAAAAATACAAACAAAAAAAGTAGTTTTTTTTTATGATACCTATCGCCAAATTTATATTAAAAAAGGGTTTAAGACCTATACGGTATTTCAAATTTAAAGCAATTTCATTGGCTAACACATGATGACAAGGAATTTAAATAAAAGTTAAAAGGCCCATTTTGAGTTGAAATTTCCTCCAATGTTTATTAAATTCCAATTAAGTTGTTAGTTTTTCCTACCTGCGCACTGACCTTGCTTGTTCATGACCTTGGTGACCCAAATTTTGTGTGCACCAATCAACTACTTCTGTTGAGCACTTGAGTTGAGATGCACTACGACTCATTTGGTACCTCTGAAGTGTTCATTTCATGCATGCACCTGCTCCATCATGTTCACCCTTTCTGTGCCCTGTTTCAAAAAAAGCTCGAGGCGTGTTGAAGTCTCATCTCTTTGTGAAGATGACTCAAGCAATTAAATGAGCATGCCGATTTGAATTCCCCACACACTTGTTATACCAAAATCCTGTCACCATCATGTGATAAGACATTTGACATACCTACTTGCCCTGAATCCCAGCTTCTGGAGTGGAAACTAAATGTTTTTTTTATCAGTCTGTCATACAAATTCCTAGCACCGCGCATGCCCCTTTGTCCAGGAGTGGTACCCCTGTTCACACCACCTTTCACCGGTTGTCCACAAGCCGTGCCACTGCCCATTGCCCTTGGTCCATAGGAAGTTATTACTAGAACCACTCTGTCATAGAAGGAGAAGCACGATACCCTCGTAAAAAGGGAAAAAGTGAAGTTTCTCGAGGCTTCTAGATGATAAGCCTTGTGTACTGCCTTATCCCTACTGTTGTGGGTTGGTTGAGCTCAAGATCCCTCATCCTAGGATCTTAGAGGCCACCTCACCCACTAATTTCTCAACCATCTCTATCCATTAAAGCCATATAAATATGAGCTCATAGCCATGGTTGAGGGGAGAACATTGAAGGTATTGTTATGCTGTTGGATTGATTCTTGGCCTAAGATCATTTGGAGAGAGCATAGAGAGCTAGAGTCGAAGCTTTTGGGGATGAAGAGCTGGTTTCATGGAGATGCATGTCAACACTAAGGCTCGGTTGTAAACTTCTTCATATTTCTAATGCAAGTTGATTTCTGTCCCACATATGATGTTATTGTTGTGATTTCGCATATATATGTTGCTAGATTCCTTAGTCACTAGCATAGATTAGTAGATCATATTCTGGTTGCTTTGATTTGTTTCGTGTTGAGCTTTTTTGCAGGTACACACGTGAACTGTCAAAGCCTTGTATTTTAGATATCTACAACATCTAGGGAGAGTCTTCAACCTCTGTCCTCTATTTGTTCTGTATCTGAACCATTCAGACAAGTGGAACACCTTGCTATCCGTAGGAGGTGAAATATTCCAACTAACAACTCCGGCGACTCCGCTGGGGAGTAGATTATTCAGTTGTTGTGATCTTCCTTAGTCTGCAACTCTTGTTTGAATCTAGGCTCCATTTTCTTTAAATCTTTTGAGTCAAATCTACTTTCTGATTTGTATTATTTGGGTTTGAAATTTCCAGATTTGTTCAGATCTAAGTCATTTCAGTATTTTATGCTCTGTTAGCACATTCAATTCGACAATTTTTTCCTTGATTTAGTATTTTTCTGACTTGATTTCTCATTCTCCTATTGTTCTGGGTGATTTCAGGGAACTGCACATGTTATGTTGGCAAGGAGCGATGCCACTGCCCGAGTCTAGTTAGCCAGACGTGATGCCACCGCCTGATTCCAGTGAGTAAGAAGTGATTCTGCCTCAAAACCGCCTGTCAGCAGCTTCATCTGCGCGGTGCCAGGTAGGCCCTGTTCCATACTTTATATTTTGATTTTTGTGTGTTTTTTGCTTACTTTTTGATGAAAATGAAGTGTATTTTGAAAAAAAAAATGCTCCCTCATGACCGAGAGGGGCCATGAATTGTGTATTCTGCAGTCGCTTTGATTGTTATTTTCCCTTTGCATTCAAAGAGAGTTTGTGTTTCTTGCATTAGATTTTACATTATTTTCTTTGCTTGAAACCTATTGCTCTTTTCTATAGATATTATTCATTGGAATTGTAAATATACATTTCATTTTCATGTGTAGGCTTTTGTTTGATTTGGACTTGGAATGCATGAGTGATCCATGTCATTTTGAGCCTTTCTTTGCTTGGGGCGATTCTTGTTTCCTTTTGCATGCTGATTTTTTCAGTGCTTGGTAGGAAAGATTGGTTCTTCGTTTCCTTGTCTGTTTCAAAGATAAGTTTTAGTTTTCTCTCTCTTTTGCTTTATTCACAAGCTTGTTGAACGATTTTCTTCTTGTTTTGTGCATGATTGTTTGAAATTCTAGATCTTACTTTCATTGAGAAGAAACATCTATTTTCAGCTTTGCGTGCATTAGTGTTAGATTTGTTTGGAAACGTTAGTGAAATCATCTTTCCATTAAGTTTTTATGCATCTTTTTCAAGCATGAAAAGATAGGAAACATTTTGATTTATGTTATATGTTCTCTAGATCTCTTTCTTATTTGCTTTAAATATTGTTTGGGGTGCATTGATATTTTACTTTTCGTTTGGAAAGGAAGAATTGCATTTGCATTTGGGTGTACATTTTTGGGAAGAAAAGTAAATCTCTCTCCCTCTCTTAGGTAGAATTTCATTGAAGAGGAAAACTTGCATTATCATATAGATCAGTGTCCATCTTCTTTAATTTCAAGTTTTCACTCCATGGTTCCACCTAAACACACAAGATAAAATTAACGGTAATAGTAGGTTAAAAATTTTAGCAATTTGAGTGATAAGTTAGAGATGTGTTCGGGCATCGTTAAGCGTAGGAGCTGTTGTTATTTGTTCGCATTACATCCTGGGACTCGCGCGATTATTACATGTACCGTCAGTATATCGAACAGCCTTTCACGTACCCTTGAGGTATATAGAAAGGTACTTCACATACTCGATTGTATATCGGAAGGCCCCTTGTGTACGGTTATGCATTATACAGCACTACTACTGATTTGATCTCCCTCGTACCTTGCATATATTGGAAGATCCTTTTAGGAATCCTCAAACCATCTGAGTTATCCTTTTGCCCTGTCCTGTGAGATTTCTGACTCTTATCCACTCCTTTCACATGTTTTCTTGTTGCTTTTAGTTTGAGTAGTACTTGCTTGTGTGTGGTAGTTAGGGGGTTTCTAGAGAGTTTAGAGATGGCATCCTCACCTGGGACTACCACTCAAGAGGTCCCTTTTCAAGGTGTACCTTTTGTATTCCCTCCAAGTGAAGGTATTGGTCCTCCCTTTATTTCCACTCTAAATCTTCCTAGATTAACTATAGGATTACCGGTCTGGATTTTTAATCTGGTAATTCCTGTTACACCTAATGTCTCAAATGTCACCTCTCCTCCAGGAGAGGATCGACCTCAACATAATCCTGCTCCTTCTTCGTCGGTTGTGGCTTCACCCCTTTCTTCTTCTTCACTTGACCAAAGCTCTGTGGTTAGTAGTCATGTGGGTAAGAAGAAGAAGAAAGGGAAGAGTAAGAACAAGAAGGTTAAGAAAGAGAAAAAGCAGCAACCATCTTCTCTTGATGGTGCTCGTTCTAAGAGAATGCTCGGAAAACTCAAGTTTCCTTCTAAGCTTTGCAAGGGGGACCACCTTCTTAAGGAGTGTCCTGGCCTCTCCCTTGTACAAGAAGAGTGGTCTGAAAGGTCCAAATCGTCTGTGTCATCAACCCTTGACCATCATGTTAACGATACTCCCTCAACCAGTGACCCATTGGTAAAAGGTCGTAAGGGTAAAGTCTTGTATCCTTGTTTGATATGCAGGGCTATGCATCGTACTTTTCTTTGTCCAAGCATGGATGAAGCTTCACGTTGGTTGGAAAATATTACTGATAATCAATAGGTGATTTCAACAAGTGATAGTAAATTATCCCTCGATCCCCCACTAGTTGACCAAGTGGTCGATTCAGATCTATCTGTGGTTGATCCCACTCTTCCTTTGGAGAGTGAAGTTAAAGAGGTCGAGTCGGTGTCATTTCCACTCGATCCTGCTCTTTCATCAGAGAGTGTTAAGACTGAAGTAGTCTCTTTGACCAAATCTGCGTCTTGTTCTTCTCTTCCAGTAGAGAATGAACCAAAACCTGCCAATGTTTTTATGCTTCGTTATGATTGTTATCGACAAGAGGAAGTTTTGTCTATTTCGATAGAACCCTCTTCGAGTAGTGAGGTTATTTCCTTTGACTGGAGTAGCCTAACAGAGTCTCGTCTTCATTCAAGTGTTCTTTTCCAGATAGTTGTGAATGTTACTACTAGGTAGATACTTCGCACTATTGTTGATGAAGGGGATTCTGTTAGTATTCTATCCTCAATTGCTTGGAAAGCTTTAGGTTTTCCTTAGCTTGTGCCAACCACCAATCAGATATTGGATTTTAATCACAGGCCTACTGTACCTTTAGGGACCCTTCCTTGTTTGCCTATTACATTAGGAGGGAAAATTGTCTGTATTGTTGTTATGGTGGTCCAAGGTCCTTTGGATTTCAATTTGCTCCTTGGACGTGATTATGTTTACGCCATGAAGGCTGTTGTGTCCACACTCTTCAGAGTTATGCATTTTCCCCATGATGGGAATATTGTGACCATTGATCAGCTTTCCTTTGTTACACTTGACCATCATGTGACTCCTAGTAATCAGACTGCCCTGAATGTGCCGCATGTTCTTGTGGTTCCTTCCCCTTCTTCTAGTTAGCTTCTTCCCATCATAGGTAAAATGGGGGACATGGCTCCAGCCTATGGACATCATAATGGAGCTAAGACACTAGCTTTTATGTAATGGGGCCAACCTACCAACCTCTAGATATCATGTTGGGTAGTAGCAGGTTCTAGAGCATAGTTTACACTTTTGGTTTTAAGCTCGTTAAAAAATAAAACCATTCCTTAAGCATAGTTTACACTTTTGGTTTCAAGCTTGCATAAAAATGAAACCATGTCGAGAGCATAGTTTACTTTTGGTTTCAAGATCGTTAAAAAATAAAACCACTCCTTAAGCATAGTTTATGCTTTTGGTTTCAAGCTTGCATAAAAGTGAAACCATGTTTTGAGCAAAGTTCCCATTCTATGTCAAGCTCGTTAAAAAATGAAATAGATCTACTCAAGCATAGTTTACCTTTTGGTTTCAAGCTTGCATAAAAATGAAATCATTCATGAGCATAGTTCATTTTCTATTTCAAGCTCGTTAAAAAATGAAATAGGTTTCCTTTAGCATAGTTTACCTTTTGGTTTCAAGCTTGCATAAAAATGAAACCATGTTCCAAGCATAGTTACCTTCTGTTTCAAGCTTGCGTAAAAATGAAATAGATCCCCTTCCCTTGAGTCAAGTCTTCAATTTAGTGTTAGAACTTGAACCTTCTTTTCACCTGCCCGATTCTCATTCTTCCTACCCCTGGTGAACATTTTCACATTAGTAACCAAGTTTTTTAGGTTGGGTATGGAAGAAGAATCGATGTTAAATGAAACGAAGCTTGGGGGCATGTTGAGCCACTAGCAACCATGCTAGGGGTAAGATTCACTATCAATCATGCTGGGGGCATGATTCCAACCTCTGCATATCATGCTAATGGGATTTTTCAAGCATAGTTTACCCATTGGTTTTGAGCTTGCGTAAAAATGAAACCAATCCCTAAGCATTCTTTTAATTGATCTTCGAGCTCGTTAAAAACAGTAATATGGTGTTGAGCTTACTTTTCATTTTTCATGCTCTGATTAAAACATGAAAAGTGGTTTGAGCTTAGTTTAGTACTTTTTTGTGCTCTAGATTCAAACATGAAAAATGATAATCGAGTTCTCTTTAAACCCTTTTCAGGCTCCCTAAATATGAAAAGATTGTCGAGTGATCTTCTCTTCTTCACGCTTGTTAAAGTATTTGAAGAGTCGTCCGTCTGACGGTAGGTTATCTCTTTTTCAGTTCGGATAGGACTATTTACGAAAAAGGAACACTCTAGCCAATCATGATTGGAATAGTTCTCTAAGGTATGATTTTACACTTTTTCGGGCCTTGGAGACTAAATCATATGAAAAAGGACCCCCATGGAGTTTCCTTCCGTATTTGTTCAGACTCTCTAAACATGAACGATACCGAGTTTTCTTTCAGTGGACTCATTAAAATTAAACATTGAAAGACCCATTTTGGGATTGAACCCCTCCTCTCTCAGGTTCGTAAAACATATGAGTTTGGAATTGTCTTCTGACAAGCTATATCGAGTGTTTGTTAGCCTCTTTGAACTCGTAAAACTAAAAAGAGGCACTCATCAATCATGATGGGGGAAATGGGAAGGGAATCATTTTTCAAATAATGGCAGTTGTTTGTCGTTACCTTTGAACATGGCACTTGTCTGCACAATCATGTCAGTCAATTGGGTATTCAGTTGATCTCCATGAGGATCCACTTTCATGAGTCATGTCAATCCTTTGAGTCTTTCAAAAGAATGCATTGTCCACTGTCGCATTGTGTATCTATCATGTCTAGTCATGTTGCCAAGTCTTTTTGTCGTGTCACCTGATGTTCAAAGGGGATCTGAAGAAGTTTTACCTCTGTAGTCTACACAGTCTTTGTGTCAGTGTCTTTGAGTCAGTCATATGGTTACTACATTCACATCATTCCAGAACTATGTTCTGAGTCTCGTGCCATCGATGTGGGACTCATCATGGCCCTCCTTCAACAAGACTATTCTCGTTGACATCAGCTCATCATCCAAGAAATAGTCTTAGAAACAATATTTAGTACCTTGAGATCTGTATGCCTTAATGACAGATTCTCTCGCTCTCGACATAGGTTCACATCATTGACCTTTGCTCAAATTTGCGTCTGTATGACATAGATCTACATTGTATGTCTGATAGCTATGTCCAAGTTTGAGTCCTCTATCACATGGATCTATGTTGTATTCTAGTAGCCATGCTTGTTTATTCCACTCATGGATCCGCCTTGTATTGGTCTGTAGCTATGAGTTTGGTTACTTGTGTCTATGAGTCAACATACTGATGTACTACAAATGCCTACTTGACTGCATACTCTGATCGAGCATAAATTTTCATCTCCTGGCAATGATTTGTTCTCAAAGCTCTCATTTATCGTATCACTCTAAGAATCATGCTTTGGGGGACATCTTGTTATACCAAAATACTGTCACCATCATGTGATAAGACATTTGGCATACCTACTTGCCCTGAATCCTAGCTTCTGGAGTGGAAACTAAATGTTTTTTTTATCAGTCTGTCATACAAATTCCTAGCACCATGCATGCCCCTTTGTCTAGGAGCAGTACCCCTGTTTGCACTGCATTTCACCAGTTGTCCACAAGCGGTGCCACCACCCATTGTCCTTGGTCCATAAGCGGTTATTACTAGAACTGCTTTGTCATAGAAGGAGAAGCGCCGTACCCTGGGTAAAAAGGGAAAAAGTGAAGTTTCTTGAGGCTTCTAGATGATAAGCCTAGTGTACTGCCTTATCCCTACTGTTGTAGGTTGGTTGAGCTTGAGATCCCTCATCCTAGGATCTTAGAGGCCACCTTACCCACTAATTTCTCAACCATATCTATCCATTAAAGCCCTATAAATATGAGCTCATAGCCATGGTTGAGGAGAGAACATTGAAGGTATTGTTATGCTGTTGGATTGGTTCTTGGCCCAAGATCATTTGTAGAGAGCATAGAGAGCTAGAGTCGGAGCTTTTGGGGATGAAGAGTTGGTTTCATGGATATGAATGTCAACACTAAGGGTCAATTGTAAACTTCTTCATATTTCTAATGCAATTTTATTTCTGTCCCACATATGATGTTGTTGTTGTGATTTCACATATATATGTTTCTAGATTCCTTAGTCACTAGCATAGATTAGTAGATCATATTCTGGTTGCTTTGATTTGTTTCATGTTGAGCTTTTTTGCAGGTACACAGGTGAACTGTCAAATCCTTGTATTCTAGATATCTACAGCATCTAGGGAGAGTCTTCAACCTCTGAACACTATTTGTTCTAGATGTTGACTCTATGGGAAGACCCGGGTTTACTATTATACATATGTAAACAACACCCCTAACTCACTGGCCCTTTGGGCAATAGACCGCAAAATGGCCTGAAGTCTCACCCTAAGTGATCTTATGGGTTGGCCGAAGACTAAGGTGTCTCCAACCAGGTTTTGTAGCATCCTATGGTCTCATTGCTCCTCTCAGCCAGTGGGATCTCTCTACGATGCACGTTCCTCTCTTACTTGCGGGTTCCTCCAGGGGAAGGACTCCTATCGCATTGCATCGACTTTGGCGATGTGCAACTCTCCCTTCTGCTATCACATGATCTACAACCTCTTACATGGCAGCCCCTATGTCGGTGCGATATTGCCCTCTGTCGGCGTGATATCTTCCCTAGTGTATCCTACTGCGACCCTCGCGGCCCAAAGGCTATCTCACTGGGTGAAATGACTTGGCTATCCTTCAATAAGATCTTAAACAGTCTGTCTTAAACTCTCATGGTTCAACACACTCTACCTCAACTTTACTTAACAGACTGAATGATTATGCTGGAATTACTTTAACATAATGACTTATCACTGTGTGAAACAAGCATTGATATACTCATATGTAGATGCTTGATACATGTAAATCCACCTTAATCCTTCTCTAATGCTGTAACTGAATGAGAACATACAGACATTTACTACTGATATACAACATTCATGTAACAAATAATAGATATTAACTAAGTAAACACAATCACATGAAATAATCACATAACACACTAGTTTTACGTGGTTCACTTCCAGAGTAGAAGCTACGTCCACAAAACTATGTTTATTATATCATGAGAGAGTACACAGTTCTACTGCAACCTGATGTGCAGCTAGAGATCTTCTGGGTAACTCCGCACTACTGCTGCGAGCCCTTCTCTCCTAGATCTCTTCTCTTTCTCTATATTGCCTTCTTACAATATTCTCTCTCTCTCTCTCTCTCTGTCAATCCTTGTGGATTGTTACATACATACTCCTGGGGTCGGCTACTGATTATAGTAAGATAATACAAGTGAAATACAGAACCAGAGCTTGACTCTATTACAATACAAAATACAGTGAGCTAACCAACCAACTGACTAGATGCCTAGTTACAGGTTATCTGATTAGCTAACCATTTACAATACAAAATACATCCCTTTATAGGCAGCCCAAAGGTCTCACCATTACAACACTGTGGGCCTGTCCCAATAGAAACCCTTAAAGCTTATCTGGACAGTCAGTCTATCTGAACTCATACTGCCGCTTTCCATCACACCACAGCTCTCTGCAGTCTTCCATGCTTCCCGGCACTGATCATGGGTACTGTGCACTGCTTCCTGTACTGTCCTTCATCTTCAATACCTTGGCCTCATTGCCCCTTTTCCTTTATGAGGGTAGCTGAGCCCTCCTGTCTTCCGCTACTTCCTTGAATGCAGTGGGTGAGCTCTCTCTTCTCGGTCACTGCCTTGAATGCAGTGGGTGAGTTCTCTCTTCTCTGTTGCTTCAGTACTATTGTCTTCTTTGACTTCTCTGTCCCGATAGTCATAGTTTCCATCTCTGATCTGTAGCTAGAAACCTTCTACGGTGTTGTATCTTTACCTTATCTCTTATATTTTCGCCACAACTGTCTATCTGCCAAAATGGCAACTTCTCCTGTAGCTACAGGACCCTACTCCAAAAGTCCCCTAACACTTACTTATGGCTCGTCCCCCAGCCACTACTAGCGGGCTTCTCCTGTGGTACTTTCTCCTTAGCTTCCTGTGAATCCCTTGTCAGTTTCTGGCAAAGTCCTACGACTTCGTTCTGCATAGTTTCTATAACTTAATTTGTTGGTCTCTCTTATCTTTCCTTCCCTTATTGTCATGCTCTCGATCTCGTCACTTGCAAGACCTGATATACCTTTTAAGGTGTATATAGGTCATTTCATGGCGGAGCAGCTCTTCGAAGGATCTTAAGCTTTTGAGAAGCCGTCCATAGATATCCTTTCCTCTTTATCTAGGTTAGAACTTTTATCACAAGGAAAATCTGTATCTTTCAGCCTTCTCAAACATTTCATTCAGTCTGGATCCTTTCATACCAACGATACAGGCCTTGAATTCCATTCTGAGAACCTTCGTTCCTTTCCTTTTTCCTTTTGTTTTTCTGGGTCTTGGATGCTTGTTTCTTGGTCCTTTTTTCTTTCCGTGAGATCTTCTGGGAAAATCCATGCGCACAACCATCCAAGTTGGCCTTCTTTTTCTGTTTCTCACTTTTAATTTCCTCTGTTTCCTTTTTCGCTGTTCTAGGCTGGACTCATCTACTATCTGAGCTTGGCTCCTCATCCTTGGTGGCTGTCTGGTCTATGATGAACTTGGTTTCATACCCCTGGGTGGTGTCGCCATAGTGAACATAAGGCCTCCACGCTCGAATAATCTCAATATGTCTTCTAAGGGTTCCTCCTCAGACAGAACCCACTCGGTGCAATAGTCTCGATTGGCAATGGCTGCGAAATAGGGAAATCACAGCATTCTGTAACGAAATTAGCTCTGCACAGGGAAAACTTAACAACTTACTCTATAGCTCTCGGGTCTTGCAAAAGTAACTATCCTGAATGAATGATATCTGCTTTTATGCTGAAGGCTATAATCCTAGACGCAACAGTCATCTAGGCTGAACCCGTCGGTGGTTCTAATTCATGGATGAGACCACAGGAATCATCCCGATCCTTATTAAATGGGGAAATACGATCAAATTTCCCTCGAAACCTGTGTGCAGGCGCCGGTCTCGTCGAATATTTACTAAATCTGGACAATCTATGATGCTGTTGCCAAATCTACGGTAAGATATACCGGTCATTTCCTCATTAACTGCCTGTCAGAGGGAAACTTGACTGGACCTCTATCCCTTTTTCAAAACTGGATACGTGGCATGGGGAATCATCGCCTTGCTGCGATGACACACCGCATCACCTGTGCGCGAAACAAACTTAACAGTTTTGTTTTTTTTTCCCGTGTAGAGTAACTACCGGTGCTATGCCTCCTTTCAACTACACTGGACATCTGCACTCTCATAACTGTCTAAGTTAAGGCTGGGATATGGAGTGGCTAGCACTGTAAAGCTTAAGCCTACTGCCATTAATGAAAGTGGGAAGAAGCTCCCTGTTCAGTTTACTGAGCTGAATGGCACCTACATCTGTAACTTGCTGAAATTGGTATGGCCCCAACCAATGCATCTTGAATTTTCCTGGAAACTTTACAAACTTACTGTCGTAGAGTAAGACTAGGTCTCCTATCTGAAAAATCATGTTCTTGACATGCCTGTCATGCCAAGCTTTCTCTCGTGCCTTCTGCACTTTCTGATGGAATCCTGCGATGAACCTTTCTTCCTCTAAGGTGAGCAACTGCGCTAGCCTTCCATTCACCGTATCTATGTCTGTCATCCCAGTGATATGACCAATTCTTAAATTGGACATAATATACTCCATAGGCATAACATCCTCCTGTCCATACACCAAGCTGAAAGGTGTATGTCCTGTAAGTTTCTTGCATGTGGTCCTATAAGCCCATAATACATCATTAACCCTGAGGTCCCAATCGTTTCTTTGACTATTGCATATATTAGTAAGAGCATTTTCTAGAATCTTGTTAAAGGCCTCCACCATACCATTATCCTGTGGGTGGTAGGGAGTGCTCTTATGGTGCTGTATCTGGAATTCCTCTGTCAAGGCCTTAATAGTGTGGTTCAAGAAATGGGTGCCTTGATTGCTCATCAAAATTACTGGACATCCAAATCTACTGATGATGTTCTCAAAGAGGAACTGTGCAACTATAACAGCATCGCAATTCCTTACTTCTTTAGCCTCCGCCCATCTGGTGATGTATTCTGTTCCTGTGATGATGTATCTCGCACCAGTTCATTTTCCTAGTGGGTTGATCGGACCCACAAAGTCTATAGCCCACTTGTCAAATGCCCGCATTATAATTTGTGGTCACAGCAGCATTTCATCTCTTTGCAAAGGTTTTCCTACCCTCTGGTAGATATCGCAGCATCTGCAAAATTCCTTAGTATATTTATGCAAAGTAGGCCACCATAATCCTGCGCTAAGGATTTTCTGCGTAGTCGGCTTTCCTGCGAAATGATCTCCTGCGGTACCAAAATGTGCTTCTCTGATAATGGCCTCTTTCTTGTGTGGCATGATGCATCTGTGTAGGACTTCATTTGGACCTAACTTATATAATTGTCCTGCAATCAAAGTGAAGTTTGCTGCTTTGACAACTAGCTGTTTCTTTTGCTGCTTGGTAAACTCAACAGGTGCCCATCCTGTGGTGAGAAAGTGAATAATATCAGCATAGTACTCGTCTGCGTTCTGAATAGAAAACAATTGCGCATTGGGCAAGTTGTCCTCTAGGTTACTTGGCTCTTCTCCTGAGTCTATCCTCGACAGATGATCTGGTCTGGCATTTAATCTCCCTGGTTTGACAATAATTTCAAAATCATACTCCTGAAATAGGAGTAACCATCTGTAGATTCGTCCCCCTAACACTGGCTTATTAACCAAGTACTTCAAAGCGGAATGATCAGTAAACATCTTGAATGAGACACCTAGCAAGTAGTGCCTAAATTTCTATAGAGCATACACCATGGCTAATCCTTCTCTTTCCATAGTGGTGTAGTTCTTTTCTGCATTAGATAGTTTTTGGCTTGAGTATGCGATAGGGTGATCGATACCTCCTTCTCATGGTTGTGTTAAGATGATCCCCAGTGCGATGCCAGATGCATCCACATGTACATGAAATGGCTTAGTCCAGTCTGGGAATACTAAGATGGGTGCTGTAACCATCTTCTCTTTAAGGGTGTCGAGACTTTTCTGGCATTCCTCATTCCATAGGAATTTTACATCTTTCTTTAACAACTTTTCCATAGGTGCTGTGATATTTGCATAACCTTTGATAAATTTTCTATAGTACACGGTATGACCAAGTAATGTTCTCAATTGCTTGACTGAGTTGGGTGCTAGAAGGTTTACAATGATGGCAATCTTTGCGGGATCTACCATCAATCCTTGTCTGCAAACTATGTGTCCCAATAAAATACCAAATGGCGCACAGAATATACATTTTTTCAAGTTTAGAGAAATCTGGTACTGCCTACATTTCTATAACATTAGTCTTAAATCTCCTATGTGCTTATCGATTAATCCAAATACAGTCAATCATCAAAATAAACCTCTAGGAATTTATGAATGTATTCTTTAAATACAGCAACTACTACTCTTGAAAAGATAGCTGGTGCATTCTTAAGACCAAAGGGCATTACCGTATACTGGAATGAGCCCCATTCTGTCACAAAAGTGGTCTTAGATCGATCTTCTGGATGGATTCTGATCTGGTGATAGCCTGAAAAGCCATCTATGAAGGAGTAGACCTCCTGTCCTCCCACATTATCTAGAACTTCATCAGTAAAAGGTGTCAGAAATGGGTCATGAAGTGATGCATCATTGAGTTTGCGCAAATCGACACAGATTCTGATCTCTAATTTGGTTTTCTTCTCTTGCACAACCATGTGACTAACCCATTCACTTTCTTCCACTGGCTCTATGATGCCTACTGCTAGCATCTTATCGATCTCATCCTTAACTTTTTCTTTATGCCGAGGATTTAATTTGTATGGACGCTTCTTAACTGGTCTAGCATCCTCTTTCAATGGTATCCTCATCACTCCCAAGTCTCCAACTATTCCCTTCATCTCTATGAACTTAGTGGGGAATAAGTCCTGGTAGTCATGTAACAGATCTGCAATGTGTCCTATCGTTTCATCATTCCAATAGTCTCCAATGGATGCAAACTTTGGGTCTGTGTCTGTGCCAATGTTGATCTTCTTAATATTGATAGGTTCCATGATAGCTGGGGTCTCTAAATTTGGTCCATCAACATCGTGAGTCCCTTCTGACTTTGGGATGTTGATGTTGTGAGGATCCTCCTCCTCCTCCTCTGGTTCTGAGGCAAAGTTATAGCACTCTAGCGCCTAGTCCAATTGAACAACCCAATCAGGTTGAGCCAACACTGATAGGGTGCATTCCTCAAAGATCTTAATCTTTATAACGTCTAAAGCCTGATCAATGCTTGGGTACTCAGATTCAAAAGTGAAAGTGAGTTCAAAGCTGTCTATCATGAGTGGCCATGTAGTTGTTCCTCTGCGCAGCTCTGTCTCGGTGTACTAATTCTTTGGAATTTGATCTAAAGTGTGAATGAATTGGTGAACCCATTCATCCTCGGCAATGTCCGACCAATTCTGTTCACAATTCTGAATGTGTGCCCTAGGGTCACTTTCTCCTGTATATTTCTTCTGTAGACACTCTGTGTCATTGGAAAACCTGATCGCCATCAATCTCTTGAAGTTGTTCCATGACGCGATATGCTACTTGTGTGTATGCCACCATCTTGCAGGGGTGGCTTCAACTGCAAGGTTGATCACTGACATCCTCTAATCTTGAGGAATTTCTTGTTCAAACTGGTATAAGAAGTCATTGACATCCGCTAAGCCATCGAACGACGGAATATCCTTAAGCTCTGCTCCGATCCATCGCAGTGACTTAGTTAGATATGCACATCTGTGAGCTGAGACTTCGTAAAGTCTATTCTGCCATTTCTCTAGACCAACATCTGAATCCGATGTGCATGAGCTGTCGCATCACCAACTGATATTTCCTTCTACGGTTGGGTTGATGTAGTCACTCTGGTTGGCGGTCATCTGATAGAGGCTCTCTGTATTACACGCCTCGTCCTCTGCTCAGATAGGTTCAATATATCTAGGACCCTGAAAAGGATCCAATGGTGCGATGACCTAGATCTGCATGTCCTCAAAGGTCGTCTGTCTTTTCTTTAGATCGATAACAGCCATGTTATCGATTGCCCAATCAATAGCTAGTAGAGTTGGATATGGTCTACTATCGCCAATGATTTCTATAACTTCAAAGTCTGCAAAGCTGCGGACTCCGTCAATGTCAACTAGTACTTGTGGTAATCGACCCAGTGGTGATACCCTCTGTTGATTGGCTAGTCACAGATGGATAGGCGATCTGGCTAACTTGGGGCTACCCATTTATTCCCATGTCTGCTTAGTCAGAACATTTACCTCTGATCCTAAGTCTAGGATTACCTCATCCATTTCAAATTCTCCAACTTGTGCTATGAGTCGCATCTCTCTTCTTGTTCTTGTATGGCCCATAATATTATGAACAACACACTGTGTACTGCTCACGGAGGAAGATGGTGGATACTATTTTATGATACGTTGAAGCTCTCTGATAGCTTTGTCATCTCTCATGAGTTTCAAACAAGTCCGCAGGAAGGATTGTACGCTTCTTGTCGACCCATCCTCATCGTATCTTCCTGATGTGGTAGCCTGTGATGTCTGAACAGGGATAACTCCACATGGTGTTTGCTATGGTACACCCCTAGATGGTTGTACCTGGGGTCTTGATTGTATAGGTTCATTAAAGAAAGTTTTAGCTTCCTGAAATGTTTCTTTATTCTTCTGTAGGTCGAGTGGTGTTGATTTATTAGTAGCTTTGCGCACCCACTCCGGTCCTATGTTCTTTTCAATATCCTGCGATGTCCCACTAGTGGAAGCACCGCTGTGAGTCACGATGTTGACTCTTGGTTCTGGATATTTCTACTCAGCAGCAATAAGCTGAATGTTCTAATGTACTGCTGGCTTAGGTTCCATGATATTGGCTATCAAGGTAGGACATTCCTCTATAGCATGGTCGTAATATTTGCAATAACTGCATGTTGTAGTAGGGTTCTGACAGTCCCTAGCATAATGTCCTACAACTCCATAGTTGTAACAAGTAATCGGTCCACGGCCATAGCCAAAGCCTTCACCATGGCCAAATCCTCCTCCATGGCCTCATCCTCTGAATCCTCCTCCACGGCCTATAGGAGCCGGTTCATGCTGCGGTCCTGCTGCTGGACCCGGTGTCTCTGATTGGACTCTGTATAAGTCATGTTTTCTATCGAGCATGAGATCCTAAGCTCTGCAAGTATGGTCATCGTGTCCTATTGACTTACAGAAGGTACAGTATAAGTTCTTAGGTGTCTGTATATACTTCTGAAGAATAGGGCATTGCTGAGGTAGATGTCCTCTAGTTCTTCATAGTTCACGCCATGGCCCTTGAGTTTGTGCTAAGGGGTTAGGAGCCTCGCTCGCTAAGTATTCAACAAATAATGGACAGTTATATTTAGTATGGCCTTGCAGTTTACACTTTATACACCATATGTCTTGTGCAATTTCTTTTCCTTTTCTAATCTCATGCATCCGTAACGTGAGATTTGCTAATTGGTTTTGCAGGTTTGTCATACCTGTACTAGTCTCAGCTAGAGGTGATGCCTCTAGTTTCATTGCCATCTCCAATGCTTCATCCTGTGTATGGAGTATTTGCTGCATCAGTGGATGTCTAATATGCAGGAGCAGTGTTGTGATGAACCATTCCTTATGCTGCTCCGGAGCAAACTCAAAGCTAACTTGGTTTATGAGGGCTTTGAATTTCTGGTCAAAGTCCCATACTGACTCTGTAGGTAATTGTTTAATGTCTTTGAGCTCTGTGATACACTGTGACTGGGACTTGGGTTTCTTAAAATCTTTAATCATGGAATTCCGGACCTGTATAAGTGTTCTGGGTATCGCTGAGGTATACTTCATATACCATGTTAAGGCTCGTTCCCTAAGTGTGGTGACCAACTGTAAAAGTTTAATATTATAATCGTGGATTCCTTTAATGGTCCATACGGCTTCACTTGGAAACCAGTGCTGCTCTGGGTCTTCTGCCCCTATTCCCTTAAAGGTAGGTAACTTCATGTCATCCCCCATTCTATTTCTACGTGGTGCATGCTGATTTGCTATGTTACTACCACTTGGTGGTGTAGGTGTAGGTGATGTAGCGATAGTATGTACTATCTGTGAACTACTAGATGGAGTTCCTACGGGATCGTTTTGAGTCCCGGTTGTTTTCTGTGGGGTATAAGGGTGGTAAGGGATACCCCCTTCTGTTCTTTCTGTATTACTATGACTTTGCTGTCTAGTATTATCTGAAATGTTTTCAAATATAGAAGAGCTGAAATCTACTCTATATTTCTTTCCAGTACGTGTACATCCAATATCATCAAAATCACTCTCGAACTCTTGTGACATCACGCTTTCTTAACTTATTGGTCTGAAACTATATCCATTACTCCTTTTTCATATAATAACATCTTAATGGAAAAGTTTAAAGCGTTTAGGTACTTACCGTGATATGCTTTGAAGAAGTACCGCTCAGCCTCGCTGAATCTTTTTCTCTGTTCAACTGCAAACTCTGTAACGAAGCCTTCTAGCACACTTGCAAGCCAGAAGTCGACTGCTCGTGTAATGGGATTGTCTATACTCTTCATGGTGTGAATCAGCTCTGGTGTCCACATGATGTTTCTTTTCTTTCTAAATATACTCTGATCCGTCAGCTTTGATAACCAATCATAAAGCTCGTTTCCATAGGTCACAAAAAATATCGTATGTAGGTCTGTGTAGATATGTTTTTGTAACCAGTCCTCTGTACTCAGTCTAGGACTCTTGTTCTCTTGTGCAGCAAACTATTTCTCCTTAGGCTCAACCCACTGGTTGAGTTCGTCTCTAGTAGGATGCCAACAGAACATTAGCTCTGTAATGTGTTCAAAGCCGGAAACGGAACCATTTTTTGACTCTATGGGTAGACCCAGGTTTACTATTATACATATGTCAACAACACCCCTAACTCACTGACCCTTTCGGCAATAGACTGCAAAACGGCCTGAAGTCTCACCTGAAGTGATCTTATGGGTTGGCCGAAGACTCAGGTGTCTCCAACCAGGTTCTGTAGCATCCTATGGTCTCACTACTCCTCTCAACTAGTGGGATCTCTCTGTGATGCGCGTTCCTCTCTTACTCATGGGTTCCTCCAGGGGAAGGACTCCTATCGCATCACATCGACTCTGGTGATGCGCAACTCTCCCTTCCGCTATCCCGCGATCTGCAACCTCTTACACCACAGCCCCTCTGCCGGTGCGATATCGCCCGCTGTCGGCGTGATATCTTCCCTTGTGTAGCCTACTGTGACCCTCGCGGCCCAAAGGCTATCTCACTGGGTGAAATGACTTGGCTATCCTTCAACAAGATCTTAAACACTGTCTCAAACTCTCACGGTTCAACACACTCTACCTCAACTTTACTTAATAGACTGAATGAGTATACTGGAATTACTTTAATAGAATGACTTATCACTGTGTGAAATGAGCACTGATATACTCATACGCAGATTCTTGATACATGTAAATCCACCATAATCCTTCTCTAATGCTGTAACTAAATGAGAACATACAGATATTTACTACTGATATACAACATTCATGTAACAGATAATAGATATTAACTAAGTAAACACAATCACATGAAATAATCACATAACACACTGGTTTTACATGGTTCACTTCCAGAGTAGAAGCTATGTCCATAGAACTATGTTTATTATATCTTGAGAGAGTACATAGTTCTGCTGCAACCTAATGTGCAGCTAGAGATATTCTGGGTAACTCCGCACTACTGCTGGGAGCCCTTCTCTCCTAGATCTCTTCTCTTTCTCTATATTGCCTTCTTACAATATTCTCTCTCTCTCTCTCTCTCTGTCAATCCCTGCAGATTGTTACATACATACTCCTGGGGTCGGCTACTGATTACAGTAAGATAATACAAGTGAAATATAGAACCAGAGCTCAAATCTATTACAATACAAAATACAGTGAGCTAACAGACCAACTGACTAGCTGCCTAGTTATAGGTTATCTGATCAGCTAACCTTTTACAATACAAAATACATCCCTTTATAGACGTCCCGAAGGTCTCGCCATTACAACACTGTGGGCCTGTCCTAACAGTAACCCTTAAACCTTATCTGGACAGTCAGTCTATCTGAACTCGTACTGCTGCTTTCCGTCACACCACAGCTCTCTACAGTCTTCCATGCTTCCTGGCACTGATCATGGGTACTGTGTGCCGCTTCCTATACTATCCTTCATCTTCAATACCTTGGCCTCATTGTCCCTTTTCCTTTATGAGGGTAGCTGAGCCCTCCTATCTTTCGCCGCTTCCTTGAATGCAGTGGGTGAGCTCTCTCTTCTCGGTCACTACCTTGAATACAGTGGGTGAGCTCTCTCTTCTCTTTCGCTTAGGTACTGTTGTCTTCTTTGACTTCTCTATCCCGATAGTCATAGTTTCCGTCTTTGATCTGCAACTAGAAACCTGCTACGATGTCGTATCTTTACCTTATATCTTGTATTTTCTCCACAACTGTCTATCCACAAAAATGGCAGCTTCTCTAGTAGCTGCAGGACCCTGCTCCAACACTATATCTAAACCATTGAGACCAGTGGAACACCTTGCTGTGTGCAGGAGGTGAAATATTCTAGCTAACAACACCCATCTGACCAAATCCAGTATTATGTAAATGACACCCCATTCTTTTTGAATGAATCATAAATCAACCCAAATCAATGTTGAACAAACAATCTGCTATGCTTAGAATCATCATTGACATAAAAATGATATTCCTTGATCACATCGTGTGACTGAGGAGTGCTATCCCTACCATCAATGCTTGCCTGAGAATGTCTATACAATACATGTATGAATATGGACACTTGGTCAGAGTGATAATTCTCACTTTGTATTTCTCTCTAAGGAGAAAATGCATAATTCTTGGCAAAGTCTACCACCGATAGGATTGTTCCTGGATCAAAAACCTCAGGAGAATGCTTAAATTTTAAAGCTTTCCACCTAGAACTCTGGGAGTGTTTAATGTATTTGTAAATTTGACTTTGAAACTTGTCCATGAAATCTAAAATAGGAATATCATCCTCGAGCAAGTCGATCCTCTTCGATGGAACATGTAAAGAAAATGATGGATTCAGGGAGACATACTCATATCTCTTCCACTTAACTATGATACCTGACAATCTAGGGTGTGCTGGATTGATAGGAAACTTTCTGTGGAATAATGCCAAATCACCACATTCATGGCATCTTCTCCAACCTACACACCTTTTATTGAAAAACACATTTCCAGGATTCCTATTGCATAGTATCATAGAAATAAAATCCTGCACTATGTGAGGATTTAGTTCACCATCCCAATGTTTTTTGCAAAAATCCACAAATGTGTCATAGTGTAACTGGAATTCAACGTGGTATCGATAACAACAAGTGTCCCGAATCATATTCGGCCTAATATACCACGGTTTCAACTTACTAAACATGGAAAATGATATCTTGACACTGGGATTTAATTCTTTGAATTCCTTGAACAAAGCAACTCCTGTCATCTCCATAACATGCTTGCAATGCTCCTTATAAACACCTCTACCAGAATGTTGTCAAATGACATGTTTTCGATCTGGTATAGCACGAGAATGGTTGTCCCAAATACTCTATCACCTTCTCTTTGATGCCCTCTTCCATTCTATCTTTATATGCTTCTTTGCATATAAGATCCCAACAAGTAGCTTCATCATTTTCATCTATATTTACCCTGAATTTAGTGTATTTGTGTAGTGTTTTTCTTCAAACATGGAGCAGTTTTGACATTGTTGTGACCATTCGATTTCTTGAGGTGCTTCATTCCATAATAGTAGTTGTAATTTCCCTACGAGGAGCGATGATATCAGTTTTTCTTGACTTTCCAAATGTAGATATTGCAGTTGTTACATTTTTTGTTACATTCTCACATGCATTTTTATTTTTAACCTCAAAACCCAACAAATTTGTGGCATATTTCAATTTTTTTGTGTTTTATCAATCCATGTAGGATTTGAGCTTGTATAATCATTGATTGCTATTCAAAGTACAACTTGATTATATTACTAACATGCTCTTTGATTGTCCAATCAGGGGTCAGGTTCCCGAACTCTTCTTGAGTGGCATCATCCAACCCTCTTAAACAATTAGCATCCATTCCAACATCATTGAAGCTCTCAATTACCCTTGAGAAATAAGAGGGTGCACGATCTTGTGATGGCTGGCCAGGATCTATCAATAAACAAATACAAAATCAAAAATGAATTTACAAGCTCAAGAATAAATACAAATAAATGCAAGCTCAATAATAACATTTTATTTTACTTATCATATTGCCATTGTTAGTTAAAAAATTAGCAAATAAATTATACAAGCTTGAATAACATTTTATTTTAAGTTTATCATATATTGCCATTGTTTGCTAACAAATTAACAAATAAATGCAAACAATGGTGGATATAGTAGTAACTGGAGATGAATATGGACCCCGGTTTAAATCAGCTTCCTAATGGGTAAAAGGTAGTCACTTGGCCAAAAAGGCTATCTCAGGCTTGAGTATTGGGACAGTACCCCTCACTTCATGACGCAGGTAAAACTGCTAACCGCTTGGCCAAAAGCGACGGCTCTTTGGTTTTCCTCACAGGTGGGAATCTAGTCAATCTGGTACGGGTCATTTCCCTTTTCGCTTGGCAGGTCCTCTCATTGGCTAGATACTTGGGGGTTCTTATGGTACTCCTCATAATGATTTTTAGGGAAAATCCCAAGTACTTCCCACAGTTGTTACGGATGAGACTTATGTTCCCATCCAGATGTTATTAAGTAAATTAGGTTATTAAGTATGATTCCTAGTCATTTGTACAATATTGCAATGTAATGTAATTGTAATTGTAAAATTGTAATGTAATTGTAATTGCAATGTGATTGTAATTGCAATGTGATTGTAATTGCAATTGTAATGTAATTATCATCATTATCATATACTAGAATACAATTACATGTTCAAGTTTATATTAATACCCTTGATTCACTTGGTTGAGGTTATGGTATCATAGGTCTATTTGGTTTCAACTAGGATGTTGAAATATTATCAGTTTCTACAAATAGAATCAAATTTTCTTATATATTTTTCAGAATGCAACCAAGATCTACTTCGAGAGTTAAAGTATTTGAGCATGCCTTCCTTACAAAAGCAAACAATGAACACATTGTATGGGGAATAATGAGGGCATATATTGTTGTTGAAGACCTCATAGAAGGGATTCCTAGTGCCATCCAACTTTTCTTCCATATACATAAACCATCTACTTGTGAAAATTAGGCCAAATATGCCACAAGCAAACCCACACCAACTCAAAATAGTGTTCTAAGTTTTTCCTTGCTTGACCTTGTAGGTATTAATCAATGGTGACCTCTTATATCTTAATCTGTCCTATTTTAAAATTCTTACCGTAGATACATAATTTCATAATTAATAAGGTGTCCATATTGAATTCTCCTTTGTTATATTTCCTTCCTCTTCTTATTGTCTCCTTGACATAAAGCATGCAGTTTTGAAAAGAATGACCTTAGGAATTAGTCCTACACATTGAACATGAAGGAAGGAGAATATGTTACTAAATTTATGATGCACATTTAAGACATGGAAGGATAAATTGATTTTCATTAGACTCAATATGGAGGAAAATTACATTTTCGGACTAATGATCAACATATTGACAAGTGTTTCAATCTTCTTATACTAGAGTTAATATGTTACATAAGGAAATTGATTTTTGTTTAGATTAACTATGCAATATCTTATTGACATGGTCTATTCGTTTCTTTGAGAACATTGTTAAATCACCTATGCATATTAATGTGCTTCTATGAGATTGTATTGTGAAGTAGAATCCAATAGAGCATCAACCTTGGTCTTCATGATATGGATGTTGATATGGAAGAGTTGTGTCATCTCCTTCTCTTCCTTGTGATGAAAGCTACTTAGATTCACCTCCTTCTGCATTGGAGTACAACAAATAATCTTATATACATGTCTAATACTATATCTACCTCTTTGCTTGAATATGTTATGTAATGTAATTTGAACACCATGAAAATCTTCATATATATGTGAATATGAAATTAAAATTGTACACATTTAAAATTAAAATTGTAATTGTTTAATGTAATTAGAGATCATCATTATTATTTAATGTAACATGCAAATCGTAATTTGAACACTATGAAAATGTTCATATACATGACTATGAAATTAAATCAATATTAAAATTGTAATGTAATTGTAAAATTGTAATGTAATGTAATGATGTAATTATTGTAATGTAATGTAATGTAATAATGTAATGATTGTAATTTAATGTAATTGTAATTGTAATGTGATCTTGTAATTGTAATTGTAATGTAATTATCATCATTATTATAGTGTAATGTAAAATTGTAATTTGAACACCGTGAAAATGTTCATATACATGAATATGAAATCAAATCAATATTAAAATTGTAATGTAATTGTAAAATTGTAATGTAATGTAATGATGCAATTATTGTAATGCAATATACAATTGTAAATGTAATGTAATAATGTAATGATTGTAATTTGATGTAATTGTAAAATTGTAATGTGATCTTGTAATTGTAATTGTAATGTAATGTAATTGTAAATGTAATGTAATAATGTAATTATCGTAATTTAATGTATCTATAAAATTGTAATTGTAATCTGATCTTATAATTGTAATTGTAATGTAATTATCATCATTATCATAATGTAATGTAAAATTGTAATTTGAACATGTTGAGGCCTGGAAAATCGTAGGTAACAATAGCTAGGGATTTTCCCCAGTAAACGTTCCCAACTATCCTGTTACTGTTTGGTAACAAAAATAAAAAGGTTTTACTGGTTACGACCCGGTCCACCGTGTACGTTTTTAGTTTTTTGTATTTAAGTATGAGATGCAAGTGCCTATCTAAAAATGCATATTGATAGAGAATACGAGGAGTGATCACAATGTGATGCACAGGTTCTTACCTCTCATCTTAACTCTCTCGCATCTAAACCACACACAGCAAGGAAAAACTAAAACTAACTATATAACCTATCCCTAGGAAGAAAGATTATTAATCATCAATGAGTAATGCATTTTGTGCATGCATTAATAAAAATCATAGATAGCTGTTACTTATTTCAAAACACATGAACATTTATAGATATATGAACAACCAGATAGCTAATTGTTTATGAAAAGCATTCATTACTCATAGTGGAAATTTCATAGAATGTGACTAGAGCGCATTCATAACAAGAACATAGGTTCAAAGAGTTGGAACGATCTCACAGTTAATGCATAACGGTTGAAAATGAAATAGTTCACATTCAACAAATCCATAGCACATCATTTGAAACCTTCCACAAAGATTTCTCCAACAGGAAACTTGTAATTTCTTTATGCAAAAGGAAATAGTTCTTCTTACATCATACTCTCACAAATCTATCTAGGAAAAATTCCTACTCTACAACTAACTCTCCTATATTTATACAAAAACAGCAAAACCTTTGGGTTGCCCCTCGGGTGACCTTTGGGTTCTCCCAACCGTTTAATCCCACAATTTTGTCTTTTAGTGGGTGCTCATGATATATACAATACATTACATTTCATTAAAAGTTAATAGAACTTTTATAACGAGAGACTAGCTTGATCAGTGATAAAATTTTCCCAAGCCTGGGCCTTTGCTGCTATCGAATCCACTGGTCCCTTTTCTATCTTGCTTCTTTATGCTTCAGCCTCTTCTTTCCTTGCTGCCTCCCTTCTACTTTGACTTTCAGACATATCTTGTTTGCAATAGTTACCCTGTCATGAACATATCAGATTTTAGACCATCTAGCATTTAACAAAGTAACACAAACTGCACTAATACATGCATTTTGTAAAATGAACTATAAACAATATTAATGCATGAAAAGAAAATGATAAGGCAAAGAAAATCCTGCAAGCCTGGTTCGGAAAACCTCTAAGCCTGCTGTCCCACTAAAATCACAATCATGATAGAATAGATTCTTCATATAAAACCAAGTCGCATCTGAACTAACTCGAAACCTCAAACCCCCAAACTGTGCTCTTCATCTTAGAAAAACCTTGACTCAACCAGCACCCATGGGTAAACTCCACCATCCCATAAAATAGAGTAACAACACAAAAAAAATGGTGGGAAAACCCTACCGACAGTTGAAAGCAATAAATGCTAAGCATCGGGCAGATAATCCACTTCGACGAAAAAACTAAGCATCGGGCTTACAAACTTCTCATTGGTGAACGAAACAACTATACATCGGATGGTTAGTTCACTCAACTGCCACAATGGTGGAAACCATATAGACTAAGGGCTCCGTAGTCAACAAAAAAACATCGGCGGTTGGCAACTCTAAAAGCTAAAGGTCGAAGCTCATAACCACTAAACATTAGCAAGATAGTTTACTAGAAAAACGAAACGATGGGAAATTGAGAGACAATGGGTTCCACAACCAAGGGATCAATGTTGCCACCGTGTCAGCAACACAAAATATTAGTACTCCGATCAATCATCAACACCATTCTGATGGAGAAAACAAAAAACATCGCGAAGTAAAATTTTGATCAATAAACAAAAGCATTGACGAAAATTAGAGTTATCCATCGGCACGTTCTCTATTTACCCTCCGCAACGGCGGCTGCGTAGAGAACTAATGCCCCGATTCACACATCAATAGAATTCCAGAAGTGATAAACAAACATAAAACATAGCATTAAGTTCTCAAAGACCTTCGGCTAGGCAGCATTAAAAAAGTTCGTTTAACCTCTGAAACAATGGTAGCATAGAGAATTAGAGTTCCGACTCAAACTTCAACTGACCTCTAATAGCGATAAAGGAAAACATTTATATCAAAAGGACATTATTTTTCCAATCAAAACTTTAAATTCCCCAGTCAAAACATTGGCAAACAAAGGGTAGTTTTTCAAAAATCATGAAAACAACTAACCTCAATTCAACTTCAAGTAACCAGGGATAATTTTAGGGGCGAATTTTAGCCCAGTGGGCTATTTTTCCATGTTTTTCTCCCAAAAAAGATTTTCCATTTTGCATTTTTTGAAGCCTTGTTTCGCCCAATTTTGATGGGGTAAAATTTTTTCACCCTAAAAATCGCCAAATTATTATATAAACGATATAAAATCCTTGGAAATTAAAATATTTTTTGAAAAATATCGCCAATCATTTTATAGTTGGTGTTTTAAGAATTGGTAATATTTGCCAACATTTATACACTTTTAAATAATTATGGTTCCTTAAAATCATCCCTACAAGTAACCCAAATTTGTCACAGAGGGAAAAACAAAGTTCAGCAATCAAAACAATCCTAGGCAAGATAACATCAAAAGGAGGGTCCAAAATTTTTAAAAAATTTGGGAAAAAGTTGCAGCTGCAACAAAACACTATGAAAATGTTCATATACATGAATATGAAATCAAAATTGAATATTAAAATCGATGATGACCAGCGCAATCAACTCCCATTGAGAACAATGTTTGTAATTTTTTACATAAAAATTATATGTATGTGAGTCTATATTATGCAATATGAAATTATAAAATTATATGAATATGTAAACTTACTAAATTATACAATTTAATTACAATTATAAATACATATATATTCATACATGCACATACAATGTACATATACCTTTATGAATTAATTACAAAATTACAATTACAAAATTATAATAAATTCTAAACTTGATTTAACACATGTACATGCATATATATAAAAATTATGAACTAGAGTTAACTATGAAATTAAATATATGAATATGCAATTTATAAAATTATATGAATATGAAATTATACAACTTACATACAATTATGAATACATATATATGAATTCAAACATGCACATACAATTTATATAAGTTTATGAATTATTTACAAAATTACAATTACAAAATTATATTTACATCCTAAACAATTTAGCACACACACACACACACACATATATATAAATTATGAACTAGAACACTATGAAATTAAATATATTATGTAATATGAAATTATTGGAAAATATGAATGAAATTATATGAACTATATCACTAGGAAAAAAAAAGTTATAGTTATGAATATGAAATTGCATAACTTTTAAATTAAATACCAATATTGTTAGCAATGGCATTTGATTCTCCCATCATAGCTTGATTTGCAACTTCTTCTCCTCTCAAGATTGCTCTTTTTTTCCTCTTTCTTTTCCTATCTTTCTCTCTTATTTATTTGGTGTTGATTTGATTCCTACTAGATATTTTACTTCGACACTTTTTGCTTCCCATTGTGATCAAAATCAACAATCCAAATTCACACCTACAACAATATGTAAACACAATACACAATACAGAATGCTAAATTTGCATTAAAACACAAGCATTGTTTCAAATTGGTAAGCCAATTGTGAATGATAAAATTAGTAAGAGGTTTATGTCTTATGTTTATATAGAATTTTTTTAGGAATTCAGGTGGGAAATGGTGTTAGGAAGGTATTTGAAATGACATTAATGCCATCAATGCTTAACCTCATTCCCAACCACTTTTGTAAGATTTTTTTACAAAAACAAGACCTCAATCAAGCTATTTATAATTTTCTCGATCGAGGGTTTAATGAATGCTCGATTGAGCTTTGGATAAAACTTTTATCGAGGTATTTAAAAACCTTGATCGAGCTTTACAGCTCGATCGAGGGCCTGAAAAATAGAAATTCAACCCTCTTACAAGAAAATCAATGTTTCTTTGTATCTTCTAGGGATGTAAACGCTGCCATTCATGGAACACAACTGAGCGGAGTTCATACTGAATAGATTCATCATTGAATATTCTATCCATTGAGGTATCATGGATGCGTTTTGACATTCATATGGTTTTTTTAAAATTAGTTCTAAAACTTACACTTAGAAAACCTGACAACAACTTCGAAGCAGCTCAAAGAAAAATCCGCAGGGTAAAAAATACATATCCAAAAATTTTGGAAAAATACATAGCCCACACATCGACGTGTCATCTTGAAAAGGGTAGTTTTGGTTTTTCAATTTTTTAAAACAGTGAAAAAAAAGCTGGGACTGACACACATGTGCATAAAATGATGCTGAAATCAAATGTGGTCACTTTTGAAAAATAATAAATAATTGTATATTGCGAAAAAAATTAACAAAAAAATATGCAGACCACAATACATTTTGTGTAGATCATGCTCGTATATATATTTTTAGATTATTAATGTAATATTAAATTATTGGGGATGGACACGAGCCACTTATTCAATTCTTCAAAATTTAAAGGTCACATAGTTCATTAAATGACATCGGAATATTTAAAAAAAAATATTGTTGGAAAGGCAACGCAACATTCTACAATTTGTTTTTATACTGCAAGTTGAAATTCACATGGGATATATGTGTTTCGAGGGCTTCTATCTAGCACATGAGTAAAAAATCAGGTTTTCATCGCCAAATTTGGCCAAAACATATTACCCACCTTTAGGGAATCACCCTTTATATAGTGTTTAATAACTCCTTGTCATTGATCTAGATTAGAGATCTAGGGCTGATTTATGGTTCTAATTGTATTTTTAATTTTTTTTTCTTTCATTTGGTCAACAACATATTTATGACAGCTTTAACTCTATAAACTAACTCAATCATTTCTATATACTAACCTATTCTTCTAGTTCATCTTTTCAACATGTCATCAACTCCATCATACAACAAGTATGAGTTACATATTCCCACACTCTCTCATAATGAATACTTGTCACAATTTTTATTAGGTATGTTCTTTATTAGAGTCATATCCTCATCTTTAGTCTTTTATCTTTATATGACTTGGGTTCAGTGTGCTACTATATTTTACGAGATTCCCCTCATCATACATCACCTTGGAAATTTGTGGGCTACATTCTATTGAAATAGTTTTGGATTTACAACAAACAATACCATTTCTAGCTAACCATGAACCTCACATACAAGTGGTTTCCGATGACCTCAAATATTGTGATAGGGGAACAAATTTTCACTACACATAGTTACTTGACATTTCTTCACTATGAGCTTCATCCTCAAACTTTCTAGTTCTTTATTGTGTACATGCATAACATTGATCATTGATTCCCATATGAAAATCAATACATGTACCAATATGCATGGGTTTCCAGTTGTTGTACTTATAATTTCTATAGGAATCATTTCACCTACATGGTTCATCAACATGCTAAACTTTATCTTTGTCCCCACTAACTCACAATGGGTTTCATCCTTGAACATTCTTATTCTTTCTTTTCTATATGCATAGCATTCATAATTGATGTCCATATAAAACCCAATCCATCTACCAAGATACATGGGTTTCCAATCATTGTACTCACCACTTCTCTAAGAATATGTTTTTCCTGCATGGTCCCAACCAACTCATAATTTGATATTTCTTCATAAATTCCCCCCTTAATCGAACATTTAACTTCTCTTATCCATGTCAAGCTAGCATATGGGTACACATGTTAGATCCATACCTCTCATTAGGTACCCCATTTTAATGCTTCTATTCTTGCTTCATCACCAAGATATATAAGTGGTTTCTTAGCTCTTGTAGCACACTCTTCAGTGTTTTTTGGTTCTCAAATATAGACGACCTTAAATGCAAACAAAGAGAAATGCACCCACCAAAAATTCCATCAGCCCCATGTATAAGCTTGAATCAGACATACATGATTTAATGATAAGTTTTTGTGATGATTGATAAATTAGCATGAAGCAAACATACTTAAAAAAAATAGCATGCACATCAATTACTCTTTGTAAGAGGATTCCTTAAAAAATATAAGGGAAAATAACTAGGAAAGGATATATAACCATATCAAAACCAATGTCTTTTTAATAATCAAATAGGAAATATATGTAGAGTCTGGACATTAACAACCACATTTTGAAAAGAACGCTGAGAAAATTTAATATAAAAGACAATCCCAGGAAATTATTGTGCATGATCATAGAAAGATGACAAGAAATCAAAAGTTTGCAAAAACTGGGCTACCTAGCATCAAATTTCCACAATATTAGGCACTATTACAAAAACAAAACCAAAATTTATTGCAGATCATCATGCCTGAATGTTATGACAATAATCCTTGTTCAGTGAAGTCTCCCTCCAGGATTAAAATTTTGTAACTTCAACATATAGAGTTCGATTGAGTCTAGGTGTAATACCCTGAATTTTTGACCTGACACTTATGGGCATAAGTCCCATTGCATGTGATGTTGCTTTGATGTTTTATTTTTTATATTGGGAATAATACCCCACTGCACATGAGAATGATGATTTGTTTGATATATTGAGCATAAGTCAAATGCATATGTTTTATGTATAATATTTCATGTGTTGGGCATGGACCTTGAAGCACGTAATTGATGAGATATTTGTGTTGAGTGCAAGCTCTGAGGCACATGAGTATTTGATGTTTGTCTTGAGAAAGAGGCTCTAGAGAACATGAATATTTATTGATTGTATTGATCGAGAGACTGTATAACACATGAGTATTTGATGTTTGTGTTGAGCAAGAAGCTCTAAAGCACATTAGCTATGAAACCTTTTGTGTTGAGCATGAAGCTCTAAAGCACATGAAAAGATGAGAATTGGAAGTGTTGGGAATAAGCCCTAGATCATTCCAAGTTGATGTTGAGCATAATATCTGGAACATCGGATCCTTGGCCATAGTATCCCTAGGTGTATCCTACAAATACATCCTAACATTAGTGTTGAGCGAGGAGCTCTGGAATTGCACTAAGTCGTAACTCCCTGTTTCTTAGTGTTGTTTATGGGCTCTAAATAAACTCTGGCAGTTACTAAAAAATTAATATGTTGAGTGAAAAGGACTATAATAAAACATTGATCCCATCTTACCTTTTTTTAAGTTCTTAAGTAAAATTTTGAATTTCTGTATCTCATCAAGTACTGAAGAACTACCATGTTATATGAGGTAATCAACATGCAAGGAGGTTTAGAGTTTCCTAACCTAGTTGACCTAACCCCTACCTGAAGGCCTTAATAAGAAGTGACTATAAGCTAAAAAGAAAAGTATCATGTGATTATGGATCATGCTATACACTACAACAAAACCCTGTGATTAGCATCTCTTTTAGCTTCTTTTTTGGCGTCCACTATCACTTTTAGTGTATTTTTCATCATTTTTTGGACAAAGTGGATGCTTTTCCACGGAATGACACTTTTAACGACGTTATTTGCATCCCTTATTAAAAGCTGGCACTATTTTGGATGCTAATTAGCATCCCAATTAGCGGCACAATTATTGTCCCAATTAGCGTTCCAATTAGTGTCCCGAATAGCATCCCAATTAGCATCCCTTTTTAAAAGTTGGCGTTATTTTGGACAATAATTAGCATCCCAATTAATGTCCCAATCAGTATCCCAATTAGCATCACAATTATCATCCCAATTAGCATCCCAATTAACATCCTAACTAACGTCCAAAAAAGCATCCCATATAACGCCCATAATAGCCTCCAAAAAAAGCGTCATGAATAGCATAACACCATATATTAATCTAGGTTTAGCGACAGGAATTGTGCCATGAATTTAGACAGGAAAAACAACCAACATAGCACCAAGTATAGAGCTAGGAATTGTTCCTAGAAAACATATAACATAACGCCAGGTATAGATCGAGGTATACGCCTGGAATAGTACCAAAAGTTTTGAAAGGAACCGAGCTAGGAATTTCACTAGGTTTAGAGCTAGGAATTGTGTTCGAAAAATGTCTGACATAATGTCAGATATATCAATGTCAATGTCAATGATCATGATTCATGTGATAATGTCAAGGATGGCTATGACAATGATGATAATGTTGTTGATAATGAGGAGATTGATGACAATGATGATGATGATGACAATTATGATGATGATGATGATAATGGTGATAGTGGCAATGGCGATGTTGACGATGATTACAATGGAAATGAAATGAATGATGATGATGGTGATGATGACAATGGAAATGATGATGAATAAATGAGAATGATGAAGTTGATCATATTAAAAAGTAAAGTTGTTATTTTTCATGCATAGATCATATGTGTCCTCCATGACCCTTTTCCACTAATCACATCTTTTCGGTAGATGCTATTGTTACAGAGAAAAATTCCTATGGATTGGGGTACCACAACAGACAGAGTAACCGCAGAAATCAATCCTTTCCCATGTACAAGAGAAACCAAACATCTAACACTAAAGGATTTCGAAACATTCGTTATTCCAGATGGTTGATGTAGATCCCCATTGAGCTTTTCCACTCTCACTTCTATTAACAATTTTCTCTCTCAACATTCAGGAAACAAGACAGGAATGCTATATAATTGTGTTAGACCTACTCTCTCATATATAATCAATAGCTATAAGCATTTAAAAGCATCCATGGATTCAATACTCATTTAAATACACGTTATTGGATAGGAAAATATATTTCTATTAATATAAATCAGAGATTACAATAGTGACAACCTCTATCGGCACATCTGTGAATCGGAGAAAATGAGTCCTCCACCTGGGCCTCCACCACTTCAATCCTCCATCTCTTGATAGCAAGCTCACAAGAAAAGGAAAGATTGGGAAGAGAAAAAAGTGTTCCAAGGGACAAAGGGATGTAGACTCAAGTATAAGCTCCAGAAACAATGGACTATAATTTTCTTGCTCTTCAATTTCTCCTTCTTCAATGTATCCAAAGGGTTCCTTATATAGTGCTTCAATGGGGTAATGGAAGGTCAAATATGAGTGATCTGAAGGCATATGGAAGGCCAAGAGACAAGTGACTCGGATCCACATCAAGGAAAACTCCAAAACTATTTGGCATTTTGCACACATCCCGATGTACACGGGTTTGAGGGTCATATCCGCGTATATACGCGAGAATAGGTTTAAAATTTGCATATAGAAAATAATGCATGTTTTTAGGGATGATCTTGGAAACATCAAAGGTACAAAAATGGTCCATGGGGTCTAAAGAGTCTGCAGAGGGACATGGAAGGAAATAAAGGTATGATCCACCATGTGTGGTAAAATCAGCTGTAACAGATGTCCCCTAATGTGTGAGTCAGAGGGGTGATACAATGGCCAAAATACATTATAAGTCCATCCCAAAAGTGGAGTGATGAAGAACCAGGTGGAAGAACCAGCCATCCAATAGTATAATACAATGATCAAACTCTGCACATAACTGCAAGTAGATATAGCAATCCTGGATACATATGAGTACATTGGCCATGAATAGGCATGATACAAAACATGACATGTGTGGTCATTGCCACGTACAATATAGATAGATCAGAATATCCATGATGAAGATATACCAAGGATCATGATCTCCACAAAAGTGTTGGGGCGCGCACCCTAACAGTCCTTAATTTTGGTAACTCTGTGGTTTTTATGGAAGCTTGTAAGTGGAGCTACGACTCAAAATAGTCTTAGGGGTGTCAGGGTTGAGTCAAAGCCCTCTTTTTTGTAATTGTCCATAAAATTCGGGTATAAGCCCATGATTTTGTAATAGTGCACTTGTATAAATAGGCACTCATGTAAAGATGTCAAAGGTATTTAATGACATGAGGATCATGTGATATGAAATTAAGATCTCTTTTTGGGTTTTAAGGTTAAGTCCCAGCTGTGTGCGTGGACGACCTCTGCAGCTGTGTGCGCAGAGGGTTTTTGTAAGAACAAGAACTGCAACTTAGTGCACAGCTTGGTATTGTAAGGAAGGGACTGCAGCTTAGTGAGCAGCTTGGTATTGTAAGAAAGGGACTGCAGCTTAATGCGTAGTTAGATAAGAAGGAAGGATTTGCAGTTGAGTGCACAGATCAGAATTGTTGTTTTATAAGAAGTGGAATAAAAGCATAGTTTTGTGGGCGTAGCCCCTACCCTGGGGGTGAACCATGTTATATCTTGTGTTATGGTTCTTTTGTGTGCTTTCGGTTATGTTTTGATGTTTTTGATAAGTAGATGAATGTTAAAGTAAGATAACTGTTAAATATTAACTTCGCTATGAATTCCCAGTTAAGGGTTACGCAAGAAAAGTCTTTTATCTAACTACGAAGCTAATTAAGTGAATATTGAAGCTTTGTTTGGTATAAATATTTGTTTTTAAGGATAAAGGTACAGTAATATCCCTCTTTTGCTTGCAGAAACCTGGTTCTGTGGCACCCCATAGCTGTTTCGTGTGAGACTGCAACCTGTTCGTAGGTTGTTGCCGAACGGGCCAACACTATGGGTCTTTTGTTGCTGCGAAGTTAATGGTATAAAACCCGAGTCTGCCCTTAGCCCAACAAATTGGTTCCATTGCCGGTTGAACTCAGTATCTGCTCAAGAGGGATTTACGTCGTACCTAGAGGGTTATGTTCTGGAGACCCTCAGTAAAGAAAATCGGTGACTGGATTGAAGAAACCTATGTGAAATTTGCTGAACAAGAAAACAAGGATCCTCATCGTAGCTCGGATGAATTCTTGCAAAGGTATGTTTTTTCTGATGTTTATGAAATTTTCTTTGGTAGTATCCACATAGAATTGCACCAGTGGTTATCCAGGTTAATAGAGAGAAGGACGAACTTCCAAGAAGCTCAGTTTCCTGATTGGAGCCCCGCAAGAATTAATATATTGAAAAGAGTGAACAACGCAATATCACAAGCTGTTGATTTCTAGACGACGCGAACCCTTGAAGCATTTGTGACAGAGTTTGCCATCGACACAAGTACCTCTTTTAGCGAAGCTGAGAGACCATTTTTCCAAGGACCAAGGGGTAAGTACCTAAATTCATTTGGTCTGCAAATTAAAATGCTCTTGGCTGAGAAAGGTATATTGCTTATAGAATCAGATTGCTAGATTTATATTTACTAACCTATGTTTGGAAGTGAAAGTAACTTCGACAAGCAAAGTGGTTTGATGCGAAGCGGTAAAAGATAGAGGAGAAACTTAGAATCCTATACCCTAGGCCAGAATACCGAGTATACGCCATTCTGTCCAGAAAACCATGACTCTGAAGAAACCCCTTCTGTTGGAAACCCTCCTCTGGCTCCATCGCGAAGATCTGTTACCCCTGAGAACCCGTCACAGCCTGCAAGTAACCCTAGCCCGAGTATTCCTATCGCAGGTCAGTCTACCCCAGTAAGTTCTTCCCCCCCTCGATCTACTAATGGCCCATATGATTGATGATATTAAGCTCCATGTCTTCAAAGGAACTGGATCAGAGGATCCAGAACAGTTTTGGTTTTTATGTGAAGCTGTGTGGACCGCGAAGAACATTATGGATCAAGATATAAGAAGAGCACAGTTGGTTACTTCTTTTAGAGATCGAGCCTTGACCTGGTTCATGAAATTTTCCAGTACTCAGAACCATGTCTTGGATAACATTAAAGCAGCAATGATCAAAGAGTTCAAGAAGCCTAAATCAGAATCATAGTGTATAATTGAATTGAATTAAAAGAGATTCAATAGAGGCGAGGTGAATCAGTCTGGGACTTTGATCAGAGGTTCAAAGTTCTGCTAGATCAAGTTAGCTTCACTATTGGACCGAAATAATAGAAGGAATGGTTCATTGCAGCATTATTACCTCATATTAGAACTCCACTCATGCAATAGAAGGTTGCTGATCAACAAGAAGCTTTGGAGATCGCTATGAAGCTTGAGACCGCTCCTGTCAAAGATAATTCTGGCATAGCCCAAATACAAGCATAGTTGGCAGAAATGGCCTTAGAGCTTCACGACATGAAGAAGGGAAAATCTATTCATGAAGAGATCTGGTGTACACGATGTAGGACAAAAGGTCATGACAAGGAACAGTGTCCTGTGTTAAGAAATTACCTAAATGCTGGTGCGCCAAACCCATTTAACCCTAATGTTCTATATTGTGAGATCTGTAGAACAACTGGGTAGCATCAAAATAAAGACTACTATTTGCTGCAACGATATGTTCAAGTCCCCAATAATCCTTATTGCAAGTTCTGTAAGTCAGTAGGACACAACGAAGAGGAATTTCGTAGCTTTGACCTTATGAGAGGCGGACCTATGATGCTTATAGGGTCCAAAATGATGTACAAGGCAATGATGCATATGGTTATCGTGGTAGTACATCAGGTCGAGGTACTTTTGGAGGTCTTGGTCGTGGTGGTATTCCTGGAAGAGGTTGAGGCTAGGTTGTGTGCTATAACTGTAATCAGGCAGGATATCTAGCTAGAGATTGTTGGAACCCAACTACGACATGCCAATATTGCAGAGCGGTAGATCATGTTATTGAGCAATTCCCACAGCTGATAGCTAAAATACAAGAAATAAATGGCACTCCTACTCAAAATATTCAGATGATTACTGTAGAGCAAAAACCGGTCCCAACCATTAACGTTGTTACAAGGAGTGGAGCTACGACGCAGGTACAGAACAAGGAGAAACATCTTGATGAGGCTTGGGTTCGTAAAACCCCAGAGAAAGTTCCAACCTTCGATGTGGGAAGGGAAAAATAAACCTTTATGGAAGCCAAAAAATACTTTGCTGATCCGAGCACATCAGTAGCACCTACGCAGCAACAACAACACTAGCTACAATCTCAAGAAGCTTCGACAGATAAAGTAAGTACATTGTCATCATTTTTACAGAGTTGTATGAAGCTCTTAAGGAATCAGAATGCTTTAAATGAGTTACAAAAAGTTATTGCTTCTTGCGAGCCCCATCGAAGCTCTGGTAAAGAAAAAACTGTGAGTAGAGTTAGAAGAATTGGCAGAGAAATGAGATTGCATGCTCAGGTAGGAGAGTATGACATGAATAATATCATTTTAGACCTGGGATCAGAAGTAAATTTCTTAACCAAGTAGACATGGGAAGAAATGGGAAAACCTACCCTTGAATGGTCCCCTATACAGTTGATATTATCCAATCAACAGAAGATTGTGCTCCTAGGAAGATTACCTAGTGTTCCAGTAGACATTGATGGAGTTAGCACCCTTGCAGATTTTGAGGTCATTGAAATAATTGATGATAGCAACCCCTATCCAGCGTTGCTAGGAATTGAATGGGAAATAGAGAATTCTGCAGTGATCAACCTTAAGAGCAGGTATATGAATTTTGAAGGTAAATACTTAAGAGTCATAGTGCCCTTGGACCCTTCTCAAGGAGAAAGGTACACAGAACCAGTCAGAGATGAAGATTAGGATGCTTTAGATCATATCTACAACATCACAGCTAAAGAAGAAGACTATGTTAACCCCACTACTGAAGGTATAATGGACTGGAAGTGTGATAGTTCTTGCATGACTGATTTAGATGAAGGTTTAGAGAATTGGCAGAATAGACTTTATGAACTACATGGACATAGATGTGCAAGAATTACCAAGTCTCTCAGATGGCTTGGCTCAGAGACAAGAGTGTTACCTATTTTTGATGGCTTGACAGACCCCGAGGATTTTATTTTGCAATTTTCAGAGAAGGTACCAGATTCACAGAAAATGGAGACTGTAGATTCAGTATTTAGAGACACAACTGCTAGATGGTGGAATGGTCATAAGAAGAACATTCATAATTGGGAATCTTGTCAAAAGTCCCTTTGCTTGAGATTCAAGGATCGACCTCAGGAGGTGCGAAGCAGATTTAATGGTAAGAATAGCCCTCAGGAACATTTGGAGCAATGTTACGAAGCATGAAAGCATGTACCTCATGAAGAATGGGTACATAGGTTTGTGCATACTCTGGAACCTGTAGCAAAGAACTGGTATGCGGAGGTGGAGCTTCGCCACGGTACTGTAAGTTGGGACAGTATGGTTGATAGTTTTGTGCTGACATTTTCTATTAATGAGGTTTGTCCTGCTTTGGATGCAGCCATTAGGTTGATCCATACTAAGGTATTTGATGATAAAGAAATAGATGAGTACCAACCTGATTGAAAGGCACAATAAGCTAATGCAGTAGAATGTTATAACCTCGCAATTGACGACGATGATGACCCGCGCAACATAAACATTGCTGAGTCGAAAGGACACTGCGAAGTACATGGACCAGAAGTCAAAGCACCGGAAGTGACTCAGCCTTTGAAGACAATACAAGTAAAAATTGGGTCAGAAGAAATGCCTAAATATGCTACTATTGGAGATTATTGGGATGAGGAAATGGTGAGCAAAGTGACCCAACTTATCCATGAGTATCAGGATCTATTTCTGATGAATTTCTCAGAAATGAAAGGTATCCTTGGTGATATAGGAGTGATAAAAATACCTTTGAAACCTGATGCGAAGCCAGTGAAGCAGCGCCCTTATGGGTTGAACCCTAAGTACAAAGAAAAAGTTAGGGTGGATCTAGATAAGATGCTCGCTGTAGGAATCATTGAACATGTCGAAGAGTCAGAATGGGTCAGCCCCATGGTGGTACAAGAAAAGAAGACCAAGGGAGAAATCAGAATCTGTGTTGATCTCAAAAAGCTAAATGATGCCTACTTGCATGATCCGTTTCCAACTCCCTTTACAGATGAAGTTTTAGACAATGTCGGAGGTCAGGAAGTGTATTCCTTCACTGATGGATTTTCAGGGTACCATCAGATCAGAATTGCTCTAGAGGACCGACATAAAAATACCTTCACTACAGAAATGGGATCTTTTCAGTATACAGTTATGCCTTTTGGATTGAAGAATGCACCTGCTATGTTTTCCAGGGTAGTCATATCTGCATTCAAGGAATTCATTCAAAAGTTTTTGGAAGTTTACTTTGATGATTGGACTATCTTTGGCTTATTGAAAGATCATAGAGCTATCTTAAGGCTTATGCTGGACAAGTGTAGACAGCATCAGATCTCATTAAACCTGAAGAAGTGTATCTTTTGTGCACCTTTTGGAATTCTGCTAAGACACATTGTAAGCAAGAAAGGATTGATGGTGGATCCTACGAAGATAGCTATCATTGTGAATTTTCCACCTCCGAAGTCTATTAAGCAACTTCGCACTACACTTGGTCATATGGGATATTACAGGGAATTCATCAAAGGATATGCTCAGATTACAGCCCCTATGGAAAAGCAATTGAAGAGAGATATTAAGTTTGAATGGACAACCGAGTGTCAGGAAAGCTTGGATATTTTGAAAGAAAAGATGGTAGCTGCTCCTATCTTAGTATTCCCTGACTAGAATAAGGAGTTTCATGTTCATGTTGATGCATCTTGCATTGCTTTATGCGTAGTATTGGCTCAGTCAGGTGAAGGTAATATTGATCACCCCATTGCATTTGCAAGTAGAAAACTGTCCACAGCAGAAAATAATTATACTACGATAGAACGAGCAGGTATAGCTATGGTTTATGCATTGCAGAAGTTTCAGCATTATCTGTCAGGATCGCATTTTAAGATGTTCACTGACCATTCTTCTTTGAATTGTTTGGTTAACAAGCCTGTGTTAGGTGGAAGGATATGTAGATGGCTGATTCTGTTTCAGGAATATGACTTTGAAATTATAGTTAAGCCTGGAAGACTTAACCTAGGGCCTGACCACTTGTCGAGGCTCGAGTCAGGGGAAGAACCCACTAATTTGGATGAAGGTCTCCCAGATGCCTAGTTGTTTGCCATTCAGATGGTTGATAAATATTTTCAGGATATTGTTCAGTACTTGTCTACAGGTTTTGCACCTGCTGAGATGACAACACAGCAGAAGAAGCAGCTAGTAGTTAGAGCAGCCGACTTTACTTTGATAGCAGGACAACTATATAAGATGGGGCTAGATGAAATATTGCACAGATGTGTTTTGGAGCATGAAAAGCCATTGATTTTGGCTGAAGCACATTCTGGAGCAGCAGGAGGCCATTATGCAGGAAAAGCTATAGCTCAGAATATTTTGACAGCTGGATTGTGGTGGCCTACGATTCATAAGGATGCAAGAGAGTATTGCCACAGCTGCGATATCTGTCAGAGGGTAGGCAAACCCTCTAGAAGGGATGATATGCCTCTGGTTCCACAGGTAAATTTGCAAGAATTTGACAAGTGGGCTATTGATTTTGTTGGAACTATCAATCCCCCTGCAAAGAAATCTGGCGCAAGATACATTATTATAGCAACTGATTACCTTACTCATTGGGCCGAAGCTCAGCCAGTCAAGAACTATAGCATTGCTACAGCTGCAAAGTTCATCTTTGATAATATCTTGTCAAGATTTGGGTGTCCTAAAATTCTTATGAGTGATCAAGGATCACATTTCCTAAATAAGACTATTGAAGCATTGACCGAAGAATTTCAAGTCTATCATTAGAAGAGTACTTCCTACCATCCTCAAGCAAATGGAACTGTTGAAGCCTTTAACAAGATCCTTGAGCATGCTCTGACAAAGGTTTGTAATGTTAACATACATGATTGGGATCTTAGAATTCCAGCAGTACTATGGGCTTATAGAACCACTTGCAAGAAGTTGACAGGCCATACACCTTTTAAGTTGGTCTATGGACAAGAAGCAGTTATTTCCATGGAGTACATTGTTCCTAGCCTTAGAATATCTGGCTTCACAGAGATGGATGAACCATCTATGTTGAAAGAAAGGCTGGAAAAGATGCTAGAACTAGAAGAAGACAGATTCATTGCAGGTTTCCAGGAGCAAGTACAGAAAGCTAGAGAAAAAGCATGGCATGATAGATGCATTAAGAAGAAGCAATTCCAGATTGGTGATCTTGTGCTCTTGTATGACAGTAAATTCAAGAAGTTCTCAGGTAAATTAAAAACACATTGAAAAGGACCATACATAGTTTAGGAAGTTACCGACAGTGGTGCAGTCGAGTTAGCTAAATTGAATGGAGAAATTTTACCTTCCATGGTGAATGGAAGTAGATTAAAGAAGTACAGGGACAAGCCTGGACCTCCTAATCAGAAGTAAAAGCAAGAAGAAGAGTCTAAGTACCAAGAACAATTGAAATTGGGTACTAGACCATAATGAACTGTTCTCAAAGCTATGACGTATTGAAGGCTGTCCAAGTTCGAAGTTCGAAGCTCGGTGGGCACTTGGGTCAGGATGAGTCAAAGGTCAATATTGTGTCGAATGTCCTCATTATGATGAAGCTGAAGATTGTGTTGAAGAAGAAAGGTCTGTTGCAGCCTAAAATGTGACTGATGGGACAAACTAGATTTGGCGGTGCCAGCACGTGAGCTACCTTACCTGCTAGTAATGATGAGATTTTGGGAAAATCTAGTGCCATGTGAACAGGATTTACTGCCGCTCCATAAGATTTGGTGTCTTTAATGCACCATGATGGCATATTTTTGTTGTGAGATTCTATAAGAAGCCACACAGGCCTGCGACTCCTGTATTACACATTTTCTTGAGTTTACAGTTAAGACCATGTCGAATGATTGCGAATTCCAACAGTTGTTACGAGAGTTCAAGGAGAGGGGTCTGCAGAACCTTATCAGCAATCCACCTGCATCTAAAACCCCCCAGTGCTTCATCCACCTATGCAGACATGTTCAACCAGGAAGAAATTTAAGATAGAAGTTCACTCTAAACGGAATGAATAAAGGCACAAACCATCAGGAAATACTTCAGAGGATCCCGAGATGTATCCTCCTGGCTTCGCAGAATGGAGGCATGTTGTTTGTCTTATGCAAAAGTACAGTGGCATGCAATCATAGCGATACCATCTATTAAGGACCCAAAGTTGTGGATGGTCAAATGTTCGATAGGACATGAATGGGAGGCATTTCGAGGGATGGAGTCGCTGATAGTAGGCCCAATGATTCCCATGACCATCATAAATATTGCGAAGGAAGACCGCAATATGAAGCAAGCCGCGGCCGTGGTAGAAGTAGCCGAAGGGATGACAATGAATTAAAGATGGTGGTTACATAGATGCAGATGGCTACAAAACTTGACAGAGTGCAAAAGGAGCTAGTAGCAAAGGGGCAAGCAGCCGACAACAGTTTAATATCTTCACCAACAAGATTCTCCAACTAGACAAGCGGTAGAGTGTCCTGGGACGGGACACTGGTGAGTCTTAGGGGCTTGTTGGGGCACACACCCTAACGGTCCTTAATTTTGGTAACTCCGCGGTTTTTGTGGAAGCTTGTAAGCAGAGTTGCGACTCAAAATAGTCTTAGGTGTGTTGGGGTTGAGTCAAAGCCCTCTTTTTTGTAATTGTCAATAAAATTCGGGTATAATCCCATGATTTTGTAATAGTGCACTTGTATAAATAGGCACTCATGTAAATATGTCAAAGGTATCTAATGACATGAATTTCATGTGATACGAAGTTAAGATCTATTTTTGGGTTTTAAGGCTAAGTCCCAGCTGTGTGCGTGGACGACCTCTGCAGCTGTGTGCGCAGAGGGTTTTTGTAAGAACAAGAACTGCAGCTTAGTGCACAGCTTGGTATTGTAAGGAAGGGACTACAGCTTAGTGCGCAGCTTGGTATTGTAAGAAAGGGACTACAACTTAGTGCGCAGTTAGATAAGAAGGAAGGATCCGCAACTGAGTGCACAGATCAGAACTATTGTTTTGTAAGAACTAGAATAAAAGCACAGTTTTGTGGACATAGCCCCCACCCTGGGGGTGAACCACGTTATATCTTGTGTTATGGTTCTTTTCTGTGTTTTCTGTTATGTTTTGTTGCTTTTGATAAGTAGATGAATGTTAAAGTAAAATAACTATTAAATATTAACTTCGCTGTGAATTCCTAGTTAAGGGTTACGCAAGAAAAGTCTTTTATCTAACTGTGAAGCTAATTAAGCGAATATTGAAGCTCTGTTTGGTATAAATATTTGTTGTTAAGGCTAAAGGTATAGTAATATCCCTCTTCTGCTTGCAGAAACCTGGTTCTGCAGCACCCCATAGCTGTTTCGGGTGAGATCGCAACATGTTCACAGGTTGTTGCCGAAAGGGCCAACACTGTGGGTATTTTGTTGGTGCGAAGTTAATGGTATAAAACCCGGGTCTGCCCTTATCCCAACAGAAAGATGAAGATATATAATGGATCAATATCTCCATAATGGATGGAAATATCTAACATACATTGGAATCAAGTCACGAGAGCTGAAATCTCATGAACACTGGCACAATCAAGGAGGTAGCATATATGAAATGCCACCAATCTGGAAGGTCTTCTACACAATCCGCTACGAGTACATGTCCTACTATGTGAATAGAGGTGTCGAGGTCTAACATAGTAGTCCATCATCTGATTACTGGTCATTGATGTATACCATTAATAGATGCGAGATCACCCATCGATAATGAAAATGGAAATGAAGGTACTAGAGTGCAAACTAACAAGTTTGAATAAATGTGTTGAGGTAGAACACTTGAGAGGATCCATTGATCAGGGGACATTGATGTTTCCCAAAACTGTCAATGGCGAGAGAATCTGCCATTGATGACTGCAAGTCTCAGGGAATTCAAAAATGACTCTAGATTCCTATCCCAGAATAAATGATCTGAAGTCAATGGGATGAAATCCATTGGAAGGAGGGAATTAATGCATCCCTCATCATCCAACACAAGGTACTCAACAAGGCTGTATAATGCGGAAGGAATCAATCATAAAGTGCAAAAAATAGTATCAGTACCGGGAATGGCTGACATGCAAAGTCAAGGGAACTAAGGAATGTCCGACTTAGTTTTCAACTTCCTTCAAACAAGAGCATAAAGGTGAATGGTGACTGAATGTAGGCAGCATAGACTCAATATACAATACTGGGACATCTCTATGACATATGAGGCATCGACAGAGGCTCCATAGGGACTAGAAGCTTAACTAGTCAGTGGAGGTAAACTTAGAGAAATGAGTACAACTCCTCAAGTCAAACTATTAACCTAACCAACGGATGTGATATACAATGCTTTGTTTGAAGGCGACACGAATCGACTGCTGCCAAGGATAACATATTTTCTTGTCCGACTTTTTAATTTTTTGATTTTTTTGGACTTTTTCAAATATTTTGAAAAGCTTGAAAAATAATAAAAGTGCTTTATAGTTACAGACTAGGAGAATACGAGTGTCAATGGGAAAACAAACTAGTTCCAAGCAGTGGAACATACCTATGCTCAATGCAAGGACACATGTGTAGGATAATGACACTTGGGGGAAAGTACCCTCCCGGTAAAAATGGGGAATCAAGCTGCAAAGGATATATAAAATGGTTCTATGTGGCTAGACATGAGACAAGCTCGGGCTATATAGCTGATAATCAAAGTCAAGGAAGCCAACATAGGGCTCAATGAGGCAGGAAAAACTCATGATAATGCAATTACAACTTGACATGAGGGAGTCCTGGGGAAAAAGGCCAATAAAAAGATAAAGAGTAGTATGAGGCTCTCGCACAAAGACATGGCGATACTATACAAAGGACTCCCACACCCTAAAGGAAGAAAATATTGACATGGGAACCAAATGCAACAAAGGAGCTAACTAGGGCACCCATGTATGGTCAAGCTCTACCATTCACATCATGTCATTTCTAAAACAACAAGAAGGTTCCGTGACAAGATAGAATGGGTTCATACCTAAGGTTATAATAAAATGGTCATAAGGTCATGCAAAGTGCAAACAAATGTGAAATCTAACCTATATGCCAGTTTAGACATAATAACTGAAAGCAGTACGAATGGGTCAAAATCATGGTTGAAACGACGCTCAAAATGGAATCCTACATCATCAAATTAGTCCAAAACAGTCTAAAATGGTTAGAAACGGTTCAAAACTATTGAAAGGGGCTAAAAAATTTAAAAAATTTAAAATTTTTTCTATAAATAGTAAAAAATTCAAAAAGTACATATCATTTGAAATTTTTACCCATTTGAGCTCAAAACTTCCAATGCGAATTTCAGGAGCTTCGTTTGGCAAAATTTGACACCGTTTGTTCCAGGTATCTTCTCATGTCCTCCTCTTCCATTTTCATGCAATTTTTTTCAATTTCCATGGTCAATTTTTATTTTTGGGCCAATCTAAAATAGTCATTTCGGCCCACGCAGATCTCGGGGCTTTTTCCGCATATAGGATTGGCTATACGTGGAAAAACCTCCCAAAACTGTGTACATACGTGCCTATTCTGCAAACAGTCACATATGCGGTCGTGCACAAGGTTTTTTAAGGTAAATATTGACCAAAAAATACTTTTAATGTGCATGATGGTTCTAGAATGGAGGGAGAGGGAACATGGAGATGTAGAAGAGGCTATTCGGGGTGATTTAATGGCTCAACAAGCTCTATGTGTGTGTGGGCTATACAAGTTTTGGTGTCTTGGTAGCCTGAGAGCCAAACTAAGATTCCTGCAGATGCTAGTAGACTACTGGGCTCCAGACTTAGAGTCCTTTCATATTGACAGGATGTCCCTCACTATAGAGGTGGAGGACATATATTTCATTATTGGATTGTCCCAACTGGGAGAGGTGGTGAACCTGCGCTCTCATGGGCCTGGAGGTGGCCTTACCATTGATGAGTACATTGCAGTATACATTTTTTCGGACACAAAAAAGGTTGGGACTCAAATCCCAACAAAATCCATCCAGGTACTAGGACTGAAGGCCATACTATTGGCACTCGACAGGATAGCTGGTCTAGCATCACTCCACCAAGCCTCATGGCCATTGGTGTTCTATGCAGTGGAGTGCATGAGACCCGCATTGTATGACTGGAGCATTACACTGTTGAGTAACATGAAGTAGCAGCTTAGTGACTGGAAGATGGGTAGGGTGTGAAACTTCAGTTTTGGCAGCATACTAAGCACATTATTCTTTGAGCATGTACCTGGGATAAGCCCTAGAGTTAATGTTCCTCCACATGAGGTTCAAGATATGGCCCAACGACGTTGGGCAGATGCTATGTGCAGATTGGGTGGAGGTAGGGTGTCTAACCCCTACCCAGCTGACTTCTTTCCATGGTGGTGGTGGAAGATTATTTCCATCGATGATTATCCCTATGCGGGAATAGATTTCTGGGGAGATTCGGACATGCCCCTACCACCAAGAGCAGCATATGGTGATATAGGTAACGAATCCCAAAGCCTCTTTTTAATTTTTTTTGAATTATTAATTTTTTTTGTGTTTTTTGATATATTGACTCAAAAGACATGTTTTGGTGTGATGACACATAGTGACTATCTGTCATGTGTATGCAGATGTTGGACCACGACGACCTGATGGTTTCCCTCATCATAGATGGTGGGGAAGAGGAGATGATATCATGGGTGTGGATGTGGAGCGGACACTCCAAAGCATCCACACAAACTTTGTATGCTTGACACATAGGGTACCCATGGCGCATGTCGAGGACTTGCCTGAGGTCATGCAGCGTCAGGTGGTTGGTGTACCATGAGCATGGGTTCAGTTATTTCGATGACTAGCTAGAGTCATGGTGTGCTACCATGATCAAAAACCCCCTCCTCCTCCACAGTCTTAGAGACCTGAGAGTGCTTCATTTTTGTACTACCGTGTATTATATTTTGGTGTCTCGGAAGCCCCATTTTTGTATTATGACACTTAAGTATTATGACGTCACATTTTGAATGTTTTAATGAAAAACTTTTATGATGATCGATTTTATTTATTTACATGTGTGTAAAAATGTATGTTTGTGATATGCTTATGGTCTATGAAACAAATGCTAATCTAACACATAGTTAGCATATGAGTCAACAACTTGATTAAAAATTCTTGAAACATGTATGTATGTTATGTTGTCAAATTTCCATTCTAACAATCTCACATGTAAGAATCTTCATAATAATGTCAGATCCCTAATACGTTACAAACCATTAAGTTGTGACACTACTAACTGCGAATCAAGAGGTACCTCAAGAGAGAGAACACCATGTGAAATGGCATCCCACAATAGCTCGATAACGACACTATACTCAGCAACATCGTTCAAAGAAGGTCGTAAACACATGCCTCCTAAAGACAAGACCTGACCTGTAAGAGTATAAATCACCCAAGCAGCAGAGGCTGAGTGCCGAGTGTGGTAGCTAGCACCATCAGCAAATCCTATGTAAGCGAAAGACTCCATTGACACTTGCCATAAGAAAGGAAAGCTAATCAACATACTGGGTCACCATAAGAAAACCTAACTATGAAAAAAACTGTATAATAATATACAATAATCAGCCCTGGCTGAAGATCATGCATAGTATTTTTTAAGATAGAGCCCATTTCTAGGCTTGGCCAAGGCTATCCCTTCATAATCCACGAGCTCATAGGCACGCTTCTCTAACACATGTTTGACTATGTAAGGACCATGCCATATGGGATTAAACTTCCCTGCCCCTAAGGGTTCTTTAGCTTGATCCCACAAAAGGATCAAATCACCTTCACTTAACCTCCTCGGATGGACAGACTTATCATATTGGACCTTAACACGACGCTTATTTACTTCTAGAGCCACTAAGGCATCTCGTCGCTACTCTAAGTGGACCAAATGTTCCTCCAATGCAGAAGTGTCTAGTAAAATCTCTATAGCTAGCTTCAATGAAGGGATTTCGCATTCAACCGACAAGATAGACTCCACTCCATGTATGAGCTGATATGGTGAAAAACTGGTGGCAGTCTTAACTGCGGTCCTATAGGCCCAGAAAATAGGATACGACATGATATGCCAATTCGTCTTGCTTTGTGTGATAGTTCATTAAAGAATGGACTTAAGTGCCTTTGTTCACTGCTTCAAATTATCCATTTGCCTAAGGGTAATAAGAAGAGGAGTGCTCCTGCTTATACCCTAACTTCAAGGCCAACTCTTCCATCATTCTATTATGAAAGTGCCTACCGTGGTCAATGACAAGCTCTTTTGGAATGCTGAACCGAGTAATAATTTGGTTGAATATGAAATGCATGGATGTATCACTGTCTGATTTAACCATTGGCATAGGCTTAGCCTATTTCGTGAAATAATCAACAGCCACTATAATATGATGATGCCCCCCAGCCGAAGCTGGGTTGCAATCCATGAAGTCAAGCCCCCACTTGGTGAAGGGATCTACGGTGATAATTGGATGTGGGGAAGGATGTGAGTGCATATTGCATGCAAACACCTGGCAAGGGTGAAACTTCTTGACCACATTGACACAATATTTGAAGATCGACGACCAAAAATATCTCACTCTCAAGATTTTTTGGGCTGTAGAAATCCCAGATAAATGACCACCACATGCCCCTCCATGGAAATCATTCAGCACAATCTCAACCTCTTCATGGGTTAAACAACGACGTAAAATGGAATCTACCCCACGGCGGTACAAAGTGTTATCCACTATAAGGTAGTTCTTAGATATGTGATGTAATCGTCATCGCACATCCTGTGAAAGGTGAGCAGGGACCTTCAACATTTGTGAACATATGATGATATCCCCATACCATGGATCCAAAATTGAGATGAGGAAAATATGCTCATCGAAAAACATATCCTCATAAACCTCCTCCTCCTCCACACTTGGAAAATCAGAAATGAGCTCCGCAAAAATCAACGATTTCTTCGATTTTGCCGAAACAAACTTGAGATCGAATTCTTGAAAAATAACAATCCACTTATTATACTTTCCCTCAAGCATCCTTCTAGTGAGGACGAATTGAAATGGATTGACATGAGCTACCACCAAGGTCTGGCGAAGGAGAATGTAATGTCTCAATCTTTGAACTGCATGAATGGTGGCTAAGGAAAGTTTCTCCACATGGGAATAACAGATTTCTGCATCTATAAGGTTTTGGATCAAATAATATATGACATGCTCATGGAGCTCCTCATCCTCCTGAACCAAAACTATACCAATTGTCTCCATGGACGCGGCCACATAAATAAAAAAGTCATGGCTATAGTCGGGTGGACTAAGCATGGGGGCCGATGCTAAGGCTCGCTTAAGAGCATCAAAGGACTCCTAGGATCACTCAACCCAACAAAAGATAGTGTCCTTCTTTAAAATATGCATAAATCCTTTAGTCAAATTGGCAAAGTTAACCACGAATCTCTATAAGAAATTTGCCATGCCTTGCAAACATTGAAGATGTCTAATATTGCATGGGGGAGACAATTGAAGTATTGCCTCAACCTTTAAGGGATCAACTCTTATACCCTCCTTGGAAACAATGAACCCTAGAAAGCAACCAAACTTCACGCAAAAGATGCACTTATGAGGATTTAACCTAACCAGGTAATGGCGACATCTTTCGAATACTAACCTCAAATGGTATGGATGACACACTCTTAGCCAAGAATAAGTAGCAAGGGCATCCAAAAAGACTTCAATAATCAATTTGAGATCATGAAAAATCAAGGGCATAGCCCGCTGAAATGTGGCTTTAGCATTTTTAAGATTGAAAGGCATCTTTTGATACACAAATGTACCCCAAGGACAAATAAATGCAGTTTTGTGTTGATCCGTGGGTTTGATATAAATTTGATTATATTTGGAAAATCCTTCCATAAAGGAAAATACCTCGCTTCCCCCACACTCATCCAAAATTTGCTCAATAAATGGTGTGGGAAAATTATCCTTAGGACAAGCACGATTTAAATCACGGAAATCAATGCATATACAGATCGTTCCCTACTTCTTATCAACCGAAACAGGGTTTGAAACCCACTTCATCAAGGGAATGGGATAGATAAAACCAACATTTAATAGATTCTCTATCTCAGTGTTAATAGTGGGTGCTTTTCTAGGATTCACCACATGCAAACATTGTTGAATGGGCTTCACATTCAGATAGGTCTTAATTTCATGTTTGACAATACGAGGGTCGATACTTGGAATTTTCTCGTATCAGTAAGAAAAGCTGTCAGGAAACTCTTTGAATAGCTCGGTATACTCTCTAATCTCATTAGGGGAACAGTCCACCCCAATTTAGACATTCTCAATTTTTCCAGGATCATGAGAAATATTGATAGGAATAGTAGGCGATATATTCACCATGTTCCCATCAGCCATCTGACCAAGAGAGCTTAATGGAACCATGGGACTACCAATCTTCTTGCTAAGAATCTCCCTAAAGTCCTCAAGCTCCAAACGGTCAAGCTCAAGAAGAAAATAGGATCTATGATGTAACTCTTCCCAAGGTGGCTCAACCCCAGACATGGCCTCAATGATGGCTTCATCTGATGGAAAAACATCATCAAGGAAATCATGTGCGTGAGCAGACTCAACTACCCATGCAGGCAACACATATGGGTCCTCCTCCTCCATCCGTGAAGAGGAAGGACTAGGATCTACAACACAATCAAGATTCAATTGATATGCTATCATTGTTGTAGGCAACGGAACGTCAGTTTCGATAGGTCCATTCGAAGGACTCGGTGAAGGAAGAATCCAAGGATATTCCATATGGGTAGTGTGAAAAGACACCGAATTCAATGAAGATGAATCCCCACTGAAACTAGATTCGATCATAAGGATGGGTTCAGGACAACTAAAGGTCCCCATAAGGGATGGATACATACCTACACCCACACTCCCAGTTGCCAGCAAGAATGATTGATAATCAGGATATAAGCTCTCGATGATGCATTAACACTCAGTTTTTTGAATGGTGTCTGATCAATCATAACAATCTTCCCATTAATTGGCAAGCATACTACTTGAAATAGAGAAGAAGCTATGACTTGCATACTATACATCCAATTTAGATCCAGTGAAATATTGTAATCAAGGGGTGCATCAACCACCTTGACCTCGATTGCGATGGTCTTCCCTCCCAAACTGACCTTAAGAGAAGGAATAATTCAGTGCAGCCAAAATGATATACCATCAAAGGAATTCAACATGTTAGTGGATTGAGACAACTTGGGAGAACCCAAACCCTTCCAGCATGACAAAGACATCATGGAAGCAGCAGTGCCTTCGTCAATCACAGTGCATTTGATGGTCATGTTAAGACACTTTACATTAATCAAGAGAGACACATAGTAAGGAAAGAAAGGTTTTAGTCCCATGGTTTCAAATTTGATGATGGAAGAAGAGCTATCATCATTAACCCTAAGAGAAGAAAGCAAAGCTTTCCTTTGTGAAGGACAACTTTGAAGTACTTCAAGTGCAGACATTATAGAAGGAGTTTGGCCCAAATCCTCGATAACATAATAGTTTTGGGTGGCTCGGGCATTAGGATTGTACACCAAACGCTTTAGGATTCCCTTAGGAATGCGAGGTGCAATATCAGGTTTATCCATAGGGTTTTCAATATGCAAAGGGCTCTCGGTTGGAGTGGGTTCCTTCCCAAGGTCTGGTTGTGATGAACCATAGTCATTCGTATGAGTCACAACCTTAGTAGCATGCACCATGTTGATGCAACCATGACCAGTAATGGCTTTCGACGGATTTTGATCTTCACCCAACACACAATGAGGATCATGGGTCCTAGAGTTCATATTTTATTATGGGGTAAAGGATTGGTCAGCACAGTTGGGCCCCATGCTATGAACCTCGAGGCATCTTCCATACGAGGGCACAAGTGAGTGAGGTGGTCATCTTTACACAATTTGTAAGGAAACATAACCTTACATTTAGATTGCTTGTCCCCCCAGCATTGAAGGAATTTTTGTCATTAAAATTGGAATTTTCATTCTTGTTCCCACCCTTATGATTGTTTTTACCCTTTTTCTTATTCCTTTCAGGCTGCTGGTTGCCCTTTTGGTCTGACAATTGCACGGAAAGTACATTCGCCATTTGGGTGGGTTGAGATGAAGCCGTGGCTTGTCCCAAAGTAGATTTATTAATAGACAATTGAATCACTTGTTTCATATCTGAATCCACAAGTGTGGTACTTGTACAACCCACAATGCCATCGACATGTGGTCCAGGCTTGATATTGGGATCGAAACTAGAACGCGGAGCATTAGGTATGATCTCATATAATAGTCCGAATTGAGCATAAATCAAATCCAATTCCTGTGCCCTAATAATTGCTTGTTCCTCATTCTGGACTCCGAATGTAGAAACATCCTTCATAGTGTAAGGTAGCAACGATTTAAGGAACCATTCAAGGAGAAACTCCGGTGGTATGAAAGCTTTAATCAACCTCTTCCATCTACGCCACTCTTGGATAATATGGTCTGAGATATGTGTGGCCTTGTCTTGTCAAAATGTTGACAAGAGTTCTGTACCAATGACATAATGCACGGGTATCTAGAAGTGATTGAGGAAAGTCATAGAAAGGTCATCGAATGAAACAAATGTCCCCCTCAGTAACTCTATGTACCTTTTAGCTGCAGGCCCAGTGAGGGTGCATTGAAATAGTCTTAAATGGATTGAGTCATTGTGTAAGGAATTGGAGGAGAAAGAAAGGTGAAAAGTAGTGACATGTTCAGTAGGATCTTCTCCTGCTTTGCCCTCAAATTTGGGAATGTCCAAGGGAATCTTGTTAGGGACAGCCGGCCAAGCTGGGTCATGAGATACCAGATCATTCATTAGTATCAACAAGTAAGGTAAATTTAACGTTGCGAGGAAAGGGAGCCTAGGTTGAGCTGGTCTATGCCATGCTCGGTGATAGTTTTGGTTCATATAAGGTTGACTACTGTAAATACCATGGCCTTGGCCATAATATACTCCTCCCATTTGACCTGTGTAGGGCTACATGGAAGCATTATGATGTGGTGTACCTTGACTATGCAATGCTACAAAGCCATAATTAGAGGAGTAAGCGGGTTGTTGATACCTGTACCCATAGGGTTGATAGCTCTATCCATACTATGGTCCATAAGATTGTCCATGTGAATCTCCATAAGATGTCCCAGGGATGTCCCATGAGAAGCTCCATAATTAGGGATATGGGGAAATCCTTGCGATGGGCCGTGAGACGATACAGAAATAGGAATATGACCTCTCGAGACAACAGGAGGTACTTGAATTTGAGATACTACTGTGTGAGTAGTCACAGTATGAACATGACTAGTAGCAACAATTCAACCCGAAGGACCAGGTGAATGAAGGGGAGGAAGGGTTGTCAAAAATGCATTCGACGGAGTAGGAATTGAGGATGAAGGGACATGTGAAGGGATGTAAGTGGTATTCCCTATGGTCACTCATCTTGGTTCTGGTATCCTCATATGGCTACTAACACTAGGTCTAGGACGGACATGTGAGGTAGCTTCCACCACCGAGATGGAAGGTGTAATGTGACTAGTGCTCCCAAATATCTCTGTATGGAAAGGAATAGGAGTGCCCCTAGGCATAGTGCTAGGTTCAATTTTTGACTCAGCATGATGTGCCAGATCATGTGCAGGGATATCAGGCATGCCATAATGAACATGACTAGTGCTTATGGGTTCATGATGAGTCTCGTTGCTTGAAAACCAATACCGATGACCTGTGAATGAGGGATCATAACTGAAATTTGAAGGATCATATCTAGGAGTAGGATCTTACTCCCTAACCTCTTGAGGTGGAGAATACATCTCAGGAATCTCATCCTCATGATCTTCCATCAGTGTAAATAAATGTGAGAAGTATTCTGCCCAGACTGTGTGTTTCTATCTCCCAAAGGAGGAGGAGATGTGGAAGGCGAAAGTCCTACTAAACGATGAGAACGGAGAAGTGCCGCACCCAAATCCACAATGACTAAAAAAATGAAAAAGACTCTTTTTAATTACGCAAACCCTAGGAAAACTAACGTGCACCGAGCATACACCTATACAATGTAAAGCCAAATCACAAGCATCAAGGGTAGGATATGTGAGCTCCCAAATGAAGCAGGTATGTCTCACGTAGGAGATCCTTGACACTCCCATACACAACAAGTGGAGGTTCATAACCAATTATAGTGGACCTCAGCTTCAACGCATATAGCGATTGTGCTGTCTGACCCCTACTTGGCCAGGACACATGCAGAATAACCTCTGTGAAGTACCCCCTTGATAACCTAGATAAGGCAACTAAGGTCACCTCAATATAATCAATGCTTAGGCAGACAGTTGCAGGCAGGATTGACCGTATGGGCAGGGTAGAAAAGACCGAAACTATCGAAAGAGCCCTCGGATATGAATACAATTCTAGAAATATCTTCGGTGCTACTTAGTTATGACCAGGGGTCATCCCAATCATTAACCGCTCACACTGCCTTGTGCTTAACTCCCTTGTAAGAGTAGGATCCTGAGAAACGCTAATTATACCAAGGAATTTCACACTCTCACCTGGACAGACACATACATGTTTTGTTTAGTGGTATTGGAGAATTTACTCACAATGAACTATTCCAAGACCCTATAAACTAATCTTGTTGGTGCACCCTATATAAGAAAAGAGTGTAATTCATTTTATTATGCATTGATTTTAATTGGCTTATTACTCAAAAGGGAAAATGATCGTGCAAGTAATGGTGTTATGACGTAACAAGAAGTAAAATGCACACCTAACAATCAATGCAAATGCACCGTATCGAATGAAAAACAGGGTATGCTACTACGTGAAATGCAAATTTTTCCTTCAAATGAAAATGCAATCATTCCTATATGAAAATCTAACTAATACTTCTTCAAGCAAACCTAGTGCAAGTACCATGCAAAATGTAAAATGCAATAATGCATTATGATGCGAAAAAGCAAATATTTTTGTATTTTTTGAATTAAAATGAGATAATAAAGAAAAAGAATGACTCTACCACCCCCAGACTCCGCAAGCACTATTAAATAGAACCCACGCAAAGCACTAACGTAAAAGATACCTAATGCACTAATCCCAAAACAAAAAATAGAAAATGCAATGACAAGAACATTTTCAAAAAATTTCAAACTAAAAAGTGTCTCTTGTCAGAAACAAAGGTGTATACAGACTCTAGAAGCATCCAAGAAGACTAAAAAATCATCCAAACTCACCCAGCAACAATTAATTTTCCCCACAAAGGAAAAACTCAGGGCATATGCGACTGTGTGCAGAAAACCCATGTATATATGTGGATATCCCACTAAATACCATGTGTACACGCGACTATGAAGACAAAACTCGCATACAGGAAGAAAAAGAGATAAAAAAGAAGGTAAATAGACAAGTTGAGAAAAAAATTACTCCTATCAGACACTACCAGGAAAACATGCCCCCAGAACTGACTCAGAAATAGAGAAATCAGAGGAATTAAAGAACATTGAATGCTGATAAAAACTCCCAAAGGAAATGACTAGGAAATCCTAGTAGGTTTAACAATTCGGTTATAGAGAAAACTTCCTATGGCTTGGGGTACCACAAGAGACAGATTAACCACAGAAATCAATCCTTTCCCATATGTAAGAGAAAAAAAACATCTAACACTAAAGGATCTCAAAACATACCTTGTTCCGGATGGTTGATGTAGATCCCCATTGAGCTTTTCCACTCTTGCTTGTATTAACAATTTGCTCTCTCAACATTCAACAAACAAGAAAAGCATGCTATATAATTGTGTTATACCTACTCTAGAATATATAATCGATAACATATAAGTATTTAAAAGCATCCATGGATTCAATGCTCATTTGAATACACATTATTGGACAAGAAAAGATATTTCTATTAATATAAATCAGATATTACAATTGTGACAATCTCTATCGCCACGTTTGCGAATCGGAGAAACTGAGTCCTCCACCACTTCAATCCTCCATCTCTCAATAGCAAGCTCACAAGAAAAGGCAAGCTTTGGAAGAACACAAAGTGCTCCAAGGGACAAAGGGATGCAGACTCAAGTATAAGCTTCGACAACAATGGAGTATAATTTTCTTGCTCTTCAATTCCTCCTTCTTTAATGTATCCAAAGGGTTCCTGATATAGTACTTCAATGGGGTAATGGAAGGTCAAATCCAAGTGATCTCAAGGCATATTGAAGGCCAAGAGACAAGTGACTCGGATCCACATCAAGGAAAACTCCAAAATTATTTGGCCTTTCGCACACATCCCGATGTATGTAGGTTTGAGGGTGATATCCGTGTATATATGCGAGAATAGGTTTAAAAGTCATGTATAACAAATAATGCATGTTTTTATGGATGATATTGGAAACATCAAAGGTAAAAAAATAGTCCATGGGGTCTAAAGAGCCTGCAGAGGGACACGGAAGGCCATAAAGGTATGATTCACCATGTGTGGTAAAATCAGCTGTAACAGCTATATCTTATGCCAAATGTAATGATGAATAACTAATGACAATGTCAATAATCATGATGATGATGATGATTTCAAGGACAATGGAGATGATTATGACATGAATTATTACTATGACGATGATGATAACTATTGTGATAATCAAGACGACAACAATGATAATGATGATGATGATGATTATCATCATCATTTCCATCGTCATCGTCACAAAAAAAATCATCACTGTCATTGTCATCTAGTTCATCATCGTCATCATTTAAAGAATATGGGATATGGTTACCATTTAAAGCATGCATAAAAAGTGGGATATGGTTAAATTTTAAGCATTCATAACTTATAACTATGATTGAGCACATTTTAATCTTGGATCTTGTAGTTAAAATGGGTTTATTTACCTCTACCAACACTTTCTTATAAGGATCATCATCATCATTCATGTTATTCTCATTGTCATCATCATTGTCATCATCATCATAATCATCATCATCATCATATAATTGCATCAATATTGTCAAATTCATCGCCATTGCCATCGTCTTCATCATCATTATTTATATCATCATCATTGTCATCATCTTCATCATTGTCATTGCCATCATAAAAAACAACATTGTCATCATCATTATATAATCACATCATTGTGAATGCCATTATCATCAAATCAATTATATTTATTGTGTCCACTTTAGCACCCCAAATCAATTACATTTATATTCTCCTTATGCTAGGTTGTCTAGGTGCGAAACTAGGTGGAGGGATGAAAATTATCGAAACACTTTGGCATCATTTCTCATTGATTTATTAAAATTTTGGATTTGTAAGGATTGAAATTTATCCATTCACTTATGATATTGTTTTATATTGTATTTCATAGAATCCCTAATGATGAAAATTCATACGGTTAATATTTGAGAAACCTATAGTTAAAGGGTGATGAAATATTATTTTTCTTTAAAATCCATTTTTTCATTTGAAATTTCTTCATTAATCACTTGGAAAAATATTTATGTAGGGATGTCTCCATTGGGTTCCATATGTCCCCATCAATTTCATAGAGAACGCATATGGCCTAAGACATGAGCTATTTTCCTTATACAATGTCCTAGGAATTCAGAACCATTTGTGGATTGTTATACCTTAAAAAATATCTCCCTTACATGATAAATATACTCTATGCAAGGATTCGTTGTGTATCAAGCCTTATGCATGGCCCTTCAACCTTGAAAACTAATGTTATGATATACAACACATAAAAAAAATTGATAGCTCAATAAATTGTAGTCCTCACAATGAAAATATTTACATCTAAAGAAATTTTATCCCTCTCGATCTTAAATAATTTATTTGGACCAGTTAAGAAATTCTTGTTGCTAATCCAAATCCATCCTATTGGACTTACGATTGTCATTAGACCAAAACCTGTAGGAGTTAATCTATGCCACAATCAATAGAGTTAGGATATTGGGAGGTGGTTATTCCATGTCACGAAACTCACAGAGACCAATATATAAATAACAACTACATATTAAATAATACCCACAAAGCTGACAATGATATATTGATAATATTAATACATAGTATTATCATGATAATGAGAGCGAGCAATTTATAATTGAGAGCGAGTAATTTATAATTGACCAACTTGCATAGGATTTATACTTGGCCTTATACCTCGTTGCATTTCATGCCATACATCCACAAACTCGAACATATCATTTAGTAAGGATTAAACCTTAGTGTGAGCTATACTAACTACACTTTTATCCACATGACAAATAATAGTTAGCTATAACTAAAAATATTAATATAAATATCACTTTGTAATTGGATCACTTAATTACAAATATGGTTACATTTAATGCCACAAATCTATAAATTGAAACATATAACCAAATAACTAGAATCAACAACATTAATTCAAATATCATCTTATAAGTGGTCCATATACATATTTCATTAAATTTGGAATTAAACAGTGGATCTAGAATTCCAAAATAACCAAAAAAATCAATTCTGGCATTGTTCTTGTAATAAAATCTTTCCAAATTTATTGAAATAAGATTTAAAAAAAAATATAACCTTGGACCCGCTCTACAATAAAAGAATGATAATAAAATAACACAATATGACTCATTGTCACCAGAATCTCAATTCAAAAATCCATATTGTTTTCTCGGCGAAACCTCAAAAAGTACTACCAAAGCATACAAACCCTCGTGTCCCCACAGAGCGAAATGTCAGTGGTAAATATCTTCATCGGAATAAATCAACGAACATCAATCCCTGACCTAATATTTTGTGGGATCAAAATTGATTCTGATCTGAGGATATTTCACCAATATTCAACTAAACAAACAAGAATAATGGGATATGTGTAGGATATTTCTTGAGAATTCAAGTGCCAAGGACTGTAACCAAAACAATGGAAAGAGTAGGTCGAGCTAGTCGAGGCTTTTCATTAGAGAAATGGTTGTGGAGAACTTCAAGTCCTATGGTGGAGAAAAAAGGACCAGTCCCTTCCAAAAGGTACACAATACTTGTGGAAATTGAACCCAAGAGATAGAACAATTACACTCACGAAATTGCTAATCAAACATGCAAAGTTCACACCAAAGGAGACTGAAATTGGAGCATAACACTAATATGTATTCAATAATTGTACAATAGCCAAACTTATGAAGTAATATGCTGCTGCAATATATAATTACATGATAGAATCGAATGCATAAAAATGCCATTCAAAATAGTAAAAAAGAAGGCTTACTAAATCTAGTCAAATCCCCCTTAGATGCATAAAGAAGTTTCCAAATCTATGAAGATGCTCATGAATTTGATAATTCAAGTGGGAAATATAAAGAGGGATAGAAAGAAAACTCATACATGCTTTTATTTGGAGAAAAGGAGGGAGGATGATGTGGGGAAAAAACAAGTCAACTAAACCTAGTCTAGCTTTTCCTTTTTCCTTAAATCAGAATAAAACAAGGCAGCTTTTTAGAAAAAGTAGATATGCACTTTGGAGGATATGTAATAAATAATACATACTAAATTTGGTTTCTAGGATGTTTCCCAAGTGCTCCATGACTCAATTTTATCATGTGTTAACTTCTAGGACTTGTAGAAGGCAACTAGCATAGAATGGAATCTAAGAACCCAGGTAATAAGACAAAAATAATTAAATTAATGTCTAAGGTAGGTAACTATGGGTTTATTATTATAAAACCCCCCCTTAAGCCTGAATTTATGAGTAAATATCATAAAAATATAGGGCCTAGAAACAAGGCTTATTCACCCTTTACATACTACTTGTCCATAGAACATAGGAAAGAGGCAAAAACCCAGTGGGAAAATCCTCCCTTAAACATGGACAAGAAAAATAAAATTTTGGAAATCTTGTCATCAATCATGCTTCATAGCATGATCAGCAATTCCTAGTAGTGACTTGAGATTGCTGAAGTTATTCTCACAAAAAACTTTGGTGAAGATGTCTGCTACTTGTTTTGAAGATGCACAGAAGCGTAGATCAATGGTGCCATCATGCACAAGCTATCTGATGTAGTGCATATGGATATCAATGTGCTTGGTTCGCTGTCTCTAAACTGGAGCATTGCAGATTCAAATGGTTCTCTGATTATCACAGTAGATAATAGTTGAAAAATCTGATTCAAAGACACATTCTCCAAGTATCCCCTGCAACCACAAACATTGAGTTGCTGCATTTACAACTCCTCTATACTCTGCTTCTGTAGATGAGAGTGCTATGGAATTTTGCTTCTTTCTTGACCAGTTAATTGTTCCTTCTGAAAGCATGAACACATACCCTGATGTAGACTTTCAATCTGTGTTTTCACCTACCCAATCATTGTCAGTAAACCCAATCAAATCAATATCAGATTTTGCTTTGTAGAAGATCCCATGAGTTCTTGTTCCTTGAAAAAGTTTAGGATCCTTTTGGATTCCCTCCAGTGGATCTCATGAGGCTGATCCATGTATCTCAAATCCAACCTAACTGCATAATATATATCAGGTCGAGTGTGTGTAAGACAAACACCCAATCAACTGCCTATATAGTGTATTACTTACCATAGGAGAAGAACCTGCTTCTTCAAGCTTAACTCCTGAAAGGAAAGGATTCTTGCTTGGCTTGCAATATTTCATGTTGAACTTGTTCAGAAAATACAAAGCATACTTGGACTGATTTACTTTGATTCCATGTTGGGATTGATCAATTTCGAGAGCCATGAATTGGCTCAACAATCCCAAATCTGTCATAGAAAACGCACGGTTCATTGCATCCTTCAAGGAGGGAATCTCTTTATTTGAACTTCTTGTAATCAAAAGGTCATCCACATACAAGAAAATAATCATCAAATAACCATGAATAAACTTTAAATAGACATTACAATCAGACTTGCATCAAACAAAACTCAATGATAGCAAAAATCCATCAATCTTGGCATACCAAGCCCTGGGGGCTTGCTTGAGCCCATACAATGATTTCTTTAACCTACATAGTAAATATGGATTAGAAAAAAACCCTTCAGGTTTCTACATGTAAATATCTTCAGTTATATCTCCATTTAGGAATGCACACTTCACATCCATGTGATGTACCTCCCACTGCTTCGAAGCTGCAATGGCTAGAGCTAGCCTTATGGAGTCGATCTTTGACACTGGTGCAAAGGTTTCATTGTATTCAAATCCATGTAATTATGAGTATAAATTGGATACCAATATTTCCTTATATTTCAAAGGTGAACCATCAGCATCAAACTTAGTCTTGAAAACCCACTTACATTGAACTAGCTTCCTCCATAGGGGAAGATCAACTAGTTCCCAAGTGTTGTTCTTCTGGAGCGAGCTGAATTCTTATTTCATGATTGTTTGCCATATTGGATCATGTGCTACATATTCATATGTATGTGGATCTTATTCAACCATCATATAGCACTTCTCAACAAATAGAGGATCTTTCACACAAAGGGCACTCTTAAACTGAGATCTAGTCCTCCTAGTGTCACTAGGATTTCTAGCTAGTTCCCCAGCTGCATGAATGGTATTTGCTGCCCATTTTAGTCTTGTAGGACTGTTAGGATATGGAATCAAATAATAATTATCAGAAATATCATAATAAGTAAACTCATTAGTCTCTTCACTTACAATCAATGGATCTGGTGGTGAAGAAGACTCTCCAACTTCATTGCTACTAAACGCTCTTCTTGGAGCTGAACACTTCTTTCAATGAAAAATTTGTTTGTGATCAAGTTGATTAGCTTGTACCCTTTTGGATCTTCAGAATACCCAACAAATAGACACTCTTGGATTTGGGGCTGCAAAGCCTTCCTCTTTTCAGTTGGAATTCTAGCCCAAGCCTTTGAGCCAAAAATCCTGAAATGAGTCACATCTGGCTTGTGACCACTCCAAGATTTGAAAGGAGTCATACCATCAAGATTCTTATGATGCACCCTATTATGAACATAGGATGCACAATTTATAGCCTTGACCCAAAAATTTGGTGGCAAAGTATTAGCCTCCATCATGCAGGTTGCCATCTCCTTCAGTGATCTGTTCTTTCTCTCAGCAACACCATTTTGTTGTGGTGTGCAAGGGATTGAATGATGCATGTGAATACTTGCATATTTACAATACTAAATGAAATCAAAATTGACATACTCACCACCATTGTCAGATCTGAGGATCTTGAGTTTTCTCCCAGATCGGTATTCAACCAAGGCTCTAAAGACTTTGAAGAGGTCAAAAAATTCAGACTTATGCTTTAGGAAGTGAACCCAACAATAACTGGAAAAGTCATATATGAAGGTCAATAGATATTTGGCTTGAATCATGTACATATGAGGAAATGGACCAGCAATGTCACTATGGATCAGATCAAGAGGTGCAGAAGTTCTCTCATGACTAGCATTCTTATACTTGTGCTTTGGGTGTTTTCCTAGGGTACAACCTTGACAGAATCCCTTAGAAAACTTGATATTTGGCAACCCTATGACCATATCCTTTTCACTCAAATCAGAAAGATACTTGTAGTTAATATGGCCAAATATTTCATGCCAAATATTGCTTGATTCATTAGCATGAATCAGAAGAGCAGAGGGGTTTGAGTAGGGTAGAAAATGGGAAAACTTGTTGATCTGGTGGATTATTCATATTCAAAAAAATACACTGAATCAATATGGTACACTAGTTGTTAATCTATGCTAAACATTATATGCTTAGCCCGCGCAGTTTTAGCATGGTGCGCAGTTATGTCATAGTGCGCACTTTGAGCAGGGACCACGCAACGCAGTTTGCACATGAGTCGCGCAGTTGTACGTGAGTCGCACAGTCTATGTATGAGCTGCGCAGTTATTGCACACTGCGCAGATGGTGCATAGCTTGTCGCCTGGTGCCCAGCTTATCGTATGGGTGTGCAATTATGTATGGACCGCGCAGCTTGCGAACCATCAAGTTGAACATCACATGGTTCGGGGAAGTCCTCATATGCTGCGACAACGGATCGGGTATATGGCGAAGTCTTTATATACCGTGACATTTATATGCTGCGAAGTTGGTGGTGACATCAAATGGTTATGTTACGTGGCATAGCCCAGTTGCAAGTCATTACAATGTGTTGTGAGTTGGCACATGTGCGTGGAGTTGGTTGCAATGGTTTTAGGGATCTGGAACATCGTGGTAGCATAATGCTTGGGCCGTGACTTGGCGGAAGGGCATGATTCAGTTTAGCATATGGTTGTAACAATAATAAAGAAGATAGCAGCTGTGGTCCATTACTGATACTCTCGCAAAATGCTTAAATAGAGGATGCTGGCTGAGGGGACAGGGAACCGGAGAGAGAGGGTGGAGAGACGCAGACTGTTTTAGAGTGCAGAGCATAGTTTCTCTGTTATGAGAAGCTTAGAGAGCTTTTGCTGCATAGCTGCGTAGATGCTATTCTTTTGAAGTCAACATTCTCTGTTATATTTTAGCTTTCCTTGCTAATTGTAATTTCTAGAAGAGATGTCTTAAAGAATTTACATAGCATTCTGTTCACAGTTGCTGAAGTTGTACCCAGAACCATTTTGTACCATTCTTAAGAGATTAATTGGATCGGTACCCATTGGAGAGGGACTCGGAGATGTAGCCCAGTGGAGGGGTGAACTCCGTTATCAACTTCTTTTTGTGACTTTGTTTCTGTGTTTTATTCCTTGTACCTGTCTATCAGTGTTGTGGTTTTTTTTCATTCCTGTTCTACGCATTTACTTTCTGTCAATGCTGTTCCATTAATTAACCTGTTGATCGAATTATTTTACAACAAACTTTTAATGCACTCAAGTTGAGGTCCGATGGATCATGTTATGGTATCAGAGCCAGGTTGACTGCTTGTGCAAGTTTGTGAATGCTTACCAGGTTTAGGTTAAAGCATGGTGAAGGAGAATTATTTGAAGGAGACCCTGAGGTTGGCTTAAGAAGAACATTCTCAAGAACCATGTCTTCTCCCAGAGGGGAAGAAGAAGGACATACTGAACAGGAAAAACCTGTTATTTCAGAAACTGAGTTTCTAGAGGCTTTTATCAGCATGAAAGCCATGATGGAAATTCTACTCGATGAGTGAGCAGAAAGGAAGAAGAAGGAAGAAGGATTTTCATCCAGAGATGCCGAAGTGAAGCAGGAAGAAAAGGGTAAAGGAGTAGGAGGTGATGGTGATCCTCCTGAAACTCAACAAAATTTCTCTTCTTCCCATACTTCTCATTCGAATATGCCTTATTTCAAATTGGATGTAAAATTTGAATTACCAATTTATAATGGAGATTTAGATGCTGAAAAGTTAGACAATTGGATCAAGCAGCTTGAAGTATATTGCAGGGTGCAGGGCATTACTGATGACCCTTCCAGGATTCAATTGGCCACTTTGAGAATGAGTGGAATGGATATTACTTGGTGGGAGAGAAAGATTCAGCAAGATCTTCGAAAGAATGGTAAAATTATTTCAGTTTGGAATCAATTCATTGAAGTATTAAGGAAGTAATTTTATCCTTTAGGTCACATGCAGTAATTAACCATGAGTTGGAAAATGTTTAGACAAGCTAAAGGACAAAGCATTCAAGATTATACTCATGAATTCAGAAAGAGGGCTATTGCATTAAATGTTTCATTAGATACACATGAAACTCTTCTTAAGTACATTGGTGGCGTGCATTCTTATTTGAAGCATACTTTGTTAATGTTTAACTCCAGTAATTTGGATAATGTATGTGTTCAAGCTACCCATTTAGAAGCCAGGGGTAAGCATGCTAATGATACTTTTTTGAAGAAATCCTTTAAACCTGACAGCAAATCGAAAGACAAGGGGAAAAAGAAGATGGCTACTGTTAAGAAAGAGGGTGAAAAGCATACATGTTCGCATTGTCAGAAGGGACATGATGTCTCTAAGTGTTGGAAACTTCATCCGGAGTTAAGGCCAAAGAAGTATGGAGGAAACAAAGATAACGGAAAAGAAAAAGCTACTGCAGCAGTTATTCAGGACTTAGGATCCGACTCAGGTGATGAAACAAAGGTTATAGCTGTCGGAACCCAGGGTAAGGATAAAGGTATCTTACTTCCCATTGATGCACAATCAAGTTCTAGTGCAAGTACAAATCTACCATCTACTTCTAAGCTAAATGATAAGGATAGAAGTGCACTGTTTCATGTTCGTGTCATTGCAAATCACACAAAGATTGATACATTGTTTGATAGTGGTTCACAAGTAAATTTGATATCAGAAGAAGTGGTTAAGAAATTGCATTTAGTTACTGTGCCTCATGAAAAGCCCTATCCTCTAGGTTGGGTTACTAATGATACACGATTGCAAGTTACAAAGAAATGTGTATTAAAATTTGCAATTACTAAAAAGTTTAGGGATGAGGTAGAATTGGATGTAGTACCACTTGACATTTGTGGAATTGTACTTGGGAGTCCATATTTGTATGACCGAAAAGCAGTCTTTTATAGAGAGCAGAATAAGTATCATCTTTTTAAAGAAGGTGTGGAATATATTGTAAGAGCACATAAGATAAAAACCAATCTAGCAATAGTCTCTGCAGGACAAATGAAGAGGTTGGTAAATGCTAGTAAGAATTTTGTGTTGATGATGGTTAAGATGAAAAATGATGAAGTCTCTCACTCTTTTGAAGAATGTGACCCTAAGCATAGATCTGAACTGATTGACATAATTTCTGAGTATGATGATTTGTTTCAAGATCCGAAGGGGTTACCACCGAAGAGAGAGATTCAGCATGAGATACATTTACAGCAGGATATGCCACTCCTGAACATAGCAATGTACAGGATGTCTGTGATGCAGAACGAGGAAATCAAGAAGCAGGTTGAGGAGCTGATTGAGAAGGGGGTCCTCCGACCCAACACTTCTCCTTGTGGCTCTCCTATAGTCTTGGTTCCAAAGAAGGATGGGTCTTGGAGGATGTGCATTGACTACCGGGCCCTTAACAAAATCACCATTAAAAACATGTATCCTCTTCCTCGTATTGATGATTTTCTTGATTAGTTGAAACATGCAACTTACTTTACAAAATTGGATCTGCGTAGTGGATATCATCAAATCCGTGTTGCTGAGCATGATGCTTGGAAAATAGCTTTTAAAATGAAAAAGGGTTTGTATGAATGGCTTGTGATGCCTTTTGGGCTATGTAACACTCCTGCTACTTTCATGCGGGTCATGAATGATGTTTTCCATTCATTCATTGATTATTTTGTAATTGTATATCTAGATGATATCCTTATGTTTAGCAAAACATGGGAATAGCATGTTGTACATGTGAAAAAAGTTTTAGATGTACTGAGGAAGGAAAAGCTTTATGTAAAAATGTCTAAATGTGAATTTGCTAAAACTTATTTAGTATATCTAGGCCATATTATTGGTGGAGTCCACCTGCAAGTGGACCCAGCCAAAGTTGCTGTCATTGTAAATTGGCCATGACTGAACACCGTTATAGAAATTAGAAGTTTTCTGGGTGCGGTTCAGTATTGGAGGAAATTCATTGCGGGATTTTCTTCCATTGCTGCGCCTTTGCATGCATTAACAAGTGTTAAGGAAATTTTCCAGTGGGGAGGAAAGCATTAGCGAGCCTTCGACACTTAGAAGGAAAAGATTAGCACAACACCAGTTCTGACATTGACATATTTGTAGCAACCATTTGAGATCAAAACCGATGCTAGTGGGTTTGCCATGGGAGCTGTTTTGATGCAAGGGAGGAAGCCAGTCTGTTACCATTCAGAAACGTTCTCTACTGCGGTAAGTAACTATCTGACCCATGACAAAGAATTGTATGCTTTGGTACAGAGTGTGAAGAAGTGGAAACATTATATCATGGGAAAAGAAACAGTCATACACACTGATCATCAGCCACTTCAATATTTACAATCTCAAACTAAAGTACAACAAAGTAGGAATTTAAGATGGATGGGATTCTTACAACAGTTTCATCTTGTAATTAAGTACAAAAAGGGAATTCATAATAAAGTAGCAGACATGTTATCAAGGCCACCTACAAATGCTTCTATCATTCTTCAAAACAGTTCATTAACACATGAAAGTTATATTGAACAGTATGCAGAAGATAACGAATTTAATGAAGTATATGCATCACTCATACATGGTAAACAGGAAGAGAACTATTATGTGCATAATCAACTCTTGTACCATCTTGGTAAACTTTGTATTTCAGAGAAAGAAAGAGTGCATGTGATTCGAGAAGCACATAGTTCATTGATTGCAGGACATTTTGGTGTAAGTAAAACACTGTCATTATTGCAACATCATTGTTATTGGCCTCAAATGCAAGAAACTATAGCTAAATATATATGAGGATGTGTTATGTGTGCAAAAAGTAAGCCTAGCAATAGGAAATTGGGTTTGTACACTCCTCTTCCAGTTTCTTCTCGTCCTTGGGAAAGCATTTCTATGGACTTTGTAGGGGGACTACCTATGTCTAGAAAAGGGCATGATTACCTATATGTTGTTGTGGATAGGTTCAGCAAAATGTGTATCTTAATGCCATGTAACAAGCAGATCACTGCTGAACAAACAACTCATTTATTCTTTCAGAATGTTTGGGTACATTTTGGGCTACCCATGTCTATTATATCTGATCGAGATTCCCGGTTCTTGGGAGAATTCTGGTCGACTTTATGGGAGCTTATGGATACCAAAATTAAGAAAAGTACAACTTTTCATCCATAGACTGATGGGCAAACAAAGGTAGTGAACAGAACAGTGATTTAGCTGCTCAGGGGATATTGTAGTAAACATCCTAAACTTTGGGATGAGTAGTTGCAATATATACAGCATGCTTACAATCATGCAGTTCATTCTTCCACAAAAAAATCTCCTTTTGAAACTTGTTTGGGTTATCTGCCAAAAACACCAATGGACTTCTCTTTTGACAAAGATGCAGTGGATGGACATCATGATGCAGATAGAGCTCTAAAATTCATCCAGAGAATCCAAACGGTGTAGCAGTCAGTACAGGAACAATTGGAGAAGAGCCAGGCAAAGTACAAAGCCAGGCATGACAAGCATCGTGTTGATCATCAATTTCAGGTAGGTGACAGAGTTTGGTTACATATCACCAAAGAAAGAATGAAAGGTGAAGGTAAAAAGCTTAAGCCTATCAGGTATGGTCCTTTTGAGATCTTGGAAAAGATCGGTACTAATGCTTTTCGCTTGAATTTACCTCCATACATGCACATTTATTCAGTTATCAATGTCAAGAATCTTAAACTGTATGAGCCTCCTATGATCATGGACAAGGAAATAAGCATACATCGGATGATTTGGCACCTGAATACATGAGAGAGTTGTAGGATGATGTTATTCTTGACAGAAGTGTAAGGACTTCATGAAGGGGGAATGCTGAGTTCCTTCGAGTGGGGCTGAAAGGCATTCATCCTAGCAAGGAAAGATGGATGGAGATTGGAAAAGTGAGGGAGATGTACCCTCACTTACTTGCCGAGTAATTTAGGCTTTTGGTGGTCCAAAAGCTCTCCATTGGGGAGGAATGATCCGGTGGATAATTCATCTTCAAAAAAATACACTGATCCAATATGGTACACTAGTTGTTAATCTATGCTAAACATTATATGCTCCGCCCGCGCAGTTTTAGCATGGTGCGCAGTTATGTCATAGTGCGCACTTTGAGCAGGGACCACGCAGCTCAGTTTGCGCATGAGTTGCATAGTTGTGCGTGAGTCGCACAGTCTATGTATGAGCCGCGCAGTTATCGCACGCTGTGTAGATGGTGCGTAGCTTATCGCCTAGTGCACAGCTTATCGCATGGGTGCGCAGTTATGTATGGACCGTGCAGCTTGCGAACCGTCAAGTTGAACATCGCATGGTTCAGGGAAGTCCTCATATGCTGCAACAGGGGATCGGGTATATGGCGAAGTCTTTATATACCGCGACATTTATATGCTGCGAAGTTGGTGGTGACATCAAACGGTTACATTATGTGGCATAGCCCAGTTGCAAGTCATTACAATGTGTTGTGAGTTGGCACATGTGCGTGGAGTTGGTTGCAACGGTTTCAGGGATCTGGAACGTCGTGGTAGCATAACGCTTGGGCTGTGACTTGGCGGAAGGGCATGATTCAGTGTAGCATATGGTTGTAATGATAATAAAGAAGATAACAGCTGTGGTCCATTACTGATCCTCTCGCAAAATGCTTAAATAGAGGATGCTGGCCGAGGGGACGGGGAACTAGAGAGAGAGGGTGGAGAGACGCAGACTGTTTTAGAGCGCAGAGCATCGTTTCTTTGTTATGAGAAACTTAGAGAGATTTTGCTGCATAGCCGTGCAGATGTTGTTCTTTTGAAGTCGACATTCTCTGTTGTATTTTAGCTTTCCTTGCTAATTGTAATTTCCAGAAGAGATGTCTTAAAGACTTTGCACAGCATTCTGTTCGCAGTTGTTGAAGTTGTAGCCAGAACCATTTTGTACCATTCTTAAGAGATTAATTGGATCGGTACCCATTGGATAGGGAAGCGGAGATGTAGCCCAGTGGAGGGGGTGAACTCCGTTATCAACTTCTGTTTGTGACTCTGTTTCTGTGTTTTATTCCTTGTACCTGTCTATCAGTGTTGTGGTTTTTTTTTTCATTCCTGTTCTGTGCATTTACTTTTTGTTAATGTTGTTCCATTAATTAACCTGTTGATCGCATTCTTTTACAAAATTTTTTTAATGCACTCAAGTTGAGGTCCGACGGATCACTTGTATACCTTTGAAGTGTGATCTACAACACCTTTTGCTATGAATTTACCATTCAAAATATCAGTGATTTCAACATCATCATGGGATAATATGACCTCCTTTGGAGACCCAGTATGATTCATCTGATACACTGACAAAAGATTAGAGGCAAAACCTAGAACATACAACACATTATTGAACTTACCATGGTCAAGATCAATCCTTCCTTTCCCCAAACTGTTAGTGAGAGAGTCATCTCCCAAACTATTGGTGGACCTTTCAACATGTCAAGAGAGAAGAATGTATCTTTTGTCGAAACCATATGTCTAGAATCTCCATAGTCTATGATGAAGCTATGTGAGATTGATGTGCTAGCAACCAAGGCAAGTACTCTCTCTCTCTGTCCTCTAAATTTGATCCTGCTTCCCTCTTCTTTGAGAAATCAGGAAGGGAGATCTTATTCTTCTCTAGGATTTGAGTGAACATGTCAATTTTCTTATTCATACAAGAGCTCTCAGGATGATATCCCTTACTGCAATATGTGCACTTGCTGATTTCTCCTTTGTTCTTCTTCTTCTCAGAGTTCTTCTTGGAACATTGGGGCTCCTCTTGAGACTTGTTCTTGTCTCTCTTTTTATCAGGTGGCTTTTTAGATTTTTTCTTGCTTTTTGAATCCACCCTTGAATCTCTAGTAGCCAAATCTTGGTCTTTGTAAGGTTTGATGGTGCCCATCATCACCAACTTATCTTGCTCCTGTGTGAGGGATTACATGAACTCTGCAAACTTAGGCATCTTCTAGGCTCGAGCTATCAACTTGGTGGTATGGGAGGTAAAAAAAAACACTGAATAGTCAAGACCAAGCTTAGAGAGTATGGAAAAAACTAGTTTCTATGCCTTCTTTTCTATCCCACACTGTTTCAACTGCAAAACAAGGGCCTTAAACTTGGACAAGTAGAGTTGCAATGATTCAAAGCTATTGGGAATCAAGGAGATCATCTCATTCTTGATTTGATGTCCTCTCATCTCATATGTATTTCCAAAAATATATTCTAGCTTCTCCCACACTTTTTTTGGTGATGTCAATCCTTCACGATGGAAGAGGAGGTCTCTTGAAATGCTCAGACACAAAATACCATAAGCCTCATCCCTCTTGTTGTGCCATTTAATTTTCTCTGTAGATGCATTGGGCTCTACCTAAGTTTCCATAGTCAACCTATAGAGACCTTTCAATACCAAAAATATCTCCATCTTAGCTTTCCTCTCAAAGAAATTGAATGGAGCCAAGATGATCTTCTAAAATTGGTCCATAGCTCAGAAACTGTGCCCTCCAGTCAGCAGAATGCGCTCCTAGTCAATATGTCGAACTCGCAATAGTAATAAGGAAGGAGAGAAATTGATCTACAAAGGCTTTGATACCATGTGGAAATTGAACCCAAGATATATAACAATTACACTCACAAAATTGCTAATCAAACATGCAAAATTCACACCAAAGGAGACTGAAATTGGAGCATAACACTAATCTGTATTCAACAAGTGTACAATAGCCAAACTTGTGAATTAATAGGCTATTGCAATATATAATTACATGAGAGAATTGAATGCATAAATATGCCATTCGAAATAGTAAAAAAGTAGGCTTACTAAATCAAGTCAAATCCCCCATAGGTGCATAAAGCAGTTTCCAAATCTATGAAGATGATCACAAATTTGCTAAGTCAAGTGGGAAAGATAAAGAGGTATGGAAAGAAAAATCATACATGCTTTTATTTGGAGAAGGAGGGAGGATGATGTGGGAAAAAAAAATTGAACTACACCTAGTCTAGCTTTTCCTTTTGCCTTAAATTAGAATAAAACAAGGAATCTTTTCAGAAAAAGAAGATATGCACTTTGGAGGATCTAGAGTAAAGCAAACATGCTAAATGATTTTTCTAGGATGTTTCCCAAGTGCTCCATGAATCAAGTTTAGCATCTGTTGACTTCTAGGACTTGTAGAAGGCAACTAGCATAGAATGGAATCTAGGAACCTAGGTAATAAGACAAAAATAATTAAATTAATGTCTAATGTAGGTAACTATGGGTTGATTATTCTAACAATACTTAATTATTTAATCTGTATTTTATAACAAGATTTAGGATCTCTGAAACCTACAATCTTCAAATTACTGTAATAGATTTTTCCATACAAGAATTAGTAATAACTTTCGGATATTAAATTTCCAAGGTTTTTTCTCTTAGCTCCAATCATAAATTTTATTTGAACCACACTCTGGTAGCTGACGGGAAATCAATATCTGCTGATTTTTAAATTTATCAAAGTTCATCTATTATTTCAATGGCATAGTTACTGCTAAGTTCCTTTATAAAGAATCCAGTCGCATAGTAGATTTGTAGATTTCAATGGCTATTCATGTTGAGATATTGGCTTAGTATCCAAACATCGAAGACTATAGTGCAAGGAAAACATAATAACTAACAAAATCAATTATTCAAACAACATTACTGTTAGTAGTGTGAATCTGGACGGCATAACTTGAAGGTTTTAAATAAAATCATGGAAGGACGAGTACCCAAAGGCTTATATTCATCAGAAAGGATGATGGTAGGAAGAGATTGCTCGTCCTCTACATCATATAGAATGCTCTCCTCGACTCAAAAAAATCCTTGCATTAAACCAGGTTTGAACCTGTTATAGCTAGTTTTTGTTTTCTATTTTTAGAACATATGCTTATTTTCAAAACATGGTTTTTCTTATTGCTTTAAAATTTTGATTTTGGTTTTTAAAGTCTTTTGATATCACGATTATTTTTATTTTTAATTTTATAAGTTTTCTTTTTAAATTTACTTTACTTAGTCGATTTGATAGTTTTAATGGGATTATAGGGTGTATGTATTTATGAAAGGTTGTAAAGAGATATCATAAGGTTTTATCAAAGGTTGATTACACAATTTAGCCCATTGTTTTTAAGCTTTTTGTTAAAAAATCATTAATAAGATATTCTTGTAACGCAAAGACATAAAACATGAACTAGAGCACTACAAGAAAGTTGTGGCCTTCAAAAAATCGTAAGTTTGCTCGTGAGTTTTAAAATTTGCAAATGAGAGGAGTTTGTTCACATTTGTAAAGAAGAATGATATGTTTTTAAGCATTACAAATCATTTTGACAAGTGTTTGAGTTAAGGAAAGAATGATTTAGGTGAGTTGTAGCTATCCGAAAGGTGGGAAATGATTTAGGTGAGTTGCAGCTATCCGGAAGGTGGGAAATGATTTAGGTGAGTTGCATCTATCTAGAAGGTGGGAAATATAGATCCTCAAACATCAATGATGGTGCATGATGGGAGTAATTTGATGTTAGTTACAAATTTCTTGAGTGTATGAAAGCTTATAAATACCGCATTGATACTTGGAAGTCCGTGATTAAAAGAGATTTTTATGAAGGTCGTTAGGAGTTTAGGGTTTGCAGAGTAATTGATAGGCGCAGTCATGGCAGCTGAAGACAGAGCTATGAAGGTTATTGGACACCTGGGAATACAAGTTAACATATTTTTAGCTATTGAAACCATTATTGCAACAGGTATGCAACTAATTGCTAACATCATCCATGAATTCAGGCTTGCATTGACAGGGGTGTTGATTAAGAAGTGCATCGAGTTTACGAACCCGATTTTTTCTTAATTTATAATCTATTTTGTCAGTTGAATTACTTTGAAATACTTATCCATTTTTTAAGGAAAATTCATATCTAGGGTTCTAAATTTTCTCAACTTTTGGTTTACTGTTAAAGAAACATACTTTCAAAATAGTTTGAGCTATTTTCTCAAAGAGAAAAATTTAAGGTTCAATACAGAGAATGAAGAGAAGTGGGAAGATGAATAGGGATGAGCCTTCAGACATGACATGGGATAAAACTTTCCCTGAATGTGCAAAATTGTTTCAAGAAGTAGGTTGGTTTCGATATTTTGAGAAAATTGATGGCTATCATTCAGATGTTACATATGGATTCACTCAAGGATTAAAAAAAGACACAGCCTTACTTAATACCCTAAAAATTGAATTGACTAGAGAATTAATATCAAAGGCTACATACATTGCTGATGAGGGTGAGTTTTGGTTCAAGAAAGTGCCTTTTTAATCTTTTAATTTAGAGAATTTTATGCTACCCAATGTTGTTACAGATTGGGGTAAGGGAGTACATATACATAATTTTAAACCAGAATGGAGAGAGCCAATCAAGATCTTGCAGAGTTATATGACTTGTGAGGGAAGATATGCCTCTTTATTTAAATATCACATCAGTTTTTTACAACACTTAAGCGAGGAGTCAAAGGTGAATCTCCCTTTCTTCTTCCTTAAAAGTTTGCATAAGATGTCAAGCTAAGTAAGGGAGAATAAGGATCACACTAATCAATCCATTTTTCATCATGGTTTAATAAAATTGATTATCAGTACTATGCTCCAGAAGAAAGGAAAGAATTGGGATTATTTTTTTGTTCTAGTCAGGGTTTCAAAGTGAAAAGGAAGACCAGTAAAAAAGGAGACAGGTGAATAAATCCTAGATCTTTGTTAAAAAATTAAAGAAAGAATTCATAATTGAAGTAGAAGAAGAGACTACACAAGTGAGATCTTCGACACAGAAGGTGGAAGACCCTGAAGGTGGACAACAAAAGAAGACTGATGAATATGATCTATTGAAATTTCAAATGCAGAATTTAGAAGATGTAGTAGAAATCAATGAAGATGATGTAGTAAATACCCTTAATGAAGATCCAAACCAGGAAGAAGTTAAATTTATTTTAGAACAAGAACAGACTCCTATAGAGGTACAAGAAGAAAGAAGGGAAAGACCAATGCTTGATAAATTGAAGGTTGACAATACACAGAGCTCAAAAGAAGGGTTTGAAGAAAAGCTGGCCATACAAGGAGTTAAAAGAGAGGTTGTTCATATTGCATCTATTAAACATCAAGGAAAAACTTTGATTATGTTGGGAGAAGTAGGAGTAGGTTGGAGACCTAAAACCAGACCTAAGAACAAATTAAGTTTAAAAATTAAAATCTTTTTAAATCCCAAGCTAGATCAAGACAAAATTACAATATTATAAGATTCTTCTTCTTAAGAGGAATTAGAAGAGGATGAAATCCCTAATGTGAAAAAGGTCAAGAGTAAGAAGAAAGATTCCTTGATGGTTAATCCATCCTCAGGTAAGATCAAAATTCCTAAACACTTAGATGGTTTTAAAAAGAAAGAAAATCTCATCCCTCAGCAGGATGATTCTATGAAACACCATTCAGTGATGTTAGCAGCATGTACAGGTGAAGGAAAAATTCCAGAGCCATCAATCTAGTGCAATTTTGAAGGTGCTAAGTCTCCATATTTTCCTATAACAGTGACAGAGCAATAGCAAGAAGATGATGAGGAAATTTGAAATTAAATATCCATTGGATGCCAGAAGGAGTGTCTTCATTTCAAGAAGGGAATTGTATGGATTCTGAGAATGAAAATATTCGAAAAAGTATCAAGCAGTACAAGTACCAAATAGACTTTTTGCATGAAACAAATGAGGGATTAGTAGTGGAAAATAGAATATTAAGAGAGGATATAGAGGATATTAACAGCCATTATCAATAATTGATTGTAGTTTCGAAGGAACCATTGAAGAGGAAAATGTAGACACAAAGCTTATGTTCAGAGCTGAACCAGACTATCCAAGAAGTAACTCAAGAAAATCAAGAATTATCAAAGAGAGTTGAAGACCTAGAAGCTAGGCAGTAGAGAACCAGAAGAAAAACTCAAGCTTTAGAAGGAATAGCCCTTTTAGTTGAAGCTTCCAAAGATTATTAAAAGGGTAGTGTTGACATATGTCTTTAGTTAGCTTTTGTAAAGACTTTAGTTTATTTTGGAAATATTTTACTTTACTATTGATCTATAGTTTGACCTAGAAGGTAGTTATTTAGTTAGATAACTATTTTTGGATGTAACCAAGATAAAAGTAAGACATTAGAAGGAAAATGTCACATCCCTCAATTTTTGCAAAAACAATATTATCTTATTTGATTTTATTTAAGGACAATATGTTAAATTTTATGCTAAGTTGTAATTGATGACTCAGCAGAGTCAAGGATATTTAATGTAATTCTGAATATTTTAATTATAAATAAATAAAGGTGGAGACAATATCTTAGGAGAGCTGTTAAAAGAGTGTTCACTGGTCAAATTGGTGGAGGAGATTGGGTGGAGAGAAAATAGACATGTGGCAACATATTCAAACCACTTCCAACTATTGCAGGTGGCAACCTCCCTACATTTGGGGTCATGATTCCCCAAGAAAGTGGAATCAGACCAGGTGGCTCAATTAATGACAAATGACCCAAAAGACCTAGGCAATATTTATAAAAATACCCATTGAAGAGAGCTGAGGCTGATCATTGTAGAGAAGTGATCATTCAAGTGAATGTACTTCAGAGAAATTCAATGGAAGGGAATTGTGGAAAGAGTTTGAGGGGTTAACTGCTAAGTGATCTAGTGTAGCTTTTCAGCTTAAGGATCTTACTGCTGAGTGTAGAGTGTTTACTAAGTCATTGGACTAGTTTATTATTTGCTTGCTCCACCAGTTCTCAGCCAAGAAGGCTAGGAATAGGCTCGGGGGTCCTGAGGAAGCGTTGTTTGAGCACTCTCCAGGAGTTTGGTAGGGAGGAACAACCTCCTAACATTGTGCTATCCATCCTAATAAGGTTCTACATTCTTTTTTTTACTATGTTAGATAGTTAAAAGGGAATCTGACTGTTAAATGAATGTTAAATATTTAGTTGTAAAATGTTAGAGTTAGTAATCTTTTAGATTATTGAAGGAATGAATCTAAAATAGATGGAAAATAATTCTAATCTGTGTTTTTCCATGTCTGAAAGGACCAGACCATACTCCAGCACAGATAGAGTAAGTAGATGAAGGAAATTATAAAAGACATAAATGATTAGATGTGTTATGCATTTTACAATAGAAAGTAATTTATTTCAGTATGTAGGTTATTATCAAAAAGAACAATAATCTAGTTATCTATGTTATTGTTTTACAAACTGATGTATGTAAATATATTGGAAAAGAAATAGCAGGAGCTTAGTACAGGTAGAAGGATTATTATGTTAAGAAAATATCTTAGTAGATAAATGATGTATTCTTTTCATTCAAGTTAAAATATGCATGAGAATAAACTGTGTTATGTTATCAATATATTCCTTTGTGTTTTATTTAATAACTATTTGCAAATGCAGTAGAAGAGGTATAGTCAAGCTATTTTGGTACATTCAGTTAAATAGGAAGTAAACTATAATTAATTAGTTCATTTACTTATAATATTAACTAAACTAAGACTAACAGTTACTATAAACAAGAAGGGTTTTATGGAAAGTATTTTAAATTATCAAGAACATACTAGTTACCGAGTTGATGTTTACAAATAAATCTAATAAAATTCTTTCTAACATTTCAGTAAAAACAATAACAATATGATAATAACTAACATAAAAATAAATACCTATTTAAGAAAGAACCGTTTTAAATTCAACAATAGTTTATACCTGTAAGGATAATCTACACGGTCGAAACCCTAATTTAGAAATCATTATTATAAATAAAAATATATAAGCTACAATCCAATTATTTGGATTATTTTTTTATAAATAAAGAATTAAATTACGAGAGACTGATTACAGTCCTTAAGGATAGATAAAAGATCAAATATATAAATATCATTTAAATTTTTCATAACACACACCTGTAACATTATTTAAAACAAATTTAACAAGTAATAGAACCTAATAAATAATAGACAAATCAAAAGATTTATTTTAAACAAGGGTTCATTTAGGAAAACCGTAGCTCATATTTCCTGAGCCAACAAATAAATTTATGACCGAGTTACAGTTTTAAAATATTAACAAGAATCTAACTAAAAATATAATAAATAATAAATCATTATTTCATAGTCGAAGAGGGTAAAAACACTAAGTTACACAGAGTCTCAAAGTATTCTGCAAAATGAGTTTGAGCTCGAACGAAACCTTTTAAAATTAAACCCAATGTATTGCTTGACAGGCCGAAAGGCTATAAACTTAAACTGTGTACAAAAACCAGATCTGAGATGGTGCACCCATATCGTGGTATGGGTTTAATAAAAAAAACTAACAGACTTTATATCAAAACCTACATCATGGTAAAATGGTTTAAAAACAAGAAAATAGAATTTACAAGTCACAGCATTGAGCCAGAGTCATCTTGCTGTAAGTGAGGGTTTAAAACAAAAAAAAAATTATAAACTAAAGACTAATAATCTAAGACTGGAAAAAAAAACCATTGCCGTAATTTATTTCACTTGCAAACTTTCCCCCTAAGGTCTTAACAAGCAGGAAGAGCCACTTTGTAATGGGGCTTACCCATAGACTAAACACTGGTCCAAATATGAAGTGGATTCCTTCCAACGATAAGGAAAACCATCACTTGAATTTGGAAACCAAATCATCAGTTAAAAACCTGAATGTAGATTCGTAACTGTAAATTTTGATAGCTTACAACTTCGCAAAAATAATTCATACTTGTAATGTCGATAACCGAGCTCACGAAGAAGGCAGACCAACTCCTCGAATAGTGAATCCCTCATTTTAACCCGAGAAGGAGGCAGCTGGATTCGAGTTACTAACCACATCGACAACTGAAGCAAGAGCAAAAGATGACAGTGGCCACACCACGAATTCAACACTAAACTACTGACCGTGTACAACACTACCCTCACACACAACAAAGTTGAGTTATAGGAATCACTTCATTCACGAGTTGTGAACTTCACAAATTTCACCCTAAGCGACGGCTCTTCAAAATGCACAGAAAATGGAGTTGGTGGTGAGCAACTGTGAGCTTTCATGGCCGCAGTGAACCCAACAATGTAGAGACTGAAACCCTCACTAAAAAATGAGAAATAGGGTTGCAAGGTAAAGCTTATAAGTCAAGTAATGCATGGTGAGGAGAGTTCCACGTGCCCACAAATTTATCCACTTCACGGTGGGTTCATTTGTATAGTCTCCACTGCCACATTTCGAAATGAATAATTGTTAATCATTTACACTATGCACATAACGATAATGTATTATATACATGAAGTCAATATCGTATTTGTTTCAATGGAGTCAACCCTTGATAATGAACGAGGAGTGTATTATAGTTTAACCTATTATTTTAAACCTTGAAATTATCTTGGAAAAGAACGATTTTGTTAATTGGAATCAATACCCTTGTTTCTTAAAGATCATATGACCATTCCTTATCAAGCTTATAAGAAAAAGATCAAGAGATTAATAGAAGTTTTGAGCAAGTGTGTTAATGCCTTATTTTGAAATTTTTCTTATATTCAAGAACTATGAATGTATAAGCTTGGAGAACTGGATTTAAATCAATAAGGTGTATATTGATATATTTAACATTTGACACTAGAATAGCTCCTACTATCTAAGTAACCTACAGTACTGGATGTAGGATAAGATATATTATAAGTACATGATCTTTGGTCTCCAGAATTTGTTACCAAGATCTAAGATGAATTGAACCAAGGTTATGTTGGAACTTGGAGTTTAGGATAGTAAACTATCTAGGATTTTATTGCATCACCTTTACATAGAAGTAAATAGTAGGGTAATATAAAGTTGTCGCATTATGTTGATCTTGAAGAAAATGGGAATTCAAGTCACAACTTGATGATTTTTATGCAGAAGATACTTTATAATTACAAGCGATCTTAAGCTGATAAATTTACTATACTGAAGCCTAATTAAGATAGAGCTGAAAAGTACATAGTAGGCTTATGTTCTGAAAGGCTTAGGTCTATTTCTATAATGATAAGTAGTGGTTTAATTATTAAATAATAATAGCAATAGAATCTTATGTCAGAGCAAGAGTTATGATACAAAATCATGAGCTCTATTAAGAACTGAGAATAGCTTAGAGTAAAGTTAGAAGGAGGCTTTATCTATCTTAAAGATCTATCTGTTAAAAGACAAACAGTAGGGCAACGTTAATAACCCTTATGACACAAATATTAGGTAATATCATATGTGTGAATCAAGAAAAGAAACATTACTTTACCTTGCAGGACCTTGAGTCTTCTAAGCAAACATTTACTCTAGCAGTACTTTTATGTTAAAAGAAGTATATCTGGTTTAACGCCTTAATAAACTTTTACTAGGTCAAAAATTTACCTATCAAGCCTATAAAGATACAAAAATATAGCTACGTTAGTAATCCCTAAGTAAGTCCCAGCTATAAAGTAACTCCTCACCTACTTGACATTCAAACCACTTGTACAGCTAAATATTTGGATACATATTATTCACATCACATATCAAAATTAAAACAACATTAATCTTTATGTGTTAAAGTTAATGGTTACTTTTAATTAGTTGTTTCATTTCTTCTATTAGCTTCTAGTAGTTATCTAGCTGCAACTATAAACATTTTATGTTATCTCAAAATTTTAAATTTTTGTGAAAATTTGGGGTTTTGACATGTGGTATCAGAGCACAAGGTTCAAACACTAGGCCTTGATGAAGCCCAACTAGCTTTTATGAAACAATGATTTGAATTATTATGCTGATGTATTTTCTTTTAAATGTTATTCAACAGAGAAATTGTTTTTGAAGTTTAACAAATAGGTATGGAAAGGCTGGAGGAGTATGCAGAGGAGGAATCTCCATTTATTGAACCAAAAAACTTACCAAGAGATCCTATACCAGAATATTTAACCACCAATTACTCAGAACTGTTACAAACTGTAAAAGACCTAAAAACTGAAATGGAATCTGTAAAATGAGAGAATGAAAGGATTCTGAGGGCTCAAGAGGAGCTGAATCATATCCTAACAGAAAGGTTTCAAATGGAGGATAGGGGTAGAAGAAATGAATTAGAAGATACAAGTCATCAACATAAATTTAAAAAGATGAAACATACTAAAAATGAAAGTAGTTCATCTTCAGAGGTGTTTGGTGAACAACGTAAATTGTATTCTACTAGTGATAGTAGTGATGACAATCATTATACTAAAAAGAGGAAATACAAACCTTATGAGAAAATTTTTGGGGAATTCAAAAAGATAAAACCACCAACATTCAATGGAGAGACTGAGAAGGGGGAAGAAGAAGAATCTTGGTTATCTGAGATGAAGAAGTACTTCTAGATATATAACTATTCTAACCAATTAAAGGCTAGAATGGCTATCTACAATCTCTCAGGAAAGGATAACATTTGGCAGCAGGACTTGAAGAGAGTTAAGGGAATAAAAGAGAAGAATGTAAATTGGAGTACCTTCAAGAGGTACTTTAAAAATAAATTTATGTATGGGCAATACTATGAAGAGAGAGAAAAAGAGTTTTATGAGTTTAAATTAGGATCAATGATAATGAAATATCTAAACAACAAGTTTTTGAGTCTGCTTAGGTATGTGCCATACCTTGTAGATGAGAAACCAAAGGTACAATGATTTCTTAGCTGTCTACCTTACCATATTAAGAACAGGATTGAGTATGACAATCCAAAGACTTTGGAAGAATCCACGAGGAAAACCAACTTCTATTATGAACAGAATCAGAAGAAAGAAAGCATGGCCAACTGGAAGGCCAAGAAGAATAATAACCAATATGATCAAAAGAAGAAAGATTTTGTGCCCAACAGAAATTGTAAGAACAATAAGGCCAGAAATTTTCCTAACAAAATTTTTCTAGGAAATAAGAATAATTCACCAAGCAATCAGAATAATTCTAAAGGTAAAGAATTTTCCAATAACCATGGTAATCATACCAAGAACTTTGAGCACAAAGAACCTATAAAGTGCTGGGAGTGTAATGGCCCACACTATGCTTCAGTCTGTCCTAATTGAAAAAAGACTGTTAGCAATATTCATACCATACAGGAGAAGATGAATCTTGGAAAATTAGTGAGGACTATGCCCAGAATCAATGCAGCCGTGGAAAATCGACAAGCAAAATATCAAACTTCCATGGTGGAAGTAGAAGGTATGATAAACCACACCCATATAACTATTTTAATTGATCCTAGAGCTAGTCTCAGTTATATTGCACCTAAAATGGTAGAAAAATGTAAGTTACCTGTTGAAAAATTTGGAAATTCTTGGTTAGTTCAGTTAGCCATTGGTGCTAAAAGGAAGGTAACTTGTTTTGTAAAAGAATGTGCAGTAGTTATGGATCATTTTGAAACTGTTGTAAAGATTAATGTATTTCTTATTGGTTCTTATGATTTAATTATCAGAATGGATTGGTTAGAACAACAAAGGGTAATTTTGAATTATTTCGATAAAACTTTTACGTGTATAAACAATGATGGAAAACTCGTAAGTGTAAAAGGAATCCCTAGAAAAACCACTATAAGGTAGATTTCTGCTCTACAAATTACTAGAGCTGTTAGGAAGGGTTGTAAAGCTTATGCAGTAACAATAACTGATGACGAGAATCTAAACAAAATAGATAAATTAAAATTGGAAGACATACCAGTCTTAAGAGAATATGTTGATGTATTTTTGGAAGAAATTTCAGGACTGCCTCTGAAAAGGGAATTGGATTTTACCATTGAGCTGGTACCTGGTGTAGTACCTAGCTCAAAGGCCCCTCATCGAATGAACATACTTGAACTTAATGAATTAAAGTCCCAATTAAAAGAACTAATTGATAAAAAGTATATTCGACCTAGTGTGTCTCCCTGGGGGGCACCTGTCATCTTCATTAAGAAAAAGGATGGAACCATGCGACTTTGCATAGATTACTGTCAGTTGAATAAGATGACCATTAAAAATCGATACCCATTGCCCCATATAGATGATCTGTTTGATCAACTACGTGAAGCCACGATGTTTTCAAAAATAGATTTAAGGTATGGATATCATCAAGTTAGGATTAAAGATGAAGACATCTTTAAGACAACTTTTAGAACTCAAGATGGCCATTACGATTTTATCGTCATGCCATTCAGGCTTACTAATGCCCCAACTATTTTTATGTGTTTAATGAACAATGTTATGCATAAGTATCTAGATAAATTTGTAGTCGTGTTCATCAATGATATATTAATCTATTAAAAAATTGAAGAAGAACATAAAGAACATTTAAAAATTGTTTTGCAAGAGTTACGAGATCATCAACTCTTTGCAAAGTTTAGTAAATGTGATTTCTTCAAGGATAAGATACAGTACTTAGGTCATGTGGTGACCAAGGAAGGGATTTCAGTAGATCTCGAAAAGATAAAGGCGATTGAAGATTGGATGGTTCCTAAGGATGTAACTGATGTTAGATATTTCATGGGAATTACCTGTTACTACCGAAGGTTCATTGAAGTTTTTTTGAGGATTGCGAATCCGATAACTTCTTTGCAAAAGAAAGGAAAGAAGTTTTATTGGAACCAAAAATGCGAGGAAAGATTTAAAAAGTTAAAAACTTTATTAACCAGTGCACCTATTTTAAGAATAGCTGATCCAAATAAAGAATTTGCAGTGTGCACTGACGCTTGCAATGATGGCTTAGGCAGTGTTCTGACTCAAGAAGGGCATGTTATTACCTATGAGTCTAGAAAATTAAAAATTCATGAAAATAATTATGCAACTTATCATTTGGAATTAGCAGCTGTTATACATGCTCTAAAGATGTGGTGACATCACCTAATTGGCAGAAAATTTATTTTAATGATTGATAATAAAGGATTAAAGTATCTGTTAGATCAACCTAATCTAAATGCCAGACAAGCTAGGTGGCTATCTTTTCTAAGCGAGTATGATTTCGAAATGCAGCACATTAAAGGTAAATAAAATAAAGTTGCTTATTCATTAAGTAGGAATGCAAGGCTAAATTTTGCAGCAGTTATCAACACTTATATGATAGATTTGGATGGATAGCTTAAAGCAGGAATAGAACAAGATGAAATTTTCCAAAATTTACAAGCCAAAATAAATAAAATCTAACAGAAAACTTAAGTAAAGGGTATAGTTTGAATGCAAAAGAATTTTTATTGTATAAAGACATAATGTATGTACCTAATGTACCTAAAGTTAAGCTGTTAATTTTGGATGAAATTCATAAAACTCCATACTCAGGTCATCCAGGCTATCAAAAGACTATAACTATGTTAAGAAAATAATATTTTTGGCCAAATATGAAGATTGAATTAGTAGAATATATTGCTAGGTGTTTTGAATATCAGCAGGTGGAAACTAAACATCAACACCCAGCTAGATTACTTCAGCCATTACCCATCCCTAGATGGAAATGGGAGATAATTAGTCTCGATTTTGTTACTGGATTACCTAGAAACTAGAATTTAAATGATTCTATCATGGTAGTAGTCGATAAGTTAAGTAAAGTAGCTCACTTTATACCTGTTAAAACTACATATAAAGCTACAAATATAGCTGATATATTTCTAAAACAGATTTTTCGATTGCATGGAATACTGAAAGTCATAATCTCAGATAGAGATCCTAAATTTACAAGAAACTTTTGGAAATCTCTGTTTAAAGGATTAAACACTACATTAAATTTTAGTATTTTGTTCCATCCTCAAATAGATGGACAAACTGAAAGAGTAAACCAAGTACTGGAAGATTTATTAAGAATGTATGTGAAAGACCAGCTAGGTAAATGGGAGGATTATTTGCATCTGGTAGAATTTGCTTATAATAATAATTATCAGGCATCAGCTAGATTTAGTCTGTTCGAAATTTTGTATGGAAGGAAATGTAATACTCCTATCTCTTGGAGTAATCCGATGGATAGATTGGTATTAGGTCCTGAACTGTTAAAGGAAATGGAAGAAATTGTAAAGCAGGTACAAGGTAATCTGAAAGTTGCACAGGATTGACAGAAAAGTCAAGCAAACCTTAAAAGAACTCGAAAGGAGTTTCAGGTAGGTGAACATGTGTTCATCAAGGTGAGGCCCAAAAATATCTCTCTGAGATTGGGGAGTTGTGCAAAACTAAAACCTTGTTACTGTGGTCCATTTGAAATTCTGTCCAGGATTGGACAAGTAGCTTATCGATTAGCATTACCACACAATTTAAGAGTAGATAATGTTTTTCACATTTTTGTATTAAAGAAATATGTTCATGATGCTACTCATGTTGTTAACTGGAATGATGTATGAGTGGAATCAGAAGGAGATTTTTCTAGTGGAACCGGACTGTATCCTCAGGTGGAGGGAGATCACACTTCGGAACCGCACTATTGGACAGGTGAAGGTGCAATGGAAGCACCTTAGTCTAGAGGAAGCCACCCGGGAATTGGAAAGTAATATGTGAGATGCATATCCAATTCTATTCCATGGGAATTCTGAGGATGAAGAATAAATAACATCGAGGACGATGTTATGTTCTAAGGGGGTGTGTATGTCACATGCCCCAATTTTTGGAAAAACAATATTATCTTATTTGATTTTATTTGAGGACAATATGTTAAATTTTATGCTAAGTTGTAATTGATGACTCAACAGAGTCAAGGATATTTAATGTAATTCTGAATATTTTAATTATAAATAAATAAAGGTGGAGACAATAGCTTAGGAGAGCTGTTAAAAGAGTGTTCACTTGTCAAATTGGTCGAGGATACTGGGTGGAGAGAAAATAGACATGTGGCAGCATCCTCAAACCACTTCCAACTGTTGCAGGTGGAAACCTCCCTACATTTAAGGTCATGATTCCCCAAGAAAGTAGAATCAGAGGAGGTGGCTCAATTAATGACAACTGACCCAAAAGACCTAGGAAATATTTATAAAAATACCCATTGAAGAGAGCTGAGGTTGCTCATTCTAGAGAAGTGATCATTAAGGTGAATGTACTTCAGAGAAATTCAATGGAAGGGAATTGTGGAAAGAGTTTGAGGGGCTAATTGCTAAGTGATATAGTGCAGCTTTTCAACTAACAGTTACTATAAACAAGAAGGGTTTTACGGAAAGTATTTTAAATTTTCAAGAACATACTAGTTACCAAATTGATGTTTACAAATAACTCTAATAAAATTCTTTCTAACATTTCAGTAAAAACAATAAGAATATGATAATAACTAACATAAAAATAAATACCTATTTAAGAAAGAACTGTTTTAAATTTAGCAATAGGTTATACCTGTAAGGATAATCTACATGGTCGAAACCCTAATTTAGAAATCATTATTATAAATAAAAATATATAAGCTACAATCCAATTATTTGGATTATTTTATTATAAATAAACAATTAAATTATGAGAGACTGATTACAGTTAAAAGATCAAATATATAAATAAAAGATCAAATATATAAATATCATTTAAAGTTCTCATAACACACACATGTAACATTATTTAAAACAAATTTAACAAGTAACAGAACCTAATAAATAATAGACAAATCAAAATATTTATTTTAAACATGGGTTCATTCAGGAAAACCCTAGCTCATATTTCCTGAGCTAACAAATAAATTTATGACTGAGTTACAGTCTTAAAATATTAACAAGAATCTAACTCAAAATATAATAAACAGTAAATTATTATTTCACAGTTGAAGAGGGTAAAAATCCTAAGTTACACAGAGTCTCAAAGTATTCTGCAAAACAAGTCCGAGCTTGAAGGAAACCTTTTAAAATTAAACACAATGTATTGCTTGAAAGGCCAAAAGGCTATAAACTTAAATCGTGTACAAAAACCAGCTCTGAGCTGATGCACCCATATCGTGATATGGGTTTACTAAACAAAACTAATAGACTTTATATCAAAACCTACACCATGGTAAAATCATTTAAAAACAAGAAAATAGCATTTACAAGTCATGTCATTGAGCCAAAGTCACCCTGCTGTAAGAGAGGGTTTAAAACAAAAACAAAACTTATAAACTAAAGACTAACAATCCAAGACTGGAAAAAAAAACCATTGCCGTAATTTCTTTCAACTGCACACTTTTCCCCTAAGGTTTGAACAAGCAGGAAGAGCCACTTTGTAACTGGGGCTTACCCGTAGAGTGAACACTGGTCCAAATATGAAGTGGATTCCTTCCAATGATAAGGTGAACGATCACCTACATTTGGAAACCAAATCATTAGTTAAAAACCTGAATGCAGATTCATAACTGTAAATTTTGATAGCTTACAACTTCGTAAAAATAATTCATACTTGTAATATCGATAACCAAGGTCACGAAGAAGGTAGACCAACGCCTCGAATAGTGAATCCCTCATTTTAACCTGAGAAGGAGGTAGCTGGATTCAAGTTACTAACCACATCGACAACTGAAGCAAGAGCAAGCAATGATAGTGGCCACACCATGACTTCAATACTAAACTACTGACTATGTACAACACTACCCTCACGCATAGAAAAGTTGAGTTGCAGGAATCAATTCATTCATGAGCTGTGAACTTCACAAATTTCACCCTAAGCAATGACTCTTCAAAATGCATAGACAGTGGAGCTGGAGGCGAGCAATTGTGAGCCCTCATGGCCGTAGTGAACCCAACAATGCAGAGACCAAAACCCTCTTTGAACGATGAGAAATGGGGTTGTAAGGTAAAGCTTATAAGTCACGTAATGCATGGCAAGGAGAGTTCCACGTGCCCACAAATTTATCCACTTCACGGTGGGTTCATTTGTATAGTTTCCACTGCCACATTTTGAAACGAATACTTGTTAATCATTTACACTATGCACATAACGATAATGTATTATATACATGAAGTCAATATCATATTTGTTTCAATGGAGTCAACCCTTGATAATGAACAATGAGTGTATTATAGTTTAACCTATTATTTTAAACCTTGAAATTATCTTGGAAAATAACCATTTTGTTAATTGGAATCAATACCCTTGTTTCTTAAAGATCATATGACCTTTCCTAATCAAGCTTATAAGAAAATGATCGAGATATTAATAGAAGTTTTGAGCAAGTGTGTTAATGCCTTATTTTGACATTTTTCTTATATTCATGAACTATGAATGTATAAGCTTGGAGAACTGGATTTAAACCAATAAGGTGTATATTGATATATTTAACATTTGATGCTAGAATAGCTCCTACTCTTTAAGTAACCTACAGTACTGGATGTAGGATAAGATATCTTATAAGTACATGATTTTTGGTCTCCATAATTTGTTAGCAAGCTCTAAGATGAATTGAACCAAGGTTAGGTTGGAATTTGGAGTTTAGGATAGTAAACTATCTAGGATTTTATTGCATCACCTTTACATAGAAGTAAATAGTAGGGTAATGTAAAGTTGTCGCATTATGTTGATCATGAAGAAAATGGGAATTCAAGTCACAACTTGACCATTTTTATGCAGAATATACTTTATAATTACAAGTGATGTTAAGCTGATAAATTCACTATACTTAAGCCTAATTAAGATAGAGCTGAAAAGTACATAGTAGGCTTATGTTCTGAAAGGATTAAGTCTATTTCTATAATGATAAGCAGTGGTTTAATTATTAAATAATAATAGCAATAGAATCTTATGTCAGAGAAAGAGTTATGATACAAAATTATGAGCTCTATTAAGAACTGAGAATAGCTTAGAGTAAAGTTAGAAGGAGGTTTTATCTATCTTAAAGATCTATCTGTTAAAAGACAAACGATAGTGCAACGTTAATAACCCTTACGACACAAATATTAGGTAATAGCATATGTGTGAATCAAGAAAACAAACATTACTTTACCTTGCAAGACCTTGAGTCTTCTAAGCAAACTTTTACTCTAGCAGTACTTTTATGTTAAAAGAAGTATATTTGGTTTAATGCCTTAATAAAATTTTACTGGGTCAAAAATTTACTTGTCAAGCATGTAAAGATCCAGAAATCCAGATACGTTAGTAATCGCTGAGTAAGCCCCGGCTAAAAAGTAACTCCTCACCTTCTTGACATTCAAACCATCAGTATAGCTAAATATTTGGATGTAGATTATTCACATCACATATCAAAATTAAAATAGCATTAATATTTATGTGTTAAATTTAATGGTTACTTTTAATTATTTGTTTCATTTCTTCTATTAGATGCTAGCAATTATCTAACTGCAACTGTAAACATTTTATGTTATCTCAAACTTTTATTTTTTTGTGAAAATTTGGGGTTTTGACAGAAAAAGTGTTCAAATATTTGTAGAAGGGGAGGATTTCAAGCGGTTGTGTATAAGATAAGTTTAGAAACTCTTATGTATTTTGATGATTGATTATGATATCTATGCAAACTATATGCTCATTTAGTCCTATTTGCTGGTTTTATTTCTGATTTGTGTAATCACTCAGTTGGCAGATTCATTTCTTTTTTGAGGTTATTATTCATGAAATGCTTGTGAACTGTGGATGAAACTCAGTATTGTTTTTATATTGTTCTATTTTATATTTCATATATAAATCATCTCATTCGGTCACTCTTACATGATTTAGTGTTTGTCTTAGCCTGATTAGACTTTACCCTCTTGTTAACAAATTGTAAAACGAAAACCCTAAAAAACCTGTTTTACATAGTTTTATTTTATGAGATTGTGTTGGCTTGTTCTTTAGTAGTTTGAGAATAATTTTTAGCACTAACAAAACCACAGTTTCAAAAAATCCTTCCTATGTGGCCATAGTTTGGAGGAGCTCTATATTGTAAAGACTATGTTTCTGAGTATCAAAGAGGTCTTAGAAATGTTTAGAATCGAAAAAATCGCATTTTTTTTGAGTTCCAAAAATATCCCAAGGAAATGGTGAAGGCCCATCTTCCCTTCAAGTCTTGTTCGTTTTCAACGATACCTGTGGGCATAAATGGGGAAAACCAATTCCAGAAGCATTTCCAAGAAGATAAAAAATCCTAGAGCACTCAACACCCCACTTCCAAATGAATTTTTCTTCTTCAGCAGCCTCCTAACATCCTTCAATTACATAGCCAATTTTAAAGAATCCATCTTCATTTTTAATCATAGATCCCAATTGAAAAATAATTTCATTTTTCCTAATGTCTCGCTCCTGACATAGGTCTCGATTGGTTGAGAATATGTTGTTTGACTACAAAGATGCATGTAGCGAACAAAATTGTCATAATAACAAAATAATTACACAACAACAAATTACAGTAGATGATAAAAAATTACAGTTTCAAAAAAATTACACAACAAAATAATTTTGATTAATGATCAAAACTTCTGATTTTGATCGGTAGCGAACAAAACTGTCATAAAATTGCATCATTAGGTACTATTTCTATCTACTGAAAGTTAAAATGGCTTAGAGGTTCTTAATACAAAAAGGATGTGCTTCTTTTGTTAGAGATGTTACATCTTATGTTAAGTTACTTCAAATCATGCAGCTGACTCTACCCCTAATGACATGACTGAGGAAGTTCCCACAAATCCCTTGACAGCCTCTGACACAACTTTGAGTTCTAACTATTGTAGTTGATGGACTACATAAGACATGCGTGGCCTAATAAAAGGAACATATTGTGTACATGTGTAAACAAGGTCAACCGCCTTTTGAATTTGTCCTGCATTGGGAATGTCAGTAATGACTTGGTATAATAATTTTGTATATCGATGGGATTGGACAAGAGGTGCAGCGCATTCAAATATACTATGCCACTCAATGCATTCCCCTGTTTGAGCAGGATTGTGTCCACTTATAAGTTCAAGCAGCAAAACTCCAAATATTTAGACATCAATTTTAGTTGTGAGTTCATTTTGGTAAACAAATTTAGGAGCGAGATATCCATGAGTTCCAGCCATTTCTATCCTCTCGTGCAAGCCCTCCCATGGAACAAATTTGGACAGGTGCACAGTCAATATGTGTGCCCCAAACTCTTTCTCTAAGAGCACATTGTTGCCCTGAATATTTCTGTGTACTACATGAGGTTTGGATTTGTCATGTAGAAAACTGTTCAAAAAATATCATAGAAGTTTAGAACAAATAAATTAATTATGTATCCTACATAACAAACCAACAGAACATTTATGCACCTTGATATTCATTGCAGTAGCAAGAGGTGTCTGGTCACAATTATTCATATTGATAATGGTAGAAAACTATATCGAAAAGTTAAAAACATACTTCAAGTAAACAACTTACATTAGACTATCATCAAATATAAGAAGAACAAATATAATTAATACTGTATACAATAGAAGAAACCGTCCTAAAAAGGAAGAAAAGATGGACGCTAGAAGCCACATGTCCTCACTACATAATTGTACTCATTGGTGGTTGATCAAATAGCTCTAATTTTCGATGATATTATTTTAAGAATTAAAAATGTTGGTTTTCTTTACCTTACTTCTGTTGGGCTTTTTCCTATTTCTTGGTTGCCATGTTTCCACTGGCATGGCATACTTTTGTTGGTTATGTTTTGGGGAATAAACTCCAATCTGAAGCTACAAAAGAACCTTGCATCAAATTGCTAATACTTTTAGTCTCCTTCCACCTCAATATTCATAGATTTGCATTTTAGTTTTTGGATCCCTCTTGGTGCCTAATAGATCTGAAGTTAAGATGCATCTATGCTGGTTATGATACAGTTGTATCATTTGAAACATTTAGTGTAATTTGTATGTTTTTTTCTCCAAGGAAATCCTCGCAGGGAACCCAAGGGATGTTTTCCCACTTTTAAGGATGGCTTACATAGTAAGCCTATAGGAATAGACTAGAGTTCCTCTCCCAAGGGGATTCAAGCAGGGTTCCTGATGGCATGGGACTAGCCAAATGCCCAATACCATACACTAGTGACCACTGAGAACTGGATGGGATAGCCTCTTGGGCTATGTGTACTTTGTAGCTACCGGGTATTTAGCTTATTATTTTATAGAAAATAGAAAGCACTCCATGGTATTATTCTATCGTTGATTCTTGAGATGTAAGGTATTCTCGCTGTCCTGAATCAGAGAAGGCATAGTTTCATTGCAAATTATGTTCCAAAATATTAAATCTTTGATTTATAATACATTTGATAAAGTCACATGGAGCTCATATTATATTTTTCTATTTTCATGGAGTGATTTATTTATTTCCATTACTTTGGTGAATACCCTTTCTGAAAGATTGGGTTTAATTTCATAATGTTCAATGAATAAAAAAATACACTATTTTTCAAAAGAAAAGGTAGTTATTAATACGAAAGTTTGCAATATTCATATGCAACATTTCAATCATAACTCTTTACAAAGCACATAGATGATATCGCATATTATAAGTATCATGTATTCTTGACACTTGACTGGTCTTTGACTCTGTTGGTTTTTTCTGTGAAAACAAGTCGGAGAAACAAGCACATTGAGTGTTTTTTTGTATTAATTAGACAACTCACTAATTTTGAGAGGTAGAGTCAACATAAGTTGCATTTAGGATCTTACCTTTAATTTAAGGAGGGGGGTTCAACAACCTGGCACCATGGCACATTTTTATACAAAGAAGATATGCCTATTTTTGAGATGGTGTACCCAACAAGTAAAATGTAAGGGGTATAACATTAAAATATAGAATATAGCATTAGATTCACCAAAACTTGAATATTACTAGTAAAATTTGATAAGAATTTATCAAGAGATTCACTCTTCCTGATTATGATACATTATATTTTGCAGGTTTTCATGGAGGTGTAAAAAACCTGTTGTTCTTGTGCAAATAAAGGAATTTTTTATGGATTACCAATCTGGAGACACACAAGTAATTGGTAAGGGAACCACACAAGGTCTTATTACACATGTCTTATTACATATGTTACTTTTACTATTTAAAAATTAATTTTGCCTAAGAATATAACAAGTATTTAGTTTCTTGTATGTATTGTGCTTAATAACTATTTTGAAACAAATTACTTACTTTTCAACAAACATTCATCTTATTAGTAATCTAGTTGTTGTGTAATTATTTTCAATACACAATCTTTATTCAATCACATTAACATGTTGATTTGAACAAGCATACATGCTTTGTATTTTCATCTTTACTTGTATACAAGGTTTATATGGCTTGAACTAGAGAATGAAAAACATTAATAGGTATACCTATTAGGCATAAAAGAAACTGCAATCTCTCACTGTATATACCTTCAAATCTGCATGTTTGTTGTGTTTAGGAAAAAATAAATAGCCATCGTAAGTTTTTAAAACAGTTTTTTAAAATATTTTTCTTCAAATCAATTCAAATTTTTATTTTATATAATGTATGCTATATTCTTAATTTGGTAGTTGTTGATGGCCATTTTCCATCTAGAAAATGATTGTCTTGATCCTCCACATAATTAAAATTTAAAAACTAACAGAATTTACATTCAAGGTATTATCAAATCTGTATTTGTTTTGAAGGTATTAAAACACTACTTTTAGAACTCATGTAAGACAATATGAATTAAATATGATGCATGCTAATGCATATGCTGAATTAGAAATTCCAAGTTTGTGAATCTTGTTTTTTTACATCTAAAACCTTGATGATGAAAAATCCACCTGCTAACTTTATGTTTGAATGCATAATGCGCTTTCCAAATTATATGATACCTCTGCCATTGAATGATCGAATCTCCAAGCCCCCATCTTTTACTTAAACAAGTGGAAATGTCAATTAGATCATAAACATCCCCTTTCTCGTAGATATAAATAGGATTTTCACACCTCCATCTCCAATTCCTACATACAGGGTTGTTAGGATGGATCTCTAGTCCATATGGACAACTTGCTGGAATCATGTGCCTGAGACCCTCTAAAACAACCATGTCGTTTAGTAGAAATGTTAATGAACAACACTATTAATTACATGTTGGTCATATTTGTTAGATGCATAATAAAAAAGAATGTAGAAACATAAGTGAAGCCAAGAAGGAATTAGGAAACCATGAATAGAAACATGGGCAGAAAAGGCATACTTGATTCAATTCATTAGCAATGTACATAGAGGTACATATATAGTTACAATACCATAACTGTCTATTTAACTGGCAGACAGTTAGGAAATATAAACAAAATTATGATTAGTGGTTTTAACATCCCCCCTTAATCATAAGTTTGTCCTTGCCGGAAAAAACTGCCATTACTTGACGATCAACTATGTCAAGTAAATTCAGAGAGTAAAAAACCAAAGTCTCTGACACCAATTAGCAGAAGATGAAGGATTTTGCTAAATCTGTGGTTTTAGGATGACCACTAACCAACCAAAGCAATCAATTGGTTTTAGGAATACCACCAACCATGTCAATCTAGAAGTTCAAAATACTTTTGTTGACCTTGCAAACTATAGGTCTCTTGTTTGCGTCTCTTGTTTCTGACATTCATTTTCGTCTCTTGTTTCTGACATTCATTTTCCCCCTTACTAATTCTTGCACATGATCTAGGAACTAGGAATCAAAATCATCAAAGAATAATTAACAAATACTCATGAAATGGAAAATAACTGGAATACCAAATAGGTTTCCTCTCTGTATATTATATAAACAATAAAGGATTACAATTTCCATGCATAGCAATAGCTTAACTCCATGAAGAATTCGAATACCTTAACTGACTCTTTGCCATGCAATCTCACTCAGTTAACCACTTGACCAAAACCCTAATTGACTCACCAAACCCTAACTGAAGTTGGAGTGCAATAAATGACTTAATCTCAACTGAAGGAGATCAAACACATGTCATAGCAATCTGATCATCAAGTGCTAGCATTGCATGACTCCAATAAACCCTGATGAGGTTAACTGAAGGTGAACTGACCATCAGAAGTTGGTGAGGGCACCTTGTTGACTCCAGTTCATTAAATAATATTAAATAATCATTAAATAATATATTTAATGAATGGAGGCACCTTAACTGACTGTAACTGATTGGTTTAACTGATTGTAACCACCAGTTAATAGTTAGGTTCCTTAATGTCACACAGATCACCCCTGGAGTGCTCCAGTTAGCCTCCTTGACTATAGGAGAAGGATAAGTTAGCCTCCTTGAATGTAGGTAGGCGTGGGAGTGACTGGGATGATGGTAATTAATGCTCCACTGATGTCAATTAAACTTAGGATAGTGGTTTAACTAGGCCAATTTGACCGAAGGAGTGAGTATGAAGGTAAATGTCTCCAACACCCCCCCTTAAGATATACTCAGGAAGAGTTAGAAAACATAGATGCATAAAAATGCTAGGGCCCTGGAAACAAAGGCCATAGGTCACCCTGTACAATAAAGCAACTGAAACAATGCTCAAAACAAACTAAGTGAGGAAAAGAGGGAAAACCCAGTGGAAAAAAACCCCCCCCTCAAGCTGAACACTAAAAGTAGTCTGGATCACCCTGATGAACTCACCCCCAACAGTGAACGGAGGTAAGTGAACTTATTTTCTGAAAATCTCTTGGTGAATATGTCTGGAGGAATCTTCCACTTTGGAAGAATAACAATGCACTTAACTCGATCAGAAATATAAACAGCTGCACGGTGAAAAATGGACCCATGTAAAGCAACTGAAATCATCTGAAGAGAGAGCAAAGGTTCTTGAGGATTCAAACCATGTGCGGAACACTCAAGAAACTGATATGTTGCAGCCTTAAACAGAAAACCATGAGTGGTAAAATCAGCCCCAAATATTAGGAGCAAATGTCCAAGCGGATGCAGAATGTCTTCCTCTTTACTAGATCTGTGAGGAGATGAGCTTGTGACCAAAGGTAGAGAATCCCTGGGACTCTGGAGAGCGAATGCTTGAGCTCCATAATATTATATATATTCTGAAATAGCTAATGAATCACAAAATAAAATATCATCAACCTCACGAGAGGAAACTAACACCAAATCCCCAGTAGCAAAATTGAAGAAGAACTGCGGTACTTGATTTTTCACACCGGAATTGGTGAGATCAGCTACAAGAATGGCTGAAAGCTCTTGGAATTTAAAATATGAACCAAATAATATCAGATCAGAATGTAAATCAGATCTAAATAAGTTCAAAACAGATCCAAAACTATGAAATGAAATCAAATCCCCAGTAGCAGTTTCGAAGGAGACTTGTGGTACTTGTTTCTTCACACCGTTGATGAGAACAGCTACAAGCAGTACTGAAGGTTTACGAACATGAAATTTTGAACCAATAAATATCATATCAAATCCAAATAATATCATATCAGATCCAATAAGGTTCATATCAGATCCAAAATTATGGTCAACTGAGACGGTAGATGCACAGTTTTCTTCTTCTTCAAAATTCTGAATTTTGGTGCATGCAATCCTGCAGGAATTTGCTGGAACATCTAGATCATGGGGAGTGAATGGATCACTCTGGTAATCTGATATTTCTTCCAAAATATCCAAGGTATCACATATTTTCACACTAGCAGCAACATAAGCGGAAGAAAAATCAAATTTCTCTTCACTTTCGGAAGTAATTACTGGTAAATTTTGCACAAAATTCAAAGGAAAATCACCGGTGAATGTTTACATGGAAGTGCAGCAGTATTTTTCTTCAATATCAGAGATTTGAATGTATTCTTCCATTTCATAAATATGAGAAGATGAGATATCAGAGATCTCACGAACTTCCGGAGCATCAGGAGAAGGAGTCACTTCATGGAGACTTTCTTCAATTCAAATTGACTGTGTAGAAGATTCTGCTTCATCTTCATCTTGAACAACTTCATTAGAGAGATTAGTGGCTGAGATTTTTGAGTGAAGAACTCTTGGGGTTCTGGCTGTAATCTCCAAAGTACTATTATGATCCTCATTGTGCTTGCCAAAGGTTCTGTCCAATATTGGCCAGAAAATCTTTGGGTATTCAGCAGAACCAGGAATAAGGTAGTACAAGCTATCATCAAGGGCCAGACACATTGTTCCAAAAGCTCTGTCACCGTCATTTAGCTAGTCATTCTCATTCTCATAATTCTCTCTTCCAATTCCAATAGACACCTCATAGAGACCTCGTCTCTTCAGAGAGGCAATCATCTTCAACTTCCATTCCGAATAGCTTGTGAATGGGGTGAGAAGAGGGATTGATTAGTCCATTCGAAGTTGTACCTATTAAGACCTGCAAATCAAAACAAAAGGGGCACCGTAAGGTTGGACAGAATGCACATTTAGGATTTCGTCACACCCACCATAGTCAATCAAGCAAGCTTGATCAACAATTTCTTTACTTGGGATATTGAGTGGTAAGCCTTGGCTTCTGGTGCAGTGGTGGAATTTTGAGCTATTGCTCACTTTCCATGGAGAAATATGTCAAAAATCTTGTTCTTGAGAGATTGTTCTTCGTCCCGCCGCATGCTCTGATACCATATTAATTCTTGCACATGATCTAGGAACTAGGAATCAAAATCATCAAAGAATAATTAACAAATACTCATGAAATGGAAAATAACTGGAATACCAAATAGGTTTCCTCTCTGTATATTATATAAACAATAAAGGATTACAATTTCCATGCATAGAAATAGCTTAACTCCATGAAGAATTCGAATACCTAAGGGACATTTCAAATTCATTGAGTGAGTCTAGCTTAACTGACTCTTTGCCATGCAATCTCACTCAGTTAACCACTTGACCAAAACCCTAATTGACTCACCAAACCCTAACTGAAGTTGGAGTGAAATAAATGACTTAATATCAACTGAAGGAGATCAAACACATGTCATAGGAATCCAATCATCAAGTGCTAGTACTGCATGACTCCAATAAACCCTGATGAGGTTAACTGAAGCTGAACTGACCATCAAAAGTTGGTGAAGGCGCCTTGTTGAATCCAGTTCATTAATTAATATTAAATAATCATTAAATAATATATTTAATGAATGGAGGCACCTTAACTGACTGTAACTTATTGGTTTAACTGATTGTAACCACTAGTTAACAGTTAGGTGCATTAATGTCACACAGATCACCCCTGGAGTGCTCCAGTTAGCCTCCTTGACTGTAGGTAGGCATGGGAGTGACTAGGATGATGGTAATTAATTCTCCACTGATGTCAATTAAACTTAGGATAGTGGTTTAACTGGGCCAATTTGACCGAAGGAGTGAGTATGAAGGTAAATGTCTCCAACACCCCCCCTTAAGCTATACTCAGGAAGAGTTAGAAAACATAGATGCATAAAAATTCTAGGGCCCTGGAAACAAAGTCCATAGGTCACCCTGAACAATAAAGCAACTGAAACAATGCTCAAAACAAACTAAGTGAGGAAAAGAGGGAAAACCCAGTGGAAACCCCCCCCTCAAGCTGAACACTGAAAGTAGTCTGGATCACCCTGATGAACTCACCCCTAACAGTGAACAGAGGTAAGTGAACTTCTTTTCTAAAAATATCTTGGTGAAGATGTCTGGAGGAATCTTCCACTTTGGAAGAATAACAATGCACTCACTGGATCAGAAATATAAACAGCTGCATGGTGAAAACTGGACCCATGTAGAGCAACTGAAATCATCTGAAGAGAGAGCAAAGGTTCTTGAGGATTCAAACCATGTGTGGAACACTCAAGAAACTGATATGTTGCAGCCTTGAACAGCAAACCATGAGTGTTAAAATCAGCCCCAAATCTTAGGAGCAAGTGTCCAAGCGGATGCAGAATGTCTTCCTCTTTACTAGTTCTGTGAGGAGATGAGCTTGTGACCAAAGGTAGAGAATCCCTAGGACTTTGGAGAGCGAATGCTTGAGCTCCATAATATGATATATATTCTGAAATAGCTAATGAATCACAAAATAAAATATCATCAACCTCACGAGAGGAAACTAACACCAAATCCCCGGCAGCAAAATTGAAGAAGAATTGCGGTACTTGATTTTTCACACCGGAATTGGTGAGAGCAGCTACAAGCATGGCTGAAAGCTATTGGATTTTAAAATATGAACCAAATAATATCATATAAGAATGTAAATCAGATCTAAATAAGTTCAAAACATATCCAAAACTATGAAATGAAATCAAATTCCCAGTAGCAGTTTCGAAGGAGACTTGTGGTACTTGTTTCTTCACACCGTTGATGAGAACAGCTACAAGCAGTACTGAAGTTTTATGAACCTGAAATTTTGAACCAATAAATATCAGATCAGATCCAAATAAGATCATATCATATCCAATAAGGTTCATATCATATCCAAAATTATGGTCAACCGAGACGGTAGATGCACAGTTTTCTTGTTCTTCAAAATTCTGAATTTTGGTGCATGCAATCCTGCAGGAATTTGCTGGAACATCTAGATCATGTTGAGTGAATGGATCAATCTGGTAATCTGATATTTCTTCCAAAATATCCAAGGTATCACATATTTTCACACCAGCAGCAACATTAGCGGAAGAAAAATCAAATTTCTTTTCACTTTCGGAAGTAATTACTGGTAAATTTTGCACAGAATTCAAAGGAAAATCACCGATGAATGTTTGCATGGAAGTGCAGCAGTATTTTTCTTCAATATCAGAGATTTTAATGTCTTCTTCCATTTCAGAAATATGAGAAGATGATATATCAGAGATCTCATGAACTTCCGGAGCATCAGGAGAAGGAGTCACTTCATGGAGACTTTCTTCAATTAGAATTCACTGTGTAGAAGATTCTGCTTCATCTTCATCTTGAACAACTTCATTAGAGAGAGTAGTGGCTGAGAATTTTGAGTGAAGAACTCTTGTGGTTCTGGATGTAATCTCCAAAGTACTATTATGATCCTCATTGTGCTTGCCAAAGGTTCTGTCCAATATTGGCCAGAAAATATTTGGGTATTCAGCAGAACCAGGAATAAGGTAGTGCAAGCTATCATCAAGGGCTAGACACATTGTTCCAAAAGCTCTGTCACCGTCATTTAGCCAGTCATTCTCATTCTCATAAGTCTCTCTTCCAATTCCAATAGACACCTCATAGAGACCTCGTCTCTTCAAAGAGGCAATCATCTTCAACTTCCATTCCGAATAGCTTGTGAATGGGGTGAGAAGAGGGATTGATGAGTCCATTCAAAGTTGTACCTGTTAAGACTTGCAAATCAAAACAAAAGGGGCACCATAAGGTCGGACAGACTACACATTTAGGCTTTTGTCACACCCAGTATAGTCAATCAAGCAAGCTTGATCAACAAGTTCTTTACTTGGGATATTGAGTGGTAATCCTTAGCTTCTGGTGCAGTGGTGTAATTTTGAGCTATTGCTCACTTTCCATGGAGAAATCTGTCAAAAATCTTGTTCTTGAGAGATTGTTCTTCGTCCCGCTGCATGCTCTGATACCATATTAATTCTTGCACATGATCTAGGAACTAGGAATCAAAATCATCAAAGAATAATTAACAAATACTCATGAAATGGAAAATAACTGGAATACCAAATAGGTTTCCTCTCTGTATATTATATAAACAATAAAGGATTACAATTTCCATGCATAGCAATAGCTGAACTCCATCAAGAATTCAAATACCTAAGGGACAATTCGAATTCAGTGAGTGAGTCTAGCTTAACTAACTCTTTGCCATGCAATCTCACTCAGTTAACCACTTGACCAAAACCCTAACTGACTCACCAAACCCTAACTGAAGTTGGAGTGAAATAAATGACTTAATATCAACTGAAGGAGATCAAACACATGTCATAGCAATCCAATCATCAAGTGCTAGTACTGCATGACTCCAATAAACCTTGATGAGGTTAACTGAAGCTGAACTGACCATCAGAAGTTGGTGAAGGCGCCTTGTTGACTCTAGTTCATTAAATAATATTAAATAATCATTAAATAATATATTTAATGAATGGAGGTGCCTTAACTGACTGTAACTGATTGGTTTAACTGATTGTAACCACCAGTTAACAGTTAGGTGCATTAATGTCACACAGATCACCCCTGGAGTGCTCCAGTTAGCCTCCTTGACTGTAGGTAGGCATGGGAGTGACTGGGATGATGGTAATTAATGCTCCACTGATGTCAATTAAACTTAGGATAGTGGTTTAACTAGGACAATTTGACCGAAGGAGTGAGTATGAAGGTAAATGTCTCCAACACCCCTCTCAGGAACAATCTCACCTTAAAAACAAGTATCAAATGGGCCTTGGTCTTTCCCTCAAATCAACAAAACATAAAGAACCATCAACTGTAGAAACTGCACCCTGTAAACTGGGTTGTACATGACTATAAACTTGCTGATAAGATCTTTCCAACAACTCGGCTTCCATACACCAACGCTAAGTACCTAACCACTCAAAACTTATTTGTTTCCGCTGAAGATTCTTGTTTTTCTGACAGTGGTCGGAAAGATGATTTTTCTTCCCACAAAGGCTACAGGGGTGAAGATCAAAACAATAAGACTCAACATGGCCAACTCTATGACAATGGTGGCACTTAAAATATCCTTTGTTCAAGTTATCAACTGCAATATCACTATGTACCTAATTACTATCTGCAAATTCTTCCTTTTGATTGGCATCAACCAGAAATCCACAAACTTATGATTAAGGGGGGATGTTAAAACCACTAATCATAATTTTGTTTATATTTCCTAACCGTCTTTTAGTTAAATAAATAGTTATGGTATTGTAACTATATATGTACCTCTATGTACATTGCTAATGAATTGAATCAAGTATGCCTTTTCTGCCCATGTTTCTATTCATGGTTTCCTAATTCCTTCTTAGCTTCACTTATGTTTCTACATTCTTTTTATTATGCATCTAACAGTGGAATCAGAGCACCATTATATCTATGGTATTTGTTGAAAGAGTTCTCCCTAAATTGTTTGAAAGAAGCGTGATTGATCTTGAACGTCGTGATCAATGGGGAGGAGTATCAAACTGTGCGTGAGAGAGAAAGACCTCAATGATCGTTATAGCCGCCTGTAAAGAGGAGGCCTCCAGATTGCTGGTAAAATATATATTTTCACCATTTGTTGTTGGGTGAAAATAAACTCAATAATCAGTCTTTCAAATATGTAAAAATCAAAGGTGGAGTCTCTGGTAAATTTCTGTTATTATTTGCAAATTAGTTATTTGCTAAGAAATGACTGCATAAAAGAATTTGTTTGAAAGTAATGTGATTCATACTTATGCGAAGATGGACCGAATCATGCCCATGTGGAAAGGATATAAGACCCAAAAATAGTTTGAATATTATATTGAAAAGAAAATGTTTTGAGGAAAACGTTCTTGTGAAGGAGAATATAATATAGCCAAATATAGCCGCACTTATTTCACATGAATAAGTCTGGTGTAGTTTATTGAAGTAATCAAAGTCCATTAATGGAATGAACTCGAATGAACTAGTTGAAGGAAAATATAAAAGTGGTAGAGTATCTCATGTGATCAAGAGAGTGATCCTATGATTCTTTCTGTAAAATCGCGTGAAGAATGGTTATCTGAAGAAGGCCAAGTTTGATGCTATAAATTTGCAACAAGCAGTGACATTTGCAGCTTCATTGAACACAAAGATTGAATATATTGCAGCCAGTTTGAGTGATTGAAGCCACTTAAATTTTAATATGTAGAGAAATTAAAACAGAGTTCTCAGCATTTAGAATTAAAAAAAAAAACAATTCAACACCTATTTTCTGAACTTGTACCTGTTCAGATTGTTATCTTTGCATTCTGTGTTTCTGCAAGTTTTGTGGTACTTACTATTATTCATTTAGTGAGTACTAAATATTGTTGAATTGAAAAATGATTGTAATTGGGTGCATTTTTGGTTGAACCCAACACCCATAAAGAAATATTGAAAGTTAAAAGTTTCCAGAACCATCAATTAAGTAGAACACATGAGAGTCTACTTTTCATGGATCTTGATACAATTTTTGTGATCAACAGAAGGAATTCGAGCTTCTAGTTGATATGGTTAATGGTAATCATAAAACCACCTCTTGGTTAGTGGTCATCCCAAAACCACCTCTTGATATATTTGATAGTTTTATGGTCAACTTAAAACCATTAGTTTTTGGTCAACTCGAAACCATGCAACTTAGTAGAAGTCTTACTACTTCTACTAGATTTTTGTGTCAGAGAGATTTTCAACCATTAGTAGCTGATATTTTTGAGTTTTACTCTCTCAATTTGCTTGACACATTTGATTGTCAAGTAGGCATTTTTTCAGGCAATACCGAACTTAAGATTAAGAGGGGATGTTGAAATCTCTAATCTAAGTTCGTTATCTATCCTAATGGTCATATCGTTAGAGGTCAGTTATACATTATGTACTATATATGTACCATTGTGTACTATTGATTAATGGAGCAAATTTGTGAGCCTTTTCTGCCAGTTATATTTTCATTCTTTACGGGCGGCTATAACGATCATTGAGGTCTTTCTCTCTCACGCACAGTTTGATACTCCTCCCCATTGATCACGACATTCAAGATCAATCACGCTTCTTTCAAACAATTTAGGGAGAACTCTTTCAATAAAGGCCACGGATCTATTGGTGCTCTGATACCACTGTTAGATGCATAATAAAAAGAATGTAGAAACATAAGTGAAGCCAAGAAGGAATTAGGAAACCATGAATAGAAACATGGGCAGAAAAGGCATACTCGATTCAATTAATTAGCAATGTACATAGAGGTACATATATAGTTACAATACCATAACTATCTATTTAACTTACAGACAATTAGGAAATATAAACAAAATTATGATTAGTGGTTTTAACAATATTGTTAGCAACATTAGATGAAAAAATTATATTTACTTTATCTGGAAGAATGACTTGTACAATATAGAAGAATGCGTCTTTTGTTATCAGAGGCAGTGTTTTTTTCAAGCTATCATTCCTCAGTCCACCACTCAAAAACAGTTCTCTTAAAGTAATTTTTTCACATGTTTCTAAGGTTTCCTACATGTATTTTAAGAGATATAGTTATGTTTTCTAGGACCAAGCAACTAGGTTTCTTGACATCGAAAAATAAGCACATGAGTGCCAATGGAAAAAATTGTGCATTAACATATAATCTGTTTTCATTGTTTGGAAGCTGTCCTTATATATATTTCATATGTGGCATACTTTCATTTCATTGCCTAGAACTTATACTCTTGTTGTTTATGCAGGTTCTAGAGACTACTGATACACTAGGAGAAGTTATAGAAAGTGTTGATTACTATGTTGATAGGTGTATAATTTCAGCATGCAACTTATTTTGTAGGTAAGAACATACTGTGATTATTTTTTAGGGTTTTTCTATCTCTCAAGGTTGATTCAAATAATGGTTGATATAACTCATGAGTCATGACTAAGGATCTAAGGTTTCTCTTGCTCTTTTCTTAGTGGATGTTGGTAAGATATTTTAAGTTTCTTATTTGATGTCATTATTTTGCACCTTAAGCAAGGCAAGTTAGGGCTTTACTTTCATCTTGTCAATCTTATTTGCATCTTCTCAATCTTATGCAAGGAGACTTTCCTCTTGAAGGAGATCTCCATAATAGGGCCTAGAAGTTCATTGTTTGTCTTAATTAGGATTAAGGCCACTTTGACCTATATAGGGTTATTTGTCTTTGCTCTAATTGGTAAATATTGAAAGCCAAATTGAAAAGGGACATTAACCTTGATCTCTTATTTCCCTAGGGTTAAGGAATAAACCCCTTCTCTTCTTAAATTTGATCAAAACTCTGTTGTACATATTTCAAAAATACAAAAAAAATATTTGGAAAACCTGTAAAAATGTAGAAATCATATTTAAAAAAATATCGTGAATTTTGGAATTATGCTCCATTGGAAAAGTGTGCCCTAGTAGGTGTCTTGGTGAATTCCCAAGGGTGCGTCTTTCCTGTGGTTTTATTGAAAAATATGCCATGTTTTGTGTTATCTAGGGAATTTTTTAGATCTGGTATAATAGATACAAAAGGTACATCAGTCAAATCAGCAAGCTTTGAAAATCTAAAAAGGCAAGGAAAAGGCCTAGGATTGACCCTTGGGGGGTTGGACATTTGTTGGAAATTTTTAGGTGGGTCCACCATCTATTTTGAGGGATGATAAGGGCTTAAAACATATCTAGTTAGTTATTTCCATATCTAATTTACTAATTTAGTGGCTTCTCTTACACTCTTGAGGTATGTCCCTTACCCTAATCCTCGGGGTACATCTTATATGGTAAGTTGGCATTGTTTTGGCTATTTTTTCATCTCTTTCTAAAGTGTTATTGACTGCTGTAATTTCATAGTAGAAGTAATATATTGTGGTTAACTATTCCAGAATTTATTATAAAGTAATTACTCCTACCTCCTTCTAGTGTCATATATATGCTTTGTTGTTTTTATTCCACAAGGAACTTGTCTTATCCAAGAGATTTAAGATCCTCAGTTGACCTCATTGTCCACTTGTATTTGGTAGGGACTAGACACAACTTTTATGTCCCTATAAAATCTCAGTTCATCTTTCTTTTACTATATTAATAGATCCGAAAGTTTCTCTAACTTACATGCATTATAACAAAATCTAGAATAGTAAATTCTATGGTAGATTCATGGTTGGAAATCACCTTTATAAATCTGTTCTGATTCACTACTAAAACTTGCTTTAAAAATAGAATTAAAGGTGTCACTTGAAGGCTGGTTTCTTGGGTTGAAATTTTCAGATTAATAAGTGATTGGGGTTTCCACATCTAACCTATGTTTTAGCCTCATGTGTACCTCATCTCACATCTATTTAAAGTTTAATATTCTCTGTTGTTACAAACCTTAATCACTGGTTGGAAAAAATGATATTATTTGCAAATTTATAACAGAATTTTATTTATTGACTTGGATCTGAAATTTGAGGGAATTTCATACACATTAATCTATATTCAACCCCTTATTCTGGAATTTGCATTACTAAAGATCATCAAAAACATATCTGAACTTCAACATTTAATATCAACTCAATTTACTTCAAGAATTTACTCATAGTGGATCTAGCAACCTAAGTCATTCTGAAATTTCATCTATCTTTAAAACTTAGTTTCTCTCAGGGAAGTGCCTCATGTGTTGGATTATTCAACCTAAAGTGAGGGAAGTAGTTGCTTAGGTGACACTAGGGAAGTAATTGCTTAGGTGACACTGGCAACTCTTCTAAGATACACTTCAGCTTAGAACCTTGTGCCTTTGGACTAAAGGGTTTTAGTTTGTGTGATAATAGGTCCAAAATGATATCTCATATACTTTATTTGATTTTGTTGGAGTCTTGTTAAAACATGAGCACTCTCCTATGGTTATGTATATATATATATATGTTTGTGTGTGTATAAAATGTGTATTGTTCTCACAATTAGCTTCTTGGCTTTGCATACTTTCCTCTTTTGTTTACTTGTATGTGGGTATATTTTGTATTGTCATTACTCAGATCATATAAATGTACCCATTACACCTATCTGTCTCACCCACACCATCTTTCGTTATATCATTTTTAATATTTGGATATGGTAATGGTGGTTTGACCGCCTAGCTTCCCTTAACACTATTTTTTTTATTGACATTATTACTAACTTAGTCACTTATTTAATATTGACATTAGTATTGAAGATCATTGTTTTCTCCTAAAAAATTGTTGCATAAATATATGAAAATGTTGATAATAAACACATTTAAATCCAACTGTATCGGCATCCAACTTGAATGTCCTGAAGCTTAGGTGGTTGATCTGTTTGGAGAAATGGATTTTCAAGAGGCTTGTGAGTCTTTGATTCCATGCTGAAGGGTATGAACATCGGATTAGTTATTCACCTGCAAAGATAATCTCAAAGGTTAATAGAGGTGCACCATAAGCTAATTTCGAAGTCCTATAGTTGATTTCACTGCTTCTATAACTATGGGTTGTTGTTTGGAAATTGGCTGATTTGCAAAAGTGCTTTAAAAAAAATCTCAAATTACATAATTTGTATTGAATGGCGGTTTAAAATTGTAGGACCAGAGTTTTCATAAATGGTCATTTTCCTTATTCATTTTCATTTCAAGGATTTTTCTAGATAGTGGGAAATAGGTTGACATTTTATGTTGTTATGAATGAATAACGATATCATTTTCTAGACAACAGGTTGTACAAGTATGTGCATGAAAAGTTCGTATCCTTGATGGTGGATACATGACACAAGAATTGTGCATTGAAGTTCCAAATGCTGATAAAATTTCAAGTTCTGATAATGAAGTGGTATCAGCTCTGTCTATTGTGGATCCTTATGTGCTATTGATGATGAATTATGGAAGTATTCGACTCATTGTTGGAGGTTAGCTTTTTTTCTATTTGGTGCATGGTGTCTTGACTCATCATGAATATTAAAATGCAGTACAAAGTATTGTATTAAGTGTGTTGTTATCAAAAGTATTGGATGTTTTCTTATTTGGTTACTTGTAAGTTCAAATTTTGTGTAACGAGTGAATGTTTTTCACCAAATAGTTGACATCTCTTTAATTTTTAAATTTGTGCTTTAAGAAAACACTTCCTTTTGGAGTATACAAAATAAATAGTCTTAGAAAAATTTCCCTTTCAACATATTAGATATCTAGTAATATCATTGAGATGACAAATCACTCATCGCAATCTAAATTGTCCACAAGAGTTATTCACTTGTATATGCCATGAACACAGTTTCTAGCAATGAATTGGCTTACTAGTCATGTGTTCATCATCCTCCAAAGCATTTATTGATAATAGGGATTCTAGTATGTGGCAATTATTTTTGCTAGTAACCAACTTGAAGTGATTGGTTTCAGTGGTTGGATTAACTAGTATAGAATGATGACAACTCTTGCATTGAATTGTTTCATGCATTAAATACTCTTAGTAAAGTAGTGTCTAGTCATAGATGGGTGCTATATATGATATATGTGTTCTAGAAAGTACTCTTATTTGTAGGTATTTCAAGGTGTATTTTAGTTTTAAGACATTTTGTCAAACCTTAATTGTAGTGGTCTTCTAAAAAATAGATTTATTGGATTATGAGACATTTGTTTTTTGGAACTGCTTACCTAGTTTTTGTGCAAACTCCAATTCTCAATCAGACATGGTACTCTACATCTAGGTAAAATAAGATGAATAGATTGGGAATTTGGCTATCTATTTCTAGCGTGATGGTAATTTAACAGGTCAAATTACTTATTCCTCTTGAAATTTAATTGAAATATTGGAAAATATTGGTTGGACATCTCAATATCAATGCTGCAGTTAATGTCTCTTGTTTTGTATGCAGGAACCAGGGGAGAGCCCATATATGGTGGAAAATTTGCAGGTCAGTTAGCACATTTGGAGATAAAAGGAATTTTCTTGATTTTATCAATCTTTTTTCTTCTCTTTCTTTCATTATGAGATATGATTATTGAAAAAAGTGTTTGAACATGGTATTTTATGCTTTAAATATGATATTATCTGCTAATTTATAATAAGGGGATTCTAAATATTATGGATTTTTTCATGACAAGATATTTTTGTAGTGACCAAAATGGGAACCTGACCAATAGAGTAATGACATTGTGATATAGGTAAGTGAAATATGACCTATTTTATGGTCGCGGTCAATTTTTTCTATATTATGAATGTTTTCTTGTTTACAATGCAAAAGCTAGATGGAACTTCTTTAGGGTGTTGATTTTGCATTCTAATGTTATGTGTATCCCCCTGGAGATTCCATTTCCAGCTTCTTTGTTTCTTTATGTTAGAAACAGTGAACTCACTGCCACCGAGTATTCCTCTGACATGGAAGGTTTTGCATTCATATTTAAATGGATGTTGTTCATAGTCCTTAGGAAGTTATACCCATTTCCAACAACTCCACAATGATTATAGAGTATAGTCCTATGCCCTGTCATGATTGTAGTTTGTTAAGTATATCCGATTCTATTTCTAAATCATGCCCGATTTTGTAAACAAAAAAGATAAAAAGATAGCCTCATCCTATACTCTATGGCCCCATGAATATTCATATATCCAATGTTGTTGGGGATCATGTAGATCTACCAGTTCAAGCTGCAACATCACCCTGGGAAGCGAATAAATGTTATGAATTGGCATAACAATATATCCTAACCATTTATCCTTGTGGATATTCATTAGCTTGATGGAAGAACGAACTTTTCTCATCCCATGGTGGATAGTATCCATGTGAAGCACCAACTATTGGGTTGATCATCCTCTTTTGATTCTCCTTATTGCTCCACTTATACATGGCTCTAGGATGATCATTCTTATCTACTATATCATTGGAATCCACACTAAGATAATTGTTGTTGATAGGTCTCATCTAGTGGTACACTTATGGTTGCTAGGGAATACTAATTTTTGCAATCCCATTAAGCCAATTTCTTGAGGTTTGTTCAAAATTCATAGAAAAGGTTTATGGATTTCATAACTTGCTTGATCATATGTTGTGAACTTATACAATATATCATACTTTGCTGACCATTAGACACTCAAAGTTGTGTATTTATCATTTTTACCATGATAGAGGACTCTGTAATTTAGGTTCTCAAATTCTTAAAGGGTGCTATCTCAATGGAAGAGCGTTTTCCTTACAAGAAGGAGGTTGGTGGTTCAATTCCTCCATGCCCTAATGATATTATAATATCGATTAAAAACAAATAAATTAGTAAGAAAAATATAACAGATAGATGACCAAGAAAAATGAACAAAATTCGTATATAAATTTACTAAAAACTAATAAATTAGTGACCAAAAAATGAGAGATGTGACACTAGGCATTAAAAAGGATGCAACACATGGCATTAATGATGAAGCCAAACATAGCGTTGATATGGTAGAAAAATAAGACGTTACTTTGGATGAAAAACATGGTGCTACATAGGAAGAAAAATATGGTGCAACAATAGAATAAATATTTGGCGTTGTTTTGGTAGAAAAACACGATGCAAAAAGGAAGCAAAAAATGGTGCAAATTTGGAAGCAAAAATTGGCACATAATTGGAAGTAAAACATGGTACAAATGGGATTCTAAGGAAGTAGAAAAATGTATGCAATATTGGATGCTAATTTATATGCTAACATGGTGCTATTAAGGATGTAAATATGGAGCTAACGGGGATATCATTTAATAAGAAAAACTGGACACTAGCTAGGAAGGAAAATATGATGTTATTTAGGAAGAAAATGATGATGTTGTTTGGGAAGAAAAGTTGGATGCTATTCTGGAAGCAAAAAAATAGTCTCTATTTTGGACGTCATAAAGGATGCTATCTAAGAAGAAAAAAGAGACGTTTTAAGTTTTGTACATGACACTTCCCATTTAGTGTCTAGTTTGACCATTTAATGTAAAAAAAAAATTACACTAAAAAGGGACACTAAATGGGACACTTATTCCAGGATTTGTTGTAGTGATATGATACCTAAAGTAAAAAATGTTAATAGTGGTATAGGTATATATAGTTTATATATAATGTGAATAAAATTGTACGCATATGTATTAATACTAGTAACTATGAATAATAATGAAAGGATCTATGTATTATTATTTACTACTAATATTAATTAAATATTAAATACCTAAAAGAGTCAAAATAGGAACTAGTAAAAGAGTTCCTAAGTTAAATTAAGTAAATATGAAATTCACCTAAATTAAGTAAAAATATTTATTTCAAGAAAACAAATGATTCTTGATTTAACTTCCCTTTTCTTAAAAGTCTTTCTATAAATACCAATGCCAAAGAGAAGCTTGGGGATCTTCTGATTTTTCCATCTATGCTACCTCATTATTTTCTCAAGAGAGTTCTTGGAGAGTATTTTTCCCAAGACGAAAATCCAACAGGTACAGAACTTGTTATCCCAGATAGGGAAGCCTTACCTTAGGAACTATAAGCTACTTTCATGTTGGAACCAGCTCGAGGGGATCCGGATTGAAACCAAGAATGGTTCTAGGTCATGGTTGGGTGGAACGTGGTAGTTCCCAAGTTATTTGGTTAATTGAACAGAGGTCAGAACTGTCTATGTCCTTATTAATGTTGTGTGTTTGAGTGTGCAAGGTTTCAGCCATTAAAATAGCTTCAAATTCCAGGTATGAGGTTTCTTTATCTTCCTTACATTTCATACAGTTTCCTTATTAAATAAAGGTATTAAAACATCGAATGAAAATATGTGTATTATATTCCTCTTGTAGCTAGGTTATTTTGTTTAAAAAACCTTAAAGAGAATCTAGGTTTATTTAGTTTACATGTTCATGCAAACCCTAGAAATAAAGATTATGCTACAGGAGTGTTTTTCTTTCTTAACCATGGTTGCCTAGTTGGGAAAATATAGATTATATTTCTTACTATGGATTAAGACTGTTACACATGATTTTATCAGTTTTCAAAACCATAGGAAAAATATGGTCTCTATTATTTTTGCATTACTCTTATATCATTCATATTTTAAATTCATCTTTCTCTGTAATTATGTAAATTTCTAACAGATTTTGTCTTAGGATTAAAACTCTAGATTCATCAAGATAATTAGATTTTCTGCATAGTGTTCCAAACTTAAATGAAAAATTAAAACAAAGTTTACATACCAATAAACAAATTTATAAAAACCACAGACCAGAGGTCAAATATCTAAGTGGAATAAATTCAAACTAGGATTAGATCATATTAAAAATAACTAATAAACTATCAACCAAAAGGAACTAATTAAATACAAACTATTTATATTAAAATCCAACTCTACTTTTCCACTGCTGGAAGATTTCATATTGCCAGCATGTTTATTACTATTTCAGCTAACAAATCCATTATAAACAACTATATCATAAACACAGTTCACAGACTTAAACATAGTTTAAATATTAACCCTATAATAAAACATAAACGATGATAAAGTATTAAACAAACCCCATACATTTTCCAGTATAAAAACCTTTACATAAAATCCATCCATCGAAACCTATTAAGGTTTGTCCGTATGCATAAATATCATTACAATGATCTAAACTATTCTAATCATAAACCAAGAATCAAATATATAAATATTATAAACCAATTCTTAAACCAACATAATCCATTTAAAAACCTAGGATCGAATCGTGTTGGCATCGTTGCCAAAAAAAACATAGCGCTGCGTTAACAACTGTCTAAGAATTAGGATATCCCATACTCAAATCTTGTGGGATTGCACTATTAAAACACAAAATAAAATCAATTACATGCCCATGATCGAATCCTGTAGGTATTGGTAATAAACAACAACATATTAGCACCGTAAACCACACAGTGAAGGGTTTGCATTACATGATCCCCTAAAAAGCTTCAACATAAAGCTATAGTTGAGACTCAATATGAGATACACTAGCATAACTGAAGACACAATTATATACATTAAACACTCTAATCACTAGTTGATTATTTGCTAAGGGTTGAGTCACAACCTCCAAGCTCATGACTGTAACCCCAACCTTATACATTATTTGACATTTCTACACAGTCACATAATTAGAATAGACATAAAAACAAAATGAACATGCTGCGTATTCACCTAAATGCCGAGGCATGCTCATGGTCATGAGGTGAAACCCCAACCCATAATAAACATTAAATCAAACCCAATGAATATAATGCCTTTAAACCCTACTGTCAACGCATATATAGTCATGACCTTAATAAAACATAGAAACCATATGTGCAGCAGTATCCTCAGCTAAAGGTGGTGATAATAAACCCCATCCCAGATAATAAACCATACATTCGATAAGTATAATGCTTACAAAGTAAAATACACATAGTCATGATTCACATAGTGCCATTTCAAGTAATGGCACTGTCATGCCATAGTATTCGCATCATTTAAAATAAAACATAGAAATATTCCATATTTAAAACATTAAAACCGCACGATTATAATACAAATCAGAATTTATTTATAGATTCGAGTCCTTGTCTGTACATACACGACTCCCCCAAAATATTTACATTTAAAGATTCAAAGGAAAAGATAAATATAGTCACATCTCTTGGATTCTAGAAATCATAAAAAGGCCCCAAACCAACTGTCAAGTATATTAACCAACATTACATAGATATAAATCCTCCCAAATGAGAGTGCAACAATCTATCACACATATGCACAGAAGTAAGGGCCTATGCATTTTGCAGGGCTTACCTGCTTAAAGGGTTGTGCATACAATCCAGAGAGGCATCGTCAATCCATGAGTCCGAGCCACCCATGTCACCTGCAAAACCAAACATGCAGAGTTATGAGGAGTATGTTGAACCTTAACTGAAGAAAACAAACAAAACATCGCTGCAAAACCATGTTGAGAGCATACCTATCAACAAAGGGGAATCCTGTTACTTCACACATAATAAACACCTAAGAGCCAAAACCACATAGACAACTAGGAACAAAACCAAATGAATCACATCCACAAGCAGACCAGCATATGAGGTTCATTTTCCACACTTTCCAAGGATCCATAAATGCACCACCCTAGTCTCTAATATCAACGAAATTCATACCCACATCTCCATAGTCAATCCCACATTGAATTCGCAATTTTCCACCACCCGCATACTAAACCTGTATCAAAAAACTCCTTTGCATTGTTATACCAAAGTTTTATGCCATATGAAATATACCATAAATATTTTATGTATATACCATAGTCTCCCAAAGGTATTTTCATAAGATTGTTCCATAGTATAGGACCATACATTAGGATTTACACCTTAAAAATTATATGTTATAAATTGAATATCAAAATGGATAAGGTTGTATAACCTTAAGCATATCAATAATGACAACCATAATCATTTCAACCCCACACTATCAAATCCACATAAATGTAGAACGTAGGCACTGCTAGGTCACAAATTTAGTCCTCCTAATGCCAGTTATGAATAGGATAGTGTAGCGTAGTTATCATGCTGCAGAATGTTTCTACTTCTCAATGTCGTAGATAGATTATGTCAACAAACTAACCTGCACAAAAGTGGAAGTTTGCATTCATTTTCAATGAACTAAGCAATCCCCATAAAAGCAGGAGGAACCCTTTTACCTCTCCGAGTAGGTTCCTTAAGGGATAAAAACCCCACCACTCCACCCCTTGAATGTTAAAGGAAAATCAAACTTTTAATAAATAAAACTATAAACAAAGTACAAGACATATAAATAGAAAGTAAGACATAAGTGAATTATCTTATGCAAATGTATGTTAATAGTAAATACCAATAGAGTAATCGTATAAACAAATCCAAGTAACTTAACCCTAGTACATAACCATATTAGCATTACATAGGAAAATACATAAAAAGGGAAAGGCAGATTGCGACACCTAGATCTAGTGAACACATGACAAATATATTCTGCAAAACATAACTAATGTCCAAGAAAGGTAGTATTTAACTAGCCTACAATTATTTTTTTTGAATTTTGGGGACCTACAAGTGGTATCAAACCACAGTTTCAACACTAAGTGACCTAATGGGCATACCAAACATTCGTTACAGAAAATAAATTATGTATTTGAAATTTTGTTAACTAACAGAAAATTTATTATTATTAAAAATTTTACATTGCATGATTGAAAGAATAGTTCTGATCATGAACATGAAAGAAGACAACAACCAACAAGGAAAACTGAATACCCCCACATGAGAAGAAGAACTCGTGGTTGAACTAAATTCTGATATACTGAAAACCATACAAAGTCTGCAAGAATACTTACAGAGTTTCAAGGATGATAATTGTTAACCAAAAAAATCCCTCACTAAGCTCTCCATGGCCTACACCACCCAAGGACACCACTTCATGACCCTCCATTAGACCCCCACACCCTAAAAAAGGCTTAAGGATGAAGAAAAGGGCTTAAAAACCCCAAAAAGGAGCCTAAGTAACTCTCCTAGGGGCTAAAGCCTCCAAAACGAGGCTAAAATCCCTCAAAGAAGCCTAAAACCCTAAAAGGAGCTAAAGTTAGGGAGGAAGGGGCTAAAAGCCCAAAAAAGGGGCTAAAGCCTGGACCATGGGCTTAAAACCCTAAAACCCCAAAAAAGATATAAAAGGAGGGTGGGGGGTCACTCTCAAAATACTCATCCCTTGAATAGTGTTATGCTGCCCAAGTGGATGCCTTGACACCATTTTCCTCTCAATCCACACACACTTCATCTCATCCATCTTCCCTTTGATCCATAGCTCCCCCATTGCTAAGAGAGAGGTGCTTCTCCAAGCTAGGGTATGGTGGCCCATTTCCACCAAGAGGTATAATTTTTGTTTTATTTTGTTTATTTGAGTTCTCCTAACATCTATTTGCTTGCAGGTTTATGGCCTAAAATGTTATTGCAGGTCTCCATTGTTGTATGCAGGGTCTCAGAGGTCTTTAACCCATAACCTTGTGTGTAGAGGGGTTTCATTTTTCTTTGATTTCTGTTTTGTATTTCAGTTCTATTTATTTTTCTTTGCATTCACCACCTAGAACCTATCCTTCCATCCTATAGACAGAAGGTATCCATTCCTTCCCATTAGCAAGGGATAAATCCCTGCTACAGAACTGGCGACCATACCAGGTCGATCCCATAGGATCCATGGGCCAAATTTTTAAAAATTTCAAGTTTTTCAAGTTTTTCCCTAGTTTTTCAAATTTCAGGTTAAATTCTCTTTAGGTCCAGTTTATTTTTAGTTATCAGTACTTCCGAAGCCTCTGCTAGGAAAATCCAAGTCAGTTTGGCCACAGTACAGGTTACTATCGGCCGGATCTGACTCTGGATCTCAAAAAACCCCAAATTTGGGGCAGGTCGCTATTATCGAGCCTGAAAGTGACGTGAGGGCACACTTAATGGCCAAACAGGCATGCCTAGGGTGTACTTAATCCACTGATAAGTGCGACTTCACTCAGAAACATAGACCGCGATTGTCTGTGAATTATCTGTGACCCCTCACCTATTTCTGAAAAAATCTTGCGCCCCCCTCACCAGATTTGATCAGAAATGTGTGGCCTGTCAAACAGAACTTCAATTTCAGTTTAATAGAGGTTAAATTTTAGTTTTATAGGGACTGTTAGTGCAGCTCAGCCGCCTCTGTCCAGCAATACAAGTCAATTTCAGTTTCTGTTTTTGTTTTCTGCAATTTCCTTTACAAACAATGTGTAAATTCCAACAAAATGTTAATGGCTTAATCAAATGAATGTAGATTAACTAAAATCAACCTAAAACTCACTGTATTGCTTACCATTCCTCCTCTACCCAATCATCACCCTTCGGGGTATTCTGGGATACGACGAAGGGAAAGCTCATATAGATATAGGCACTCCACTAATATTGTTCCAAACCATTAAAACCAGATGACCTAGAAGGTAGAGGGGGTAGAGAAGGAGGGCTTCTCACAATGCTAAGCGTCCTCCCTATTGACTAACCTTGCATCTGGGAGGTGACCTGTGGATCTACGGATGGGCTTAGTCCCATTGTGTTGAGAGCCCAACACCTTCTCTTGGTTGAAGAGGAATATCAGTGTGAGATAGTCATCTAGTTAGGCAATCAAACATTTAGGGTTAATAACTATATTTGTTCACAATTTTTCATTATTCAATTCTTTCATACACAACCACAATATGATGAATTCATAAACCATGTTGCAGCAACCGAATACCAGAAAAACAAACAACCAAAAACACCATACCAAGTAATTAACCCAACTCAGTTCATGACACTAAGTGAGCCTTAAAATTTACTAATTTACACTAAGTACAAACAAATCTGCAGTCTTTGAGGATAGAAGTCCCTAACTGCTTCAACTGTGGGAAGTACTTGGGCTCTACCTAGAAACTCATTATGAGGAGTACCACAGTGTTGATTTCATGGGTAGACCCGGGTTTACTATAATCAATCAACAACACCCCTAACTCACTGGCCCTTTCGGCGACAGACCGCGAAGCGATCTGAAGTCTCACCCAAAGTGAATCTAATGGGTTGGCCAAGACTCAAGTGTCTTGGACCAGGTTCTGAGCATCCTACTTCTCTTCTCTTACTCCTGTGAGTCACAAAATCAGCTATATTGGCGCATCGCACATCCCCTTCTACTCGCAGCACTTTCAGCCGTGCGATTCTTATCCATGCGCAAGTCACATGGTTTCTTCCCACGTTGCGCAAATTCCACTTACTCACAATATCTCCAACCTTATCACATCTCTGCGCACCGCAGGACACCCAACATCTCCTCAACGCTAAGCCCTCAGCTCGCAGTATCGCGCACCGCAGCTCCTCTGCAGGTGCGATATCGCCTCTCTGCGATATCTTACCACTACGACTTTGCACTCTTAGCGTTGACTGTGTCAATGTGCGAAACTCTACTTCCCGGAAGTTATATTGTGATTAAATGGTCATTAGAAACAGATGTAAAGGAGTCTTTAAGCAGCTTACTAAAATACTTCATCTTATCTCTATCTTCCTGCATTCCCGTGAGCTGAACAATACATACATTCACTTACTGCAACTAACATTATATGCATAATAACCAGGAATAATAAGCAAGTACAATCACATCCATGCAACACATAACACGCAGATTTAACGTGGTTTACCCCCAGGATGGGAGCTACGTCCACCAAACTGTGCTTCTATTATATATCTTGAGGGAAGTTAGCACAGTCTGTTGCATCGCCTATGCAGCGCGAGATCTCTTCTAGATCTCTGGCCTATTTCTATCTCTATATTGCCTTTCTTTCAATATATCCTTCCCTCTCTTTTCTCTCTGTGGATGGTTACATACAGACTCAAATGACTCACAGACAAGCTAGGTGTCTGGATCGTTACAACACAGTCTGTCTGACTGACTCCTGAGTCTACTTCAAAAATAATCAACTGACCAACTAACGACTCATCATACGAACCAACCAACCCTTTACAATACAGAATACAAGCTTTTATAGGCGGCCCGAAGGTCTCGCCATTACAACACTGTGGGCCTGTCCCAACAGTAACCCAAACCCTAATTAGTGACAGTTGGTCCTCTCTGTCCTTGAGGTAGCTGCTTCCTGTCACACCACAGCTCTCTGCAGTCTTCCATGCTTCCCAGCACTGACCATGGGTACTATGCACCGCTTCTCTGCTTTCTGTCCTTCGCCTTCAATGCTTGAGCCGCGTTGCTCCTTCTTCTTTATGAGGGTCGCTGAGCCCTCCTATCTTCCACCGCTGCCTTCAATGCAGTGGGTGATCTCTCCCTTCTCAGCCGCTCAGGTACCGTTGCCTTTCTTTGACTTTTGCATCCCAAAAAAGTCACGGTTTCCGGCTCTGTTCTCCAGCTGGAAACATGCTACGGCGTCGTAGCTCTGCCTTGTCTTCTTTCTGCCAAAACTAGCAGCTTCTTCTATAGCTGCGGGACCCTACTCCAACAGTCCCCTAACACTCACTTGTGGCTCGTCCTCAAGCCACCTGCAACAGGCTTCTGCTGCTGCAACTTATCCTTCACCTCCTGCGAAGTGCGCTGTAACCTACCTTGAAGTCCTGCGACTTCATTATTTATCTCCTCGTCACGTTCTCTTGGAATTTCGGTAACTTAGTTCGTTGGGCTCTCTTATCCTTTCTGCCCAGAGTCATGGTTTTGCTCTCTTCGCTCTTTCTTCTCTATGAGCGCTCTAGTGTTTGAGAAGTGTTCCACAGATATCCTTTCCTTTTTATCTGGGTTAGAACTTTTATCACAAGGAAAATCTGTATCTTCCAGCCTTCTCAAACATTTCCTTCCATATAGAGCCTCATGGATGGAGAAGAAGCAAGCCATGAACTCTGCTCCGAGAACAAGCCTTTGTCCTCATTCTGGAAGTCTCCCCTCCACTGGGTTTGCAGTCTTCTTCCACTTCTCTGCTCTTCGAGGTGGTCCAGATCCACATGCTGCCTCTAACCCTTAGGTTTCTGTTTCAGTACCTTCGCAATATTTCGTGCTTTTCTTAGCTGATCAGATAGGTCAACGATTTTCTCCCGTTGCTTTCTTTTTCTCATTTTTACCTTTCTCCTAGCGGGAGATTTCTTCTCATCATTCTTCTGCTCTGCTTTCTTATCTTCAGTGATCGGCTCGTCGTTCTTCTTCTCCTTAGCAGAGACTTTAGTGACAACTTCTACTTATGGTGCTTGAATCTTCATCCTTAGCGACTGTCTAACTTGTGCTGTCTCTAATTTCAAAACCTTGGGTGGCGCCGTCATGGCGAATGCACGGCCAGTACCTTCTTTCTAAACTTTACTTCTATAGGTTCGGCCTCAGTCAGAATTCGATTGGCTCAATACTCTGGGTGTGCAGTGGCTTCGAACTCTGGAAGTCACTGTACTCTGCAACTTAGTTGGCTCTGCACAGGGGACACTTAGAACTGCCTTGCATAGCTCTCGAGATTTGGCAACTGTACCCTTCCTACTTGAAGGATGTCTGCTTTTATGCTGAAGGCATACTACCAGACGCAACGGTCCTCCTGGGTCAACCCCGTTGGTCATCATAATTACTTGGACGAGACCCTACCTATCATTCTGATCTGTCATAATTGCTGAGATCTGATCACGTGTCCCTCAAAATGTGCATATCCAGGCACGGGTGTCGTCGGAGATTTACCAAATTTGGAAAAATTTATTATAGTGCTGCCAAATCTACGGTAGGGGATATCGGTCATTTCTTCATTAACTACCTGTCAGATAGTGACTTGACTAGCCCACTGTCGGTTGCAAACTAGGTACATGGCAGGGGGAAACATCTTACTGCTGCGATGGAACTACGCATCACCTGCGCGAACAAACAGTGTCAATTTTTTTTTTTTTTTTTTTTTGGGTGTAGACTCATTCCCGGTGCGATGCCTCCTTTCAACTACACTGGACATCTGCACCGTTGCAGCTGATTTAAGCTAGGGCTGAGAGGTGGGGAGGCTGTCACTATAGAGCTTAAGCCTACTGCTGTTAATCCATGTGGGAAAGAGCTCCCCGTTCAGTTGGCTGATCTGAACAGCACCTCCTTCTGTGACTTGTTGGATCTGGTATGGCCCCAGCCAATGCGTCTTAAACTTCCCTGGGAACTTGATGAATTTACTGTCATAGAGGAGCACCAGGTATTCGGTCTAGAAATTCTTATTCTTAATGTGTCTGTCATGCCAAGCTTTTTCTCAGGCCTTCTGCACTCTTTGATGGAATCCGGCGATGAACCTGTCTTCTTCTAGGGAAAGCAGCTGTGCAAGCCTTGCTTCGACTATGTCTGTATCAGTCATCTCGGTAATCTGAGCGATTATTAAGCTGGGAAGAATATACTCCATAGGCATAACAACCTCTTGTCCATATACCAAGCTGAAAGGTGTGTGTCCCGTAAGTTTCTTGCATGTGGTTCTGTATGCCCATAAGACAGCGTTAACTCTGAGGTCCCAATCATTCCTTTGGCTGTTACAGATCTTAGTAAGAGCATTTTCTAAAATATTATTGAAGGCCTCTACTGTACCATTAGCCTGCGGGTGGTAGGGAGTGCTCTTATGGTGCTGGATCTGGAATTCTTCTGTTAATGCCTCAATATTACTGTTCAAGAAATGTGTACCTTGGTCGCTCATCAAAATTACTGGGCATCCAAACCTACTGATGATGTTTTCAAAGAGGAACTGTGCAGCTGTAGCAGCATCACAATTTCTTATTGCTTTGGCCTCTGCCCATCTGGTGAGGTACTCTATTCTAGTGATAATATATCTCACACCAATGCGCTTCCCTGGTGGGTTGATTGGACCCATGAAGTCTATAGCCCATTTTTCAAATGCGCGCAATGTGACCTACGGTCGCAGCGGCATTTCATCACGTCACGATGGTTTTCCTACCCTTTGGCAGATATCGCAGCATCTACAAAAGTCCTTAGTGTATTTATGCAATGTAGGCCACCACAAGCCTGCCTCTAAGATTTTCTGCGTAGTCGATTTTCCAGCGAAATGACCTCCTACAGTTCCTGAATGAGCCTCTTTGATAATAACGTCTTTTTCATGTGGCATTACACATCTGCGTAGAACTTCATCCGGGCCTAACTTGTATAGGCATCCTGCAATGAGGGTGAAGTCTGATGCCTTAACAACCAACTGTTTCTTTTGCTGCTTAGTAAACTCATCTGGTGCTACTCCTGTGGTGAGGAATTGAATAATGTCGGCATAGTACTCATCTGCAATCTGTATGGAAAACAACGGCGCATGTGGCAGATTGTCTTCTAGGTTACTGGGCTCTTCTCCTGAGTCTAACCGTGACAGATGATCTGGTCCTGCATTCAGTCTTCCTGGTTTCACAATGATTTCAAAATCATACTCCTGGAAGAGGAGTAACCATCTGCAGATTCTCCCCCCTAACACTGGTTTATTGACTAGGTACTTCAATGCGGAATGGTCAGTAAACATTTTAAATGAGGCGCCCAATAGATAGTGCCTGAACTTCTGCAGCGCATATACCATAGCTAAGCCCTCCCTTTCTATTGTGGTGTAGTTTCTTTCCGCTGTGGATAGCTTTCTGCTGGAATATGCGATGGGATGGTCAAGATCCCCTTCTCCTGGATGGGTCAAGACGACTCCTAATGCGATGCCGGATGCATCCACATATACATGGAAAGTCTTAGTCCAGTTCGGAAATACTAGGATGGGTGCTGTAACCATCTTCTCCTTAATTATGTCTAGACTCTGCTAGCATTCCTCGTTCCATAGGAATTTTACATCCTTCTTGAGCAATTTCTCCATTGGCGCTGTAATCTTTGCGTAGCCCTTGATGAAATTTCTATAATACTCGGTATGACCAAGTACTATCCTCAGTTGCTTGACTGAGTTGGGTGCTGGAAGGTTTACAATGATAGCGATCTTGGCGGGGGCTACCATCAAGCCTTTTCTGCAAACAATGTGACCCAACAAGATACCAAATGGTGCACAGAATATACATTTTTTCAAGTTTAGAGAAATTTGGTACTGCCTACATTTCTCTAACATCAGTCTTAGATCGCCTATGTGCTTATCGATTAATCCAAATATAGTCCAATCATCAAAATATACTTCCAAGAATTTATGAATGTATTCTTTAAATACAGCAACTACTACTCTAGAAAATATAGCTGGTGCATTCTTAAGACCAAAGGGCATTACCGTATACTAGAACGAGCCCCATTCTGTTGCAAAGGTGGTCTTGGATCGATCTTCTGGATGTATTCTGATCTGATGGTAGCCTAAAAACCCATCGGTGAAGGAGTAAACCTCCTGTCCTCCCACGTTGTCTAATACTTCATCAGTGAATGGTGTTGGAAATGGATCATGAAGTGATGCATCATTGAGTTTTCGTAGATCAACACAGATCCTGATATCCCCTTTTGTTTTCTTCTCTTGCACTACCATAGGGCTAACCCATTCGCTTTCCTCAACTGGCTCGATGATGCCTGCTGCTAGCATTTTATCAATTTCGTCCTTTACTTTTTCTTTGTAGCGCGGATTCAATCTATATGGGCGCTGCTTAACTGGTCTAGCATCCTCCTTTAATGGTGTCCTCATGACTCCCAGGTCTCCAAGTATTCCCTTCATCTCTGTGAACTTGGTGGGAAATAGGTCCTGATAGTCATGTAGTAGATCTACAATCTGTTCGACTGTTTCATCATTCCAGTAGTCTCCAATAGAGGCAAACTTAGGTTCTGCGTCTGTGCCAATATTGATCTTTTTAATCTTGATGGGCTCGGTGATTGCTGGAATCTCTAACTGTGGTCCCTCCACATCACAAGTGCCTTCTGATTTGAGAATGTTGGTATTACGAGGATTCTCATCCACCTCCTCTGATTCTGATGCAAAATTATAGCATTCCAATGCCTCTTCTAGCTGGATAGTCCACTCAAGTTGGACTGGTACTGAGATGGTGCGATCCTCAAAAATCTTTGTCTTGATTATGTCTAGGACTTGAGCAACACTTGGATGTTCTGACTCAAATGCAAAGGTGAGTAGGAAGCTGTCTGTCATAAGTGACCATGTGGTTGTTCTCTTGCGTAGCTCAGTCTCTGTATACCAGTTCCTTGGAATTGTGTCCAATTTTGGAATGAATCTGTGAACCCATTCATCCTCTGGAATGTCCAACTAGTTCTGTTCACATGTCTGAATGTGTACCCTAGGGTCAGTTTCTCCTGTGTATTTCTGCTGAACATACTCTCTGTCGTCAAAAAATCTGATCGCCATCAGTCTTTTCATATTATCCCATGATGCGATATTCTGTTTATGCGCATACCACCATCTTGCAGGTGTGGCTCGAACTGCAAGGTCCATAGCTGCGATCCTCTGCTCATGAGGAATTTGTTGCTCAAACTGTTCAAAAAAATCCTGGATATCCGTCAGACCTTGATATGATGGAGTCTCAGCGATCTCGGTGCCAATCCATCACAGTGACTTACTAATAAACACACATCTACGTGCTGAGACTTCGTAAAGTCTGTTCTGCCAGTTTTCTAGACCAACATCAGAATCCGATGCGCATGAGCTATCGCATCGCCAACTAATGTTCCCTTCTACGGTTG
>LPNX010846678.1:155438-187151 GCA_001517045.1 Pseudotsuga menziesii
CCTTCAATATCAACTGGCACCTGCGGTAGTCGACCCAATGGTGATACTCGCTGCTGATTAGCTAATCTCAGGTGGATAGGCGATAAGGCTAACTGAGGACTACCCATCTGTTCCCATGTCTGCTTAGTTAGAAAATTCACCTCTGATCCTAGATATAAGACAACCTCATCCATTTCAAACTCACCAATCTGCACTGTGAATTTCATCTCTCTTCCTGTCCTTGTATGTCTCGTAATATTATGGACAGTGCGGTGTGCACTGCCCGAGAGGCAGGGTTGCTGATACTGATCTATCATGCACTGTAGCTCACCGACAGCTTTATCATTTCTCAGGAGTTTCAAGCAGCTGTGCAGGAAGGATTGTACACTTCCTGTCAGTTCATCCTCATCACATCTTCCCGATGTGGTAGCCTGCTGTGCCTGCTCAGGGCTATCGCTACAAGGTACTTGCTGCGGTACGCTCCTAGATGGCGATACCTGTAGTCCTGATGGTGTAAGTTCATCAAAGGAAGCCTTGGCTTCATGAAAGGTCTCTTTATTTTGCTGTAGGTCGAGTTCTGTTGCTTTACTAGGAGCTCTGTGCACCCACCCCTGACTTGTGTTCTTTTCGGTCTCCTGCGATGTGCCACTGGTGGAAGCATCGCTCCGAGTCACAATATTGACTCTTGGTTCTGGTTCTACCTTCTCAGCAACGATAAGTTGGATGTTTTGTTGTGCAGCTGGTTTAGGGTCTCTGATCTTAGCTATCAAGATAGGACACTCTTCTATGGTATGATCATAAGATTTGCAGTAGTTACAAGTGGTAGTGGCGTTTTGACAGTCCCTAGCATAGTGTCCTGTGATTTCACAATTATAACAAGTGACTGGTCCACGACCTTGGCCAAAACCTCCTCCTCGACCAAAACCTTCTCCACGTGCGAAGCCTCCTCCATGGCCTCGTCCTCTGAATCCTCCTCCATGGCCTCCATAAGTCTGATCTAGCTGTGGTCTTGTTGCTGGACCCTGTGTGTCTACTTGGACTCTGTACACATCATGTGTTCTTTCTAACATGAGATCATAAGCTCGGCAGTCTTGTTGATCGTGCCCGATGGACTTACAGAAGATGCAATATAGGTTTTTAGGTGTCTGTACATACTTTTGAAGCAAAGGGCATTACTGAGGTGGATGTCCTTGTGTTTTACATATTTCACACCATGGCCCTTGTGTTCGTGGTAAGGGGTTAGGAGCCCCTGACGCTAAATATTCTGCAAAGACTGGACAGTTGTCTTTACTATGGCCCTGTGCTCTACACTTTATGCACCATATGTCCTGCATAACCTCTTTCCCTTTTTTAAGTTCGTGTATCTGTAACGTAAGGTTGGCCAACTGGGTCTGTAGAGTTGTCATGCCTGTACTGGTTTCTGCTAAAGGTGAAGCCTCTAGTTTCATTGCCATCTCCAGCGCTTCATCTTGAGTAGTAAGTTTCTGCTGCATTAGTGGCATTCTGATATGAGGGAGCAGCGCTGCAATAAACCATTCCTTATGCTACTCCAGTGCAAACTCAAAACTTACTTGGTCTATAAGAGCTTTGAATTTCTGGTCGAAGTCCCATACTGACTCTGATGGTAGCTGCTTAATATCCTTAAGCTCTGTAATGCACTGAGACTCAGACTTAGGTTTCTTAAATTCTTTAATCATGGCGTTCTTGACCTAGGAAAGCATCTTGGGTAATGTAGTATACTTTATGTACCATGTCAAGGCTCTGTCTCTGAGTGTGGTGACCAACTGTACAAGTTTAAGGTTATCGTCATTGATTGTTTTAATGGTCCACATAGCTTTGCATAGGAACCAATGTTGTTCCGGGTCTTCTAATCTTGTACCTTTAAAAATAGGTAGCTTCATGTCGTCTCCCATTCTATTTCTCTGTGGTGGGTTCTGACTGACTGGGGTACTACCACTCAGTGGTGTAGGTGAAGGTGCTGTAGCGGGAGTAGGTACTGACTGTGAGCTACTAGATGGAGTACCTACGGGGTTATTCTGAGTCCCTGTCTGCTTCTGTGGAGTATAGGGGTGGTAAGGGATACCCCCCTCTAGTTCTTCTGTGGTGCTAGGGATCTGTTGTCTAATACTGTCTGAACTGTCTTCAAATATAGGAGAACTAAAATCTACTTTATACTTCTTTCCACTACGTGTTCGTCCAATGTCATCAAAATCACTTTCAAACTCTTGTGACATTACTATCTTTACTTATTCATCTGAGACTAGATCCATTGTTCCTTTTTCATATAGCAGCATCTTAAGGGACAAGTTTAGAGATCTTAGGTACTTACCACGATATCCTCTGAAGAAGTATCGTTCAGCTGCGCTGAAGCTCTTTCTCTGGTCAACTGCAAATTCTGTAACAAATCCTTCTAGCACACTTGTCAGCCAAAAGTCCACTGCTCTTGTAATCGGATTGTCGAGGTTCTGCACGGTCTGAATCAGCTCCGGTGTCCAGAAAATGTTTCTTTTCTTCTTGAATGTATTCCTATCTTTCAACTTAGATAACCAGTTGAAAAGCTCGTTTCCATAGGTTGCAAAAAATATAGCGTGTATGTCAGAAGCGATATGCTTTTCTAACCAGGCCTCTGTGCTCAGTTTCGGACTCCGATTCTCTTTCATGGAAAACTACCTTAAGTCTGAATCCAGCCACTGGTGAAACTCTTCTCTAGTAGGACACCAACAGAACATTAACTCCCAGTCATTTAAACCGGCAATGGAACCATTTGTTGATTGCATGGGCAGACCCGGGTTTACTATAATCAATCAATAACACCCCTAACTCACTGGCCCTTTCGGCGACAGACCGCGAAGCGATCTGAAGTCTCACCCGAAGTGAATCTAATGGGTTGGCCAAGACTCAAGTGTCTTGGACCAGGTTCTGAGCATCCTACTTCTCTTCTCTTACTCTTGTGAGTCACAAAATCAGCTATATTGGCGCATCGCACGTCCCCTTCTACTCGCAGTACTTTCAGCCACGTGATTCTTATCCACGCGCAAGTTGCACGGTTTCTTCCCACGTCATGCAAATTCCACTTACTCACAATATCTCCAACCTTATTGCATCTCTACGCACCACGAGACACCCAACCTCTCCTCAACGCTAAGCCCTCAGCTCACAGTATTGCACACCACAGCTCCTCTGCCGGTGCGATATCGCCTCTCTGCGATATCTTAGCACTACGACTTTGCACTCTTAGCATTGACTGTGTCAATGTGTGAAACTCTTCTTCCTGGAAGTTATATTGTGATTAAATGGTCATTAGAAACAGACGTAAAGGAGTCTTTAAGCAGCTTACTAAAATACTTCAACTTATCTCTATCTTCCTGCATTCCCGTGAGCTGAACAATACATACATTCACTTACTGCAACTAACATTATATGCATAATAACTAGGAATAATAAGCAAGTACAATCACATCCATGCAAAACATAACAAGCATATTTAACGTGGTTCACCCCCAGGATGGGAGCTACGTCCACCAAACTATGCTTCTATTATATATCTTGAGGGAAGTTAGCACATTCTGTTGCACCGCCTATGCAGCGCGAGATCTCTGGCCTATTTCTATCTCTATATTGCCTTTCTTTCAATATATCCTTCCCTCTCTTTCCTCTCTGTGGATGGTTACATACAGACTCAAATGACTCACAGACAAGCTAGGTGTCTGGATCGTTACAACACAGTCTGTCTGACTGACTCCTGAGTCTACTTCAAAAATAATCAACTGACCAACTAACGACTCATCATACGAACCAACCAACCCTTTACAATACAAAATGCAAGCTTTTATAGGTGGCCCGAAGGTCTCTCCATTACAACACTGTGGGCCTGTCCCAACAGTAACCCAAACCCTAATTAGTGACAGTCGATCCTCTTTGTCCTTGAGGTAGCCACTTCCCGTCACACCACAGCTCTCTACAGTCTTCCATGCTTCCTGGCACTGACCATGGGTACTATGCACCGCTTCTCTACTTTCTGTCCTTCGCCTTCAATGCTTGAGCCTCGTTGCTCCCTCTTCTTTATCAGGGTCGTTGAGCCCTCTTGTCTTCCACCGCTGCCTTCAATGTAGTGGGTGAGCTCTCCCTTCTCATCCGCTCAAGTACCGTTGCCTTTATTTGACTTTCACATCCCAAAAAAGTCACGGTTTCTGGCTCTGCTCTCCAGCTTGAAACGTGCTACGGCGTCGTAGCTCTGCCTTGTCTTCTTTCCGCCAAAACTATATCTTTCCGCCAAAACTAGCAGCTTCTTTTGTAGCTACGGGACCCTGATCCAACACACAGGAACCCCAAAGTAGCTGTCCCCTGAGAGGAATTTCCAAGCGAAATGGGCAACGACCCCTTCCAATTGAGTAGAAACACCTGTGAGGAAAAAGCCAAGCGCTGTCTTTTGGCAGTCTTGGTGGCCGAGTGACCAGTTACAGCCAATAAGAATCCACTGAAACAGGGGTCCAAACATCATTCCCATCAATTTGATAAACATCTAACACAATTGATCCCTCATGCTCTTCCTCATGCCTAAGAGGTGAACCACCAGAATTTGGAACACTCAATTGACACCGTCAAAACCATTCTCAATGGTCTCCCACACCATCAGAAGGCCACACAACCTCTGATTCAGATTCAGACCCATATCAGTCTGAACCAGACCTCCATATTGCATCATCAAGCCCCATGGCTAGTGCCAACCCTGATCCATTTTTCGGCATCTCCATATCAAGTGGACCCATGTCCACACTACAACCTATCACCAATAACCCTGTAGGTGGCCCAAGCACAGTCATGCAAACTGTCTTCAGTCAGCTACCACCAACTATAGTGACCAGCTAAGCTATCCCACTTGCAACACACGGGGGCAGTGGCCCCTCCACACACACTTCCCCTCCTGCCACACAGGTTGGGAGTAGACTGTCCACTTACATTTCCCCTACTGTCATACATGGGGGCAATGTCCCTTCCACCCACATGGTCCCTCCCACAACACTTGGGGTTATTGGCCCATCCACAATGGTGCTACCAAAAGTACCCCCATTCGTGTAGATGCATTATGCACCCGCAAACCCCACTACCATCGCTGCCCCATCTAACATCAACCTAGGGTCCAATCTTCCTTTCATGGCTTGTCTTAACCTACCTGATTTGGCTCGGTTAACAAATGACCCACCCATGCCAACCAAGCTACCATAAGACATTCCCAAGTTTTAAGGCAAGGCAGGGGAATGTCCCCAAAATCATATCATGACATTCCATCTATGGTGCTCATCAAACAACATCGTAGACAATTCCACCAGACTGAGGCTATTCCAATGCACCCTTACAGGTGTTGCAGCCAAATGGTACATTGAGCTACCACAAGCCAAGTACCCAGATTTCAACTCCCTAGCTTTAATGTTCCTACATCATTTCCAACTCCCCATCAGATATGATGAAGGGGTGGAGATCCTACTATCCTAAAGAAAATATCAGCAAGAAATTAATGAATATTTACTATGGAACATGATGGGAGGAAGCTCGCATGGATAACCCACTCATTCAACCAACAAGTTCAAGAAGTAGTTTTGTCATAAATGGACCAGCAGCCCAAAGGTAGAAGGAGAAGAAGAATACACCCTTGAACCTATAGAAAGAGATTATCACAGTATTTTTAGTGATAATTATCTTTCTCATTGTAGAAAGAAACCAAGGAATGATGGCAATCTCCAAGGAGAGTTCAGAAAGATAAGAGCCTCAATCTATGAAGGAGAGATGAACGCTGGGGAAAAATTTGAAGAATGGCTTCTCGATATGAGCAAATACTTCTGAGTGCAAAACTACTCTAGTGAGATGAAATCTCATCTAGCCATCTATAATTTAAATGGAGGATCAACTAGATGGTGGAGAGACCTAAAGCATACCAAGAAACAGGAGGTAGAAGAAATGCGATGGAGTAACTTTCACAGAATTTTTCAGGAGAAACACATGTCTAAAATATTCTTCGACATGATGGTGAAATAATTTCACGAGTTAAGAATGGGTTCCATGACCATGGATGCTTTAATGAACATATTTTTGGATTTGTTACACTACATACCTTATATAAAGGACGATAAAGTGAAAATACAACAGTTTTGAGGATGTCTTCCTCCCAATTTTAGAGAGAATTGAATTTGACATGCCTAAGAATCTGAATGCTACCATACACAAAGGTAGTATTTTCTATGAGCATGGAAATATGAGGTAGGAAAACATCAATAGAAGTAGATATAGGTCTAGGTCCTTCTCGAATAACCACAAACTGGATTTCAACTCACCACCTTACAGAAAACAAAACAATAGTATTTTAGCTAATAATAACTTCAACAAGATAGGTACAAAGCCCTATGTAGTAGCTCCAAATGCTAACAAACCAAAAGAAAATGGGGGATCCAATGTTTCCCTGCTTCAAATCAAATGTTGGAAATGTCAAGGGACCCATTATGCCCAAGATTGTAAGAACAAGACCAATGGGGTATTACACAATTTACAGGAATAACCAATGCTAGAGGACATAGTTGGAACACCAAGGATTTATAAAGTCTTATATGGCCGATAGGAAGACCATCAGGATACTATAGTTGAAATAAAAGGTGAGGTTTCCAACACTTCTATTTCAATATTGATTGGCCCCAGTGCTTGCCGAAGCTATGTATCACCTAAAATTGTTGATTTATGTAAACTAGAAAAAGTTAAACATGAGAAACCCTGTCTCGTGCAATTAGCCCTAAGTATGAAATGAAAGGTTTCTAAAATAGTTAGAAATTGTGAGGTAAACTTGAATAGTTTTCTTGCTAGAATAAATTTTAACATTTTACCCTTAGGACTGTATGATATACATATCGGCAGGGACTGGTTGGAACAACACCATGTCATGCTCGATTGTTTACACAATTCAATATTGTGTACAGATAGCCAAGGGAATCAGGTAAAGATTCAAGGCATACCTATTGGGGCTCCGACCCTAAAGGTCCTTAGTTTTGGTAACTCCGCGGTTTTTGAGGAATTGTAAGCAGAGTTACAACCTAAAATAGTCTTAGGGGTGTCGCAGGTGGGTCAAACCCCCTTTTTGTAATTAACCCTTGGGTTAAATCCAGGGTTAGGGTTTTGGGCGGCCATGGTATAAATCCATGGTTTTGTAACAGTGCGCTATATAAATAGGCACTTATGTAAAGAAATAGGGTTAGGTATTGAATGATTATCTTATGAAGCTAATGTAATGCGAAGATAAGAGATTGTATAAGGGTTTTTGTAAGAAAGTTAAGTCCCAACTGTGTGCGTGGATGACCTCTGTAGCTGTGTGCGTAGAGGGGTTTTGGTGAAAAGGAAGATCTGCAGCTGTGTGCACAGAGGCCTGCTGCTGTGTGCACGGATTTGAGGAATGAAGGTATCTACAGCTGAGTGCGTAGATCAGAACTATCGTTTTAGTTGTAAAGAGTTAAATAAGCACAGTTCCGTGGACATAACCCCTACATTGGGGGTGAACCACGTGACATTTGGTGTTGTGGTTTATTTGTGTGATTTGTTATTATATTTTATGCACTATTAAGTAAATAACTGATAAAGTAAGATTGTTGTTAATAACTAGCTTCGCTGTGAATTCCCAGATAAGGGCTGTGCAAATAACTGTTTGTTTATCTAATCACGAAGCTGCATAATTGATAATACAAGCATTGTGTTAAGTGATTATTAATAGTTAAAGACTAAAGGTACAGTAATATTCTCTCTTTTGCTTGTAGAAACCTAATTCTGTGGCACCCCATAGCTGTTTCAGGTGAGACTATAGCCTGTTCGTAGGCTACTCCCGAAAGGGCCAACACTGTGGGTGTTTTGTTGGTGCGAAGTTAAAGGTGAAACCTGGGTCTGCCCATTTAGCCCAACAAATTGGTTCCGTTGCCGGTTGAACTCAGTATCTGTTGAAGGGAGATCTATGTCTTACCTTGAGGGCTATATTTTGGCGACCCTCTGTAAAAGAAATTGGTGATTGGATCGAAGCGACCTATTTGAAGTTTGCAAAAAAGGAAAATAAAGATCCCCGTCGTAGTGCGGAACAATTTTTGCAAAGGTATGTTTTTTTTGATGTTCATGAAATTTTCTTTGGTACTATACACATAGAGCTGCACCAGTGGTTATTCAGGTTAACAGAAAGGATGACAAACTTCCAAGAAAACCATCTTCCTCCCTAGACCCCCACAAGAATCGCTATCTTGAAAAGAGTGAACAACACGATCTCGCGAGCCGTGGATTTCTGGACTGCGCGAACTCTCGAAGCATTTGTGACGGAGTTCGCCATCGACACAAGTACCTCCTTTAGCAAAGCTGGACGACAATTTTTCAAAGGACCAAGGGGTAAGTACTTGAACCTATTTAGTTTGAATATTAAAATACTATTGGCTGAAAAAGGAATCTTTCTTATAGAATCAAATTGTTAGATATAGTATTGTTAACCTATGATTGGAAGTGACTGGGACTTCGACGAGCAAAGTGGTTTGCTATGAAACGGAAAAAGATATAAGAGAGATCTCATCTCCTCCACTGAGTATACCCCTTTAAGCTCTAAAACCTCTGAGTCCACCGAGGTCCCCTCTGTTAGAAACCCTCTGATAGCCCCGCAGCAAAGACCTATTATCCTCGAGAACCTGTCACAGTCTGAAAGAAACCCTAGCCCGAGTATCCCCGTCGTGGGCCAATATTCCCCAGCTAGTTCAAACCCTTCCTCCCCCCTAAATCCCAGATGGCCCATGTTCATGATGACATCAAACTACCAGTTTTTAAAGGAACTGGGTCAGAAGACCTAGAGCAGTTCTGGTTTCTATGCAAAGCTGTGTGGACCGCGAAGAATATTATGGACATAGATGTTCGACGAGTGTAGCTGATCACTTATTTTAGAGACCAAGCCCTAACTTGGTTTATGAAGTTTGCTAGCACGTAGAATCATGTCTTGGCTGACATCAATGCAGCATTGATCTGAGAATTTAAGAAACCTAAATTAGAGTCGCAGTGCATCACTGAGTTAAAAGAGATTCAGCAGCGGCGAGGTGAATCTGTGTGGGACTTTGATTAGAGATTCAAAGTTCTTCTTGACCAAGTTAGCTTCATGATTGGACCAGCACAACATAAGGAGTGGTTTATTGCAGCATTATTACCTCACATTAGAGCTCCACTCATGCAATAGAAGGTTGTTGATTAGCAAGAGGCCTTAGAGATTGCCATAAAGCTTGAAACTGCACCTGTCGAAGATAATTCTGGCATAGCTCAAATTCAAGAGCAACTCACGGAGATGGCCTTAGAGCTTCACAACATGAAAACAGAAAAGTCCACCCGTGAAGAGGTATGGTGTATACATTGTCGAACAGAAGGCCAGGACAAGGACCAGTTCCCGGCGCTGAGAAACTATTTGAATACTGGTGCACCAAACCCGCTGAATGATAGTGGTTTGTACTGTGAGATCTGTCGAACTACTGGCCAGCATCGACCGAAAGACTGCTATATGCTATAGAGGTATGTTCAAGTCCCGAAGAACCCTTACTGTAAATTCTGTAAGTCAGTAGGCCACAATGAAGATGAATGTCGCAGCTTCGACCTTATGAGGGAACGGACCTACGACACTTATAGGATCTACCCGGATGCACAACGAAATGATGGATATGGTTACCGAGGTGGTCGACGTAGTTTTAGAGGCCGTGGTCGTGGTATTCCTGGAGGAGGTCGAGGTCAAGTTATTTTCTGTAACTGCAATCAGGCAGGACATATAGCTCGAGACTGTCAAAACCCAACCACGACATGCCGATACTGTAGAGCAGTTGATCATGTCATCGAGCAGTGCCCACAGTTACTAGCTAAAATCCAAGAAAGAAACAGCAAACCTAGTCCGAGTGTCCAGTTGATTGCTGTCGAGCCACGACCAATCCCAGCTGTTAATGTTGTTACAAGAAGTGGAGCTACGACAGAGGCGCAGTGTCAGGCGAAGCAGCCTGACGAAGCTTGGGTCCGCAAGGCCGTAGAGAAGACTCCAGCATTTGATGTTCGACGAGAAAAAGAAACTTTTTTAGAGGCCAGACAAGAATTTGTTGATTCAGATTTACCAGCACCAAACAAGCAGCATTAGCAGCTGCAATCCCAAGAAAACTCACAAGGCCAAGTAAGTACTATGTCATCGTTTTTACAGAGTTGCATCAAATTGTTAAGAAATTAGAATGCCTTAAATGAATTACAAAAAGTTACTCAGTCTTGTGAACCTCATCAAAGTCCTGATAGAGAAAGAGCTGTTAGTAGAGTTAGAAGAACTGGAAGAGAAATGAGACTACATGCTCAGGTAGGAGAGTATGACATGAAGGATATTATTTTAGATTTGGGTTCTGAAGTCAATATTTTAACTAAGCAAACATGGGAACAAATGGGAAAACCTACCCTTGATTGGTCACCTATACAGTTGAGACTAGCTAATCAGCAAAGGATTGTACCCTTAGAAATATTTCCTCGGGTACCAGTGGATATAGATGGAGTCAGTACTGTAGCAGATTTTGAAGTTATTGAGATTATTGATGACAGTAACCCCTATCCATCTTTGCTAGGAATTGAGTGGGAAATAGATAGTGATGCAGTTATCAATCTTAAAAAGAGACAAATGACTTTTGAAGGGAAGGGATTGAGAGCTATACTACCATTGGATCCTTCTCAAGGAGAAAGATATACGGAGCCAGTCAGAGAGGAAGATTAGGATATTCTGGACCACATCTATAATATCACAGCTAAATAAGAAGATTATGTCGAGCCTAATGCCGAAGGTGTAATGGATTGGCAATGTGATAGCTCCTGAATGTCTGACTCAGATGATGGTCTAGAGAGTTGGCAGAATTGACTATATGAGCTACATGGCCATCGGTGCGCACAAATTACCAAATCTCTTAGATGCCTTAGTGCACAGGCCAGAGACTTGCTTACATATGATGGGTTGACAGATCCAGGAAAATTCATTGTGCAGTTCTTAGAACAAGTGCTAGAATCACAAAGAATACAGACTCTGGAAGCAGCATTAAGAGCTACAGCAGTGAGATGGTGGAAAGGCCATAAGAAGTATATTCACAGTTGGGAAGCTTGCCAGAAATTTCTACGCCTCAAATTCATAGACCAATCTCAAGAGGTGCGAAGCAAGTTCAATGGGCAGAATAGTCCTCAGGAACATTTGAAGCAATGTTATGCAGCATGGGAACATGTACCTCGCGAGGAATAGGTGCATAAGTTTGTGCACACTTTGGAACCTATAGCAAAAAACTGGTACACGGAGGTCGAGCTTCGACACGGTACTATAAGTTGGGATGATATTGTTGATAGTTTTATGCTTACATTTTCTATTAACGAAGTTTGCCCTACTTTAGATGCATATGTCAGACTGATCCATGACAAGGCAGTTGATGATCAAGAAAGAACTGAGTACCAAACTAAGGAGCAGAAACAAGAAGTTAGTGCACCAAACCTAACAGCCCCATCACAGATCTTACCAGGATAGACCGTGGAGCAATGTTGTGCCAAGGCTTCCCGTTGTGACAAAGCTAAGACAGTGATTTTACTGAAGCACAAAAACACGACAAAGCTTAAAATACAGCTGTTGGAAAACAGCTGAATTGGCAGCATGGGCACTTTAATTACCTTAATTTTTTGTACTAATGAGATCATGGAAAATCCAGTATCGGTTGGACAATATTTTTATCGGATTTGGTGCCTTAAATGCATCATCCTAACAAATTTGATTGATAAAGTGTATAAGAAGATCCCTAAGTTGGAAAAAAATGCATTCTGCATTTCCTTGACACTTACGAGTGAACCCATGATAGACGAGCGAGAACTTCAGGATCTAGTAAGAGAGTTCGAACAGAGAGGTCTCCAAAGTCATTCTGATCCCCCACATACCCCTATGCCTCGTGAAGAATCTCACCCAGTCCCACCACAGATGATGCAGACACGGTCCACCAGGAAAAAGTTTAAACCTGGATTTTGTTCTAAGCGGAACGAAGACCGACACAGGCAATCAGGGAAAACATCAGGGACTCACCAGATGGACCCGCCTAGTTCAACATAGGTACCTACTGGAGAAGAAGAGCACATTAAACCACAAAGGCCACCATATCTCCAGCCTGTCCGGCCAGGCGTCCAGCCACCCTGGTGGACAAAGCAGTTTACATTAAGCACACCCTCGCTACCACCGGGTGTACAACTGGTTGGCACCATGATAGGAAAAATAGACCGGCTCAAGTATGCTGACCATGACACAAATGATCATAGCAAGTTTCCACAGATCGCACCTACTCAATACTTGCATCATGTCAAACACCCAGACAATGACGTGACACTATTGGAAGTGCAACAGTGGGCTACCGGCTTGGCCATAGCTGGCCTGCTAAAAATGCTTGATGTTCCTTATTTTGGGTGCAACACACAGGTGACCGTCGTGGTTAAGCATCTGTTAGCATTAGTACATGATGGCCACTTGTGGATAGGAGATAAGAAAATTCCTATCAATGCCAAGCTTATTCATCAGATCACAGGCTTACTGATAGCAGGGCCTGATCTGAGCACTGAATTTCCATCAAAACACAAGGATACGAAGCTCACGTAGAGCATGAAGGACCGTTTTGGCCTAACCAAGGGGAAACGAGGGTATCACACTTCCACAATTGAGGACAAGAACATCCACTTCGTAGCTGAGCTCTTAGCGTGCAAACTCCTGTGAAAGTGCAGGCCCAGTGAAGTGCCTGCCCCGGTTATCAGAATCGCTATAAACTGCGCTGAGGGGTACACTTACAACTGGTCTGCATATCTTGCGAGGGAATTCCTGGAAGATTCCCGTGATGCATAGGAAAAAGGTAGACCTTTTCATTATTCCTGGCTATTAATACTTATTGCACTAATTGGGTGGAAAGAACCCATTGAGGCTCATTTCATGGAAGCACCCCCAGGCATGTTGGGTGCAGTAAGATACGCATCCCTCTGGATGTCATCGAACAAAACATCTCAGCAGATGACGAACACTATGTTTGCCTTTTATGGCATGAGTATACACTATGAGATATTGTGAATACCATGACTTACCCATGAGCTGTTCTCTCAATATGAAGGTGTCGTGAACTTCAGTGTCGACATGCATCATGTTTTCATTCAAGCCCGTGCAGATCCAACACATCAGTGGTTTAATTTACCATATGTAGTAACCAAAATAGACATCCTGGGCATAGTTCAACAGTGGCCGGCTGACTGGTTGAAAGATGCAGGGAAAAAACCCACCATTCCAGTTCCCCCTGTTACCCATACAGGCACAGGTACCAGTCAGACGCAGCAGCAAAACCCGCTACAAGACAGCGAAGACCTAAGTGAATCATAGCAAGATGGAAATGACCAAGGTGGAGATGGTGACCATGAAGAAGAGGATGAGGAGTTGGTCAACACTCTATCAGATCTTAATCGATCAACTAAGTGCAAATCACTAGAGGTAGAGGAGGTAACCAAGCCTCAGTCCCGCAAGAAGACAAAAGCGTCGAAGGACAAAAATCTAGAAGAAGGAGTCACTGTGACGCTGGAAGAGCTTGAGCAAGCCCTTGACAAATCTACTGAAACACTAACTCAAAAGTGGTCATAGTTTGTGGATGTACATCTTGCTGCGCTCACGGGCGTAGCAAACAAGGTGTCAGAGCTGAAAGAGTTAGCAACAAAATCATCGACTAGTACAGCGACAAGTAGTACCCCAGTACCCGTGCAGCAGGATATGAGGCAATGGCCGACCAGAGATAACAGGGGCCAAGTGTCGAGCGCAGCTCTAATACTGGCTGATGCAGATTCCCGGCCGCAGATGAGTATGACAGTTGGGATCGACTACACCAAGCTGTCTATGATAGAATTGCACCTCTGCCAGCTAGCCATAATGAAGGAAATCCATGCCCAAGATCACTATTCTCAAATCCAGCTAGAAGACACCATGAAGCAAAGCCATAATCTCGCAGCAAGGCTGGAAGAAGTTGCGCAAAAGAAGAAAGAGGATGAACACAAAAGAACTACACTGGCGCAAGCGCTGGATGAGGCATGTCGGAGTCTTCCTGACTTCGACATCCAAGATGAAGAAGAACCAGAGCAGAGAATTTCCAAGTTGAGAGACTATGCCCAACAGTCTCGCAGTGAAATTGAAAAGTTAAAAACAGAACACCAGAATCAAATCACAGAGCTTCAACTCCGCATCCCTCCAGAAACTCCACCTGAGGTCCAAGAACAACGCCACAGGGACATCCAGGCCTCAGCAGCAAAGATATCAGATATTGTGGGAAGCACAGCAAAGCTCCTGGAAGACAGTATTGAAGCATGGGTGAACCTACAGGACCACCTAGATATAGGTAAGGTACAAGAAACCATCAATCTGCGACAGACATAATTAGATGCAGTCAGAGCAGAAATTAAGATGCTGCCTCCTATGCAGAAAATGGCTAAGGTGAAGCGAAGCAAGGAGCTCCAGTAGGAAATCGACTCCTACAGGATGAAGGTAACATTACTAAAAAATTCACTACAGCCACTTGTTGATGAAGCATTGGAATTGAGCAATGCTGTGGAGAGTCAGCTCAAAATTTTGAAGAACTCTGATACTTTTGCGCAGGAAAAGGCTAATGAAGTATCATCCTCAGTATTACAGGAATTGGTGGAAAAAGAGAAAGTAGCTGATGACATTATACACAACCTCAATAGTTGTTTCTATATCCTTACAAAGAATATTCTCCCACCAGAAGAGTCGCAGAGTGCCCCGGGACGGGCCACAAGTGAGTCTTAGGGGCCTGTTGGGGCTCCGACCCTAAAGGTCCTTAGTTTTGGTAACTCCACGGTTTTTGAGGAAGTGTAAGTGGAGTTACAACCTAAAATAGTCTTAGGGGTGTCACAGGTGGGTAGAACCCCCTTTTTGTAATTAACCCTTGGGTTAAATCCAGGGTTAGGGTTTTGGACGCCCATGGTGTAAATCCATGGTTTTGTAACAGTGCGCTATATAAATAGGCACTTATGTAAAGAAATAGGGTTAGGTATTGAATGATTATCTTATGAAGCTAATGTAATGCGAAGATAAGAGATTGTATAAGGGTTTTTGTAAGAAGGTTAAGTCCCAGCTGTGTGCGTGGATGACCTCTGCAGCTATGTGCGTAGAGGGGTTTTGGTGAAAAGGAATATCTGCTGCTGTGTGCGCGGCTTTGAGGACTGAAGGGATCTGTAGCTGAGTGCGCAGATCAAAACTATTGTTTTAGTTGTAAAGAGTTAAATAATCCCAGTTCTGTGGACGTAACCCCTACACTGGGGGTGAACCACGTGACATCTGGTGTTGTGGTATATTTGTGTGATTTGTTATTATATTTTATGCACTGTTAAGTAAATAACTAATAAAGTAAGATTGCTATTAATAACTAGCTTCGCTGTGAATTCCCAGATAAGGGATGTGCAAATAACTGTTTGTTTATCTAATCGTGAAGCTGCATAATTGATAATACAAGCATTGTGTTAAGTGATTATTAATAGTTAAAGACTAAAGGTACAGTAAGATTCTCTCTTCTGCTTGCAGAAACCTAATTCTGTAGCACCCCATAGCTGTTTCGGGTGAGACTGTATCCTGTTCGTAGGCTGCTGCCAAAAGGGCCAACACTGTGGGTATTTTGTTGGTGTGAAGTTAAAGGTGAAACCCAGGTCTACCCATTTAGCCCAACAATACCTAAGAAGGTTTCCGTAAGGAAAATATCTGCCTCATAAGAAAGGAAGTGCATTAGAAAAGGCTGTAAACTATTTGTAGTAAACATCCAGGACATAGAAGCTAAAAGAGAACAACACATCAAGGAATTTCCAGTTCTTGTAAACTTTATGGATGTATTTATTGAGGAGATACTAGGATTACCACCTAAACTATACTTAGATGTTTCCATAGAACTGACATGAGGGTCAATTCCATATTCAAAATCCCCTTACGACATGAGTGCACCAGATTTGGTGGAACTCAAGATGCAATTGCAAGAGTTGATTGAGAAGGGATATATCTGACCCAGTGTGTCCCCTTGGGGAGCAAGGATAATTGTCATAAACAAGAAGGATAGTACGATGCAGATGTGCATGGATTACCACCAACTTAAAAAAATTGCCATCAAGAACCGATACCCACACCTTATGATTGATGCTTTGTTCGGTCAAGTAGGAGGAGCTAATATGTTTTCGAAGATCGAACTACAGTTTCGATACCATCATGTACAAATCTGCGAAGAGGATATTCATAAAACTGCCTTTTGTATAAGATACGACCACTATGATTTTGTAGTAATTCAATTTGGTTTGACCAATATGCTCATGAAAATTATGTGTATGATGAACAATATATTTAGTAAATACTTGGATAAAATTGCATTGGTATTTATAGACGACATCCTAGTTTACTCTACGAGTAAAGAGGAACACAAGGAGCATCTCTGCATAGTACTACAAGTGTTACGGGAACACTAGCTCTACGCCAAGTTTAGTAAATGTGATTTTTACAAACCAAAGATACAGTACTTGGGTCACAATCTCCAGGAAGGGGATAGTCATTGACTCATAAAATATTAAATCCATAGAGGATTGGACTACCCCTACTAGTGGCACAGACATTAGGTCCTTTTTGGGATTAGCCGGTTACTACTGAAAGTTCATTGAGAACATTTCAAGGATAGCTTGTCCCATGACCACTTTGAAAAAAAAGGAAATCAAATTCTTATGGATGACTAAGTGCAAGGAAAGTTTTCAGAATCTTAAAAACGTTTGACGTTTGCACCGATACTATGAATTACGGATCCCGATGGGGATTTTGTGGTTAGCACGGATGCAAGCAAGGAAGGGCTGGGAGGAGTCCTCTTGTAGAAAATTTGCATGATCTATTATGAATTATGGAATTTAAAGGAACATGGAAAAAACTATCCCACCCATTATCTTGAGTTAGTAGCCATTATCCACGCCTTGAAGATGAGGAGGAACTACCTCATGGGGAAGAAATTTATCCTAACACATGTTGACGTATTTGTAACTTCAGAATGTATTCACTTGTATATCTTATGTATTGTACCCCGATGTTTATACCAGGAAGTGTTTGGAATGTATTTGAGTCATGTCATGCCCCGATGTTCCTATCGGGAGATTCAATAATGTGAACAAGTCATGTAAAGTCATTGTGGGTAACCCTCCTATTGATCAAGGGTTAAAGTCCCCACTGTTGTGGGGCAATAGGGTTATTAGACTCTCCTATAGATGTCAACTCTAGTAAGTAATTATTAATTGGGGCTGACATGTTAAAGTTGGCATTAAGTGAATGAAAGAATATAAATAGAGAGTAATCCTATCTATTTATCACACACACACTCACTTACTGGGGTGCATGAGTGAGAGAGAAGTTGTTGGGACAAGAGAGAGACTTCTGCTATCGGGAGATCATCTTTATGTTTTTGGGTTTTAATTTTGGTGATGATTCTATCTCTGAGGAAGTTGCAGGATTTTATCATTTATGGTTTCCCCGAGGAAAATTCTTTGTGTCTCTTGTCTCTTGTGTTTATTGTTGTGCATGTTATTCTCTTAGTTAAAGATCCTAAGATAATGCTAGCTTAGAATGATAAAAATATAACATGGTATCTGAGCTAACCTAAGAAGAAGACATTGTGTAGTTCCAGAAGCTAGGGAATCTTATTTTTTGGGTCTCTCTCCATAATCCATCAGCAAAAGTATGCTAGGATGAATCTCCATTGAAGGTCACATTTTTCTGTCGAAGCAGAATACGATTCCAGACATTTTTAGTTTTTGGTGTGGGAAATTAGGGTTTCTTACAGAAGAGGAATTTTTTAGTGATCCTGGAATAGTATTTCTCTCCTAATAAAAATCGAATTTTAGAGACCTGGGTCAAGATTTTTGGTTGGGTGAAACTCCGGGAAAGTCAAACCCTAGTTTGACCCCAAGCTGAAAAAACCCTAAAATACTAAAAATGATACGTTTTGGTAAATTATCTATATCATGGGATTGGAGAAGGATCAGGTGCTACAATGCTTACAAGCTGAAGATAAAATCCTTATTTACACTGTGTCCAAAATTTATCCTTCGATTCACTATATTATAGGAGATATGATCCCTCCAAGTTAGGGTTCCAGCCTCTTCCAGGATTCATCCATAAATAGGACACCTGGGGAGAATTTCCATATCTCGGGCTACAAAGGTCCAAAAGAAATTTATGAAGATGTTGTAGAAATGGCACATATTTTACTTTCATTGGTCTATGTTTCAGACCTAGAATATGAAACAGTGACATGTGGCAGTCCATACAACCTCCTTATGCTGAACAGTCCTGAAACAGATCACATTGGAAAAATGATCATAAGTCCCAATTGGTGAAACCAATTCTGATGTAACATGTGGTGTTGAAATAGGGATAGGAAAGGATACCTCAATGTGAAGTTTCAGACATAGAGGAGGAGTAATTTTGGAAATACCGTAGAAACAATAGCAGGAATTTCTGCAAAAGAAATTGGTAAACTAGGGCTTCCTGTTCCGGGAGCTTCCCTCCACTATTTTCAAAAAGGATTACTTTGGACAGCTTGCCTTGAAGAGATATATATTTATATCTGATCAGATACAAAATATTCCAAGTTTTGAAAATTAGGGTTTCTCTGACAAACCCTAGATCAGTTAGCTCTGGAACCAAGATAGAGACCTCAAATCGGTAAGATCTAATATTTTGCTATTCTCATTTGAGTTTCTCATTTCAAAGTGATCTATCACATCAGCTTGACGATAAGCTTGGTGAAGTTGACAAGCTCCAGGCATGGAAGTATATGATCTCTATAAAGAAAATGAATTGGACACCTACATAAGAAGAGAGGTTCCAGTTCCAGAGGGAGATGAGGCTCAAAGCCTTACACAAGAAGAACTTGGTCAAGGCCAAGAAGATCATTGTTGATTCAATCATGGATCACCTTGTACCATAAGTGTCTTCCCTAAAGACACCGAAAGAGATGTTTGATTCCTTGACTAAGCTATTTGAAGAGAAGAACATAAATCGAAATATGACTTTGAGAAAACAGTTGAAGAATGTGAAGATCCAGAATGCAGATACCATACAGTCATACTTTACAAGGGTCTCTCAATTCAAAGAACAAAGAAGGATGACACTTGTTTCGAAGAACAAGTGACGATAGTTCAAGATGAAGAATAATATGACGAATGCAGTGACATCATTGATGTAGAACCTTCTAGCTATGAAGAAGTAACCAAGAAAAAAAGGGAAGACCAGTTCAATAAGAATGATGTCTAGGATGCAGTATCGATACATGAAGGGAATTTCATAGTTCCATCATGCAGTGGATGGAAACATCGTGGGATACAAGGAAATATTCATAGTAAGAGGCTTCTCATTAAAATAAGGCATAGACTATGAAGAGACATTTGCAGCCAGTGGGAGTTGAGACAAATGACAGGAAAAATCATGTGTGCAAATGAAAGAAGGCCTTGTACGAGCTCAGAAGACACCCATTGGATAATACATACATGATGAGCTTGATGAAGATCTTAACCTTTGCTACAAGGTTGAAGATGGAAGTATATAGAGGATGACAAGCTCACAGATGGGTGTGAGAAGAACTTTTGAAAAAGTTCAAGATAGAGGATCTCCATATCCAATGATCCTAGATCGATACATAGAATATTAGTAATAGAGGAAGCTACTTGTCACTCTGGTACAGAATGTTTCAGTGCATAGAGTACGAAAGACACAGGGATAATGATGCTCCACTTTTAAGGGAGTGACTGTATAAGATCCTGAGGTTCAACATGGTACGACATGATGGACAGATTACTGATTGTTGCTGCCTTTCACACACCTGGGTCACGTGGTAGAAATCTTCAAGCCACTCGGTGTGTCCTTGGGGGCAAGTCTCGAGTCAAGGCTATCACCTTGTTCTTGACTCCTCCATTTAGGCTCAACTCCTAATGAAGCCAAGGGGGGTAGACCCTATTAATTTACTAAGGATAATTACTTAGTATGGTGATGTTAAACTGAATGAGTTACTTAGGAGTTTGAAATTTAGCTATAGACAATCAAAGATGACAAGATACAAAAATGAACACACGAAAGCACAATGCTGAGACACAATGTATATATATATAAAGAAAGAAAATAACCAGTACCTTAGAATGGAGTCAAAAAATAAAATCAATGTACGTGCATGTGCTTGGAGTGAATATTTTGCAATTGCCTCTTGGTACGTTTTAAGTTCAATTTGAGGTGTGAGTTGATTAAAATTAGGCGAAGGGGTGGGCTCCAGATATACCCGAGAGTACTTGGAGTATGTCCAAAACTAAACCTTCACGACTACCCACAAGGAATATGTGGGATGAATGGAGTCTCTAGGGCTATTGTTCATAATGCACCCTTTAGGGTGTGACAGATATCGACGCCCCGAGGTCACTTTTCAGAAGTTCCCGCTTCCTTCGGGCATTTTACCATTGTAATGGTTTGATATAGGTGTTGGATTTTCACCAGATGGTTTGCCAATTTGGGAGAGTGAATCCTAATTATACTATTCACTCAAGTTCTTTTGATACAGCTTGACTGATCGGACGAACCGTATCCAAGTGCAGAGCATACACACCGGATTCTTGTCAATTTTAGTAAATTTTTAAACTTGTGTGTTCTTGTTAAAAAGAAAACTGTCCAGGAAACTTTTTCAATCCAAGTGGATCTCAATCGGGGAATCAAAGAGGGGTTAATTTTATAATATCTAAAGAAACAAATGATAGAAAGGAAAACAGAGATACACAATTCCGGTTTTCTAATTAGTCCTACCACGCATCTCTTTCCCCTTTCGGGTCAATCGGGAAGTCGTGGGGTAAGTTTTAAGAATACTTTGAAATATCAAATATGGAATATGAAATTGATAAAGAGTCAAAGTATACTACCCTGCAGATTAGAGCTATGCTAGTTTGAAAAGATATGAGCAAAAAAGTAAAAACTTGGCATCGACGCAAATCCCCCCAGGGGGAATGGTGAATAGGCTCAAAAGAGCCTATTTGAAAAGACCTTTTCCTTTTATTATCAGTGATTTACAATATCATAAAACTGATATAATGACTCTTGATCCTTATATAGAGTGAAATCAAGAGCTTACAAAGTGCGAAAATTAAAGGTTTTAGTCAAATGGGAGACCCCTAGGGGGAATTTGAACTCTCCTGAGGACACTTTCGAATAGAAGCTTCCTTTATTTTCTGTAAAATATGATAAAAACCAGCAAGCATATCAAAACCAAATATTCCCAAAATCACTTTGAAAGTACCTTTGGGTCATCTTACTTTTAACCAAAAAAAAAACTAAGTTAAAACTAGTTAAAAGGGGTAAAAAGGAACCAAGGAAAGCAGGATTTCCTTGGGATCTTGGCTTGCCTTTTGGGAAGCCAATAATACATGCACTTTTGTTTCAGAATATGAAATTTTAACGTACAATAAAGGACGAAAAAGAAACTACCTTATGAGCAAGTTTTAGATCTATGACTTAGCTACTTGCAAAAAAGGCAATTCCTACGGCTAGATCTATCTTTATGAAATGATATTCTTTATGAAATTGCAGATCTAGGAAGAAAGAGAATTATGAAATAGATATGATAATATATATTCAATTCCTAAAACTAGATTTGATCATAAGAGGGAGAGACAGGTAACCGAAAGATTGAATTTTTTAAAAAATGAGAAGAAGAGGAGAGAAGGTCGGCTCGTTGCTTGAATGGAGCAAGCTGAAAGGAGGCCCTTTTGTGGAGCGCCGAGGGACAGAGTCTTGAGCTTGTCGGATAAGGAATGGTGTCAATATTGATCCACACCTTCATCCAATCAGGAACCTGCAACTAGACAACACAAGCCTGCAGAACACCTCGTGAGATCTGGATATAGATGTATAAAGCAACAAAAATGAAAGATCATGCAAAAATAATCTTATTTAAGCATTTAACTAAAATTCTTGAGCATACATTATACGGATAATCAAGATCAAGCAATCTAACTTGCCTATTTTACACCCTTACTTGATTCAACCGAATCCTTGAAGCCAGAACACGAAAGCAACATAGAACTTGGAAAGAAATTGCAGTTACCACATTAGCAACATAACAATGAGAATCCACACAATCACATGCACTACACAGTATAGCCTCCAAAACTTATTTATTCACAAATGATGATCAATACAAAAAATACAATGGCAAGCCCTTCAATCCAGCTCTAACTAGCTTGGAAGAGGCCGCTGTGCTTGGATATATACAAAAACCAAGAGATCCAGCCTAGGGGGGGCGCAAATCCTGAGGAAATAAACCAAATATGTTGATGGAGAGTCCATCAATGCCTGATATATGTCTAACTGAGCCAGATTTAAGTCTCACTGAGTGCAATTGTCAATTGGAGAGCTGATCTGACTGAAACCTCAACCTCTTGACTGAAGCATCCACCAAAACTCATCCAAGTGAGCCAAAATGTGTTGAGGAGAGAGGGAGGGAAAAATTCCCCATAAAGGATGCTGAAGATCAACTCTGGATCTGATTTGAGCACCTCCTTCAGTCAAGGATTTGTTAGATCCAGTCAATTTGCTTTAGATCTGACTGATTTCAATCAAATCGGCTTAGAATCAACTGATTTATGATTTTGGATTTGGTCCATTATTCATCAATTTATTAATTAAAATAATCAATAATTGATTTTTGGGGCTTTCTGACCTGAGTGATGGAAAATCACTCAAAACTAGGAAATAATGGGTCCATGGGTTTACATGGTGCTCTTAGCTTGAAAATGAGCACCTACATGACTGAAATTGATTATTTGGCCCACTTTTATTACAAAATCAATTTTTCCAATTGAACTATTAAAAAATAGCCTAAGTTTTGGAAAAATTAAATTTGAATAAAAAACACTGAAAAAAAAATTTGAAAAATTGAAAAAACCTAGGGGGAGTTAGACATGTTCATATGACTCGACCATGATGTCTAGCATGTTTATACATTGACACATAGAATCTAATAACCTCAATAGGCCTAAATGCCAAGCCGACCACCCCAACTTTGGAGGTATGGAGTGAAAAACTCAGAAATTATCAGTCGCTTATTCAACAACCAATAATAACTGAGGGAAAAAACACCCTGGGCTGGTCGGATTGACAAATAAAGTCTAAGAGACTGAGTCTTTTACAGACACTATCATGCTAGAAAATTTATTACAATTCCCCCATGGGGTACGAACATGTGATATAGTACAACAAGCATTTCCCAGAAGTACTTCCAAAGGTCTTCTGAAGTTCGAACAAGTTATCCTTGTCTGGTTCACCAGGATCACTTGATAAAAAGCCACTAAGTACAACTTAGGTCGTAACATTCTGGCTCCAACTGTGGGACGTGTGCTCGATCTGGTCTTTGAGGCACGGAGAGGATACGAGGACACCAGAATCTCTGGTTTATATACCCTGTAAAAATATCTCAACTTGACAAGAAAAACCTGAGTAGCACAAGTTTTATAAAAAACCAAATGAACCATTAAGCTGATTTATTTAAACAAAATAAATGTAACTAACTAAAAGAAGCAAAGTTTTATTATAGCTAAGTATAAAATAGAAATGAAGAAAGTAAATGCTCTCTTTCAAGGAGCTTATTTTCCTACTCTAAGCATGATATAAAAAGGGTTAAGTGTAATCAGAAATCCAATGTAACCACCTAAGAATTTTATTAACATAAAAAATATTTTCCTTGTCTTTGGTTACCAGCCAAAGTAAGGATAGTTTATTCAGAAAATGCAAACCTGCGTGATGATCCTTAAGGGGCGGGATGGATGGGAAATCATAGGCATGAATAATGTCGTCAAACTTTTTCCCAAACTGGTAAGTGCTTGCGCAGGCTGCTTCTATCCATGATTGGACAGGGTTGATGTACAAATTGGAATGATGAGGCAGATTGACTACACCATCATACTGATCATCAAGGCTTACCAGATGATAATTCACTGTATAAGCCCCAAGTGGCTCCAATTCATGAGGAAACTCTATATGTGAAGATGATAGTTGAGACTGATATTCTAATAACTGCATCACATCTGTCTTTTCACAACACTGCTTCTCCATGTCTTCATTATTTATACCTTTGTGCGGCTCTGCATGATATGACTCTGAATGATCATATGGATAAACTGCATGCTCTTTTTTCATATCAAAGTTTCCCAAGGCCACATGGTCCATGCTCTCTCCTTTAGTTATGCCATAGACAGAAAAATCAACAAAACCATCAAAAGTTTTCGGTTCATTATTTTCCTCTTTATTCATGTCACAGACTAGATTTTCCATGAATGTCCAGGACTCCTCATCAACGTCTTTGTCGGGGATAAGGGAGTCTTCATCACTTATATCATGCTCCAAGTTATACTTGTCCTCATTTTCATACTCATCTTCTTTAGAGAAAAGGTTACAAGGTAGTAAACCTTCCAGACTGTCATAATTATATGGAGAACACATAGGAGTCCCATTATGTATATTACAGTTTTCATCATAAGTTTCACTATAAGATTCTGCAATGGTTTCATCCTCATGCTTGTACTTTTTAGATGGTAACAAAGGGTAGGCCTGGCCTACCATGTATATATGATCAGTCTCACTTGAGTTTGTTTCCTGATTACTGACCTTAGGAATTCCATGTTCCATGACTTGATTTGCAACATAACAAGTACTTTCTTGGTGGAATTGTTGACAGGGTCTACACCATGGAATTACTTCTTCTACCATGTTAGCTAAGTCTAACTGGTTTGGAATCCTAGGCTCTTATTGAGGAAACTTCTTTTGATACATCTGATTCTGCCTAGGCTGAAAGTTCCTAGGTCCATTATTTCTTTCCATTGTGATTATTCTATTGTGCATAAGATTCAATTGTGCAGATTGATCTGCCATAAGTTGGTTTTGACTAGTAACCAAGTCTTTTATCATGTCTGTTACCTTTTCCATGGGATCTTTAGAGGCTCCCTTTTCTTTTGATTCAAAGGATTTTCCCTTTTTTTCATTGTATGAAGTGTTTTCCCTAGTGTAACTTGGAATGTTGGATTTTCCTGAAGACTGCATATTCTTTTCTATTTTCTCAGCCAATTCCTGAGCATTTTTTAGATCGGTCGGCTCTTTGTCCCTTAACTGCTACCTCAAATCACCAGTGAAAGCTTCGATGTAAGATATGAGGATGGAGGCATCCCTTGGCTTGATTTCTCTAGGGAGGTCTGCAACCACATGCCTGAACTTAGTATTAAATTCATCAATGGTTTCATTCTCCATATTCTTTATGTTATGGAGGGAAGCAAGTAGATGTCTTGGTTCTTTCTTTTCCCCCCATTTATTCTTAAAACCCTCTAGGAATTCACTAAGAGTTTTATATGAATCATCATCTAGGTTGAAGTACCATTCTTCAGCATCATCTTCCAAGGCTAAAGCAAAGAGTGTCATTTTGACATCGTCATGGTCATGGGAAGCATCATTACAATAACTAACTAGGTGCTTTTCAAAATTTCGAAGGTGAGACTTGGCAGTGATGGCATTATTTCCCTGAAATATGGGGAGCTTCTTGATAGCATCTTTTGGAATGGCATGGGGAGCACCTGCTATCTGAGAAAAGTTAAGGGGTTTGAATAATTTCATCATTTCTTGAGATTGGTGAACATGACTCTCTACAAATATGTGATGGATATCTGAGAGGGATTGGTCTCCTAAATCTTCAAGGTTTCTATGAGAAGTCTTCCTATTCAATCTTTCCCTAATAAACCTTTTGGGATCAAGGAGAGGATTGAATAATTGTCGGCGGTTTCTTCGGGTAGAAATTCTTGAAGGGATGTTAGACAGTGGAGTCGCCAGATGGATCAAGTTTTAGCTTTTATGTTTTTTAAAGACTAGATCAATCAAAAGTTTTTATCTTTTTGGTTGTTTAGAAAAAAGTTAAGCTAAGTCGTACTCGAGAATAAAAAGATTTATCCCCGGCAATGATGCCAAAAAATGTTGCCACCTTTCACACACCTGGGTCACGTGGAAAAAATCTTCAAGCCACTTGGTGTGTCCTTGGGGGCAAGTCTTGAGTCAAGGCTGTCACCTCGTTCTTGACTCTTCCGTTTAGGCTCAACTCCTAATGAAGCCAAGCGGGGTAGACCCTATTAAGTTACTAAGGATAATTACTTAGTATGGTGATGTTAAAATGAATGAGTTACTTAGGAGTTTGAAATTTAGCTATAGACAATCAAAGATGACAAGATACAAAAATGAACACACAAAAGCACAATGCTGAGACACAATATATATATAAAGCAAGAAAATAACCAGTGCCTTAGAATGGAGTCAAAAAATAAAATCAATGTACTTGCATGTGCTTGGAGTGAATGTTTTGCAATTGCCTCTTGGTACGTTTTAAGTTAAATTTGAGGTGTGAGTTGATTAAAATTAGGCGAAGGGGTGGACTCCAGATATACCCAAGAGTACTTGGAGTATGTCCAAAACTAAACCTTCACGGCTACCCACAAGGAATATGTGGGCTGAATGGAATCTCTAGGGCTATTGTCAATAACGCACCCGTTAAAGTGTGATAGAGATCGGCGCCTCGAGGTCACTTTTCAGAAGTTCCCGCTTCCTTTGGGTATTTTGCCACCATAATGGTTTGATCTAGGTGTTGGATTTTCACCTGATGGTTTGTCAATTTGGGAGAGTGAATCCTAATTATACTAGTCACTCAAGTGCTTTTGATATAGCTTGACTGATCAGACAAACTGCAGCCAAGTGCAGAGCATACACACCAGAGTCTTGTCAATTTTAGTAAATTTTTAAAATTGGGTGTTCTTGTTAAAAAGAAAACCCTCCAGGAACCTATTTCACTCCAAGTGGATCTCAATCAGGGAATCAAGGAGGGGTTAATTTTATAATAGCTGAAGAAACAAATGATAGAAAAGAAAACAAAGATACACAATTCTGGTTTTCTAATTAGTCCTACCACGCATCTCTTTCCCCTTTCGGGTCATTCGGGAAGTCGTGGGATAAGTATTAAGATTACTTTGAAATATCAAATATGAAATATGAAATTGATAATGAGTCAAAGTATACTACCCTGCAGATTAGAGCTATGCTAGTTTGAAAAGATATGAGCAAAAAAGTAAAAAATTGGCACCAATGCAAATCCCCCGAGGGGGAATGGTGAATAGGCTCGAAAGAGCCTATTCTAAAAGACCTTTTCCTTTTTAGAAATGATTTACAATATCAAAAAACTGATATAATGCCTCTTGATCCTTATACAGAGTGAAATCAAGAGCTTACAAAGTGCGAAAATTAAAGGTTTTAGTCAAATGGGAGATCCCTGGGGGGATTTGAACGCTCTTGAGGACACTTTCGAATAGCAGATTCCTTTATTTTCTGTCAAACTTGCTAAAAACCAAAAATAATATCAGAACCAAATATTCCCAAAAGCACTTTGAAAGTACCTTTGGGTCATCTTACTTTTAACCAAAAAAAAAACTAAGTTAAAACTAGTTAAAAGAGGTAAAAAGGAATCAAGGAAAGAAGGCTTTCCTTAGGATCTTGGATTGCATTTTGGGCAGCCAATGAGATGTGCACTTTTATTGCAGAATATGAAATTTTAATGTACAGCAAAGGATGAAAAAGAAACTACCTTATGAGCAAGTTTTAGATTTATGACTTAGCTACTTGCAAAAAAGGCAATTCCTACATCTAGATCTATCTTTATGAAATGATATTCTTTATGAAATTGCAGATATAGGAAGAAAGACTCTTATGAAATACATATACTAATATATGTTCAATTCCTAGATCTAGATCTGATCATAAGAGGGAGAGACAGGTAACTGAAAGATTGAATTTTTTTTAAAATGAGAAGAAGAGGAGAGAAGGTCGGCTCGTTGCTTGAATGGAGCAAGATGAAAGAAGGCTCTTTTGTGGAGCGTTGAGGGACAGAGTCTTGAGCTTGCTGGATAAGGAATGGCTTCAATCTTGATCCACACCTTCATCCAATCAGGAACCTGCAACTAGACAACACAAGCCTTCAGAACACCTCGTGAGATATGGATATAGATGTATAAAGCAACAAAAATGAAAGATCATGCAAAAATAATCTTATTTAAGCATGTAATTGAAATTATTGAGCATACATTATATAGATAAACAATATCAAGCAATCTAACTTGCCTAGTTTACATCCTTACTTGATTCAACTGAATCCTTGAAGCTAGAACACGAAAGTAGCATAGAACTTGGAAAGAAATTGCAGTTACCACATTAGCAGCATAACACTGAGAATCCACACAATCACATGCACTACACAGTATAGCCTCCAAAGCTTCTTTATTCACAAATGATGATCAATACAAAAAATACAATGGCAAGCCCTTCAATCCAGCTCTAACTAGCTTGGAAGAGGCTGCTGTGCTTGGATATATACAAAAACTAGGAGATCCAGCCCAGGGGGGCACATATCCCAAGGAGATAAACCAAATATGCTGATGGGGAGTCCATCAATGGCTGATCTGTGTCTAACTAAGCTAGATTTGAGTCTCACTAAGTGCAATTGTCAATCAGAGAGTTGATCTGACTGAAACCTCAACCTATTGACTGAAGCATCCACCAAAACTCATCGAGATGAGCCAAAACGTGTTGAGGAGAGAGGGAGGGAAAAATTCCCCATAAAGGATGCTGAAGATCAACTCTGGATCTGATTTGATCACCTCCTTCAGTCAAGGATTTGTCAAATCCAGTCAATCTGCTTAAGATTTGACTGATTTCAATCAAATCGGCTGAGAATCCACTGATTTATGATTTTGGATTTGCTCCATTATTCATCAATTTATTAATTAAAATAATCAATAATTCATTTTTGGGGCTTTCTAACCCGAGTGATGGAAAATCACTCAAAACTAGGAAATAGTGGGTCCATGGGTTTACATGGTGCTCTTAGCTTGAAAATGAGCACCTACATGACTGAAACTGATTATTTGGCCCACTTTTATTACAAAATCAATTTTTCCAATTGAACTATTAAAAAATAGCCTAAGATTTGGAAAAGTTAGATTTTAATAAAAAACACTGAAAAAAATAAAAAATTGAAAAATTGAAAAAACCTAGGGGGACTTAGACATGTTCATATGAGTCGACGATGATGTCTAGCATGTTTATACATTGACACATAGACTCTAATAACCTCAATAGGCCTAAATTCCAAGCCAACCATCCCAACTTTGGAGGTATGGACTGAAAAACTCAGAAATTATCAGTCGTTTATTCAACAACCAATAATATCCGAGGAAAAAAACACCTTGGGATGATCAAATTGACAAATAAAGTCTAAGAGACCGAGTCTTTTACAGACACTATCATGCTAGAACATTTATTACAATTCCCCCATGGGGTATGAACATGTGATATAGTACAACAAGCACTTCCCAGAAGTACTTCCAAAGGTCTTTTGAAGTCCGAACAAGTTATCCTTGTCTGGTTCACCAGGCTTGTTGATGTATATGTAACTTCGGAATGTATTCTTCTATGTATTTCATGTATTGTAACCCAATGTTTATTTCGGGATGTTTCTATTATGCATTTGAGTCATGTTGTCTTACACCAATGTTCCGATCGGGAGGATTAATAATGTAAACAATTCATATCAAGTCTTTAGGTAAGTCCCCACAGTTTTGAGGCACTTGAGTTATTATACACTAATTAAGGTGTAGGCTCGGGTAAGTAATATTAGGTCGAGCCTATGTGTGAAAATGTAATTCAAGTGAACAAATGAATATAAATAGAGAGTGAGAGTCTCTCTATTTATCACTTGTGAAATACATCACTTGCTCTCTCAATTGTGGCGCACCTTTGGAGAAGGAAATACTTGGGCTTGACAGAAGACAGAAGGCTATTGCTGTATTGGGAGGTCATCTTACTGTTTTGGGTATCACATCTTGTGGTGATACTATCTTAGAGGAAGTTGCGGGGTTTTCTCCATTTATGGTTTCCCCGATCAAAACTCTTTGTGTCTCTTGTCTCATGTGATGTGCTTATGTTATTGCTATGCTTGTTATTCTCTCAGTGAAAAGATCTTAACATAATGCTACCTTAAATGTTGAAAAACTAACATGGTATCAGAGCTAACCTGAGAAGAAGACACTGTGCAGCTGCGGAGACTAGGGCTTCCTTGTTTGTGGATCTTTCTCCACATATTTTCAGCAAAAGTAAGGTGGAATTACTCTCCTCCCTAGGGCACATCTTTCTGTCAAAACATAATTCAATTCTGAGGTTTTTCAGTTTTGGACCTGTCACTGGGGTCGGAAATTAGGGCTTTTCATAGAAGAGGAATTTTTCAGTGAGCCCAGGCCTGGTTTGTTCTCCTCCCCAAAATCGAAGTTAGGAACAATTTTGAGGGCATTCGGGTGGACAGAACTCCAGAAAAGCAAAACCCTAGTTGCTCCTGAACCAGCTCTGCAGGATTTCAGCTCAAGCTTCATATTTGACATCTTGAACCTAGTAAGATCTAAAATCTTTTGTACTTCCATTTGAGGTTCTTATTTAGAGATGTCTCATCATACCAAGCTTGATGAAAAGCTTGAGGGGGCTGATAACTTCCGAGCTTGGAAGTATAGGATCTCCCTGGTCCTGGAAGAGAATGAACTAGACTCCTACATTCATGAGGAGATTCCAATTCCAGAGGGAGATGAGGAAAAGGCCCTTCATAAGAAGAAGATGGTTATGGCAAAGAGGATCATTGTTGATTCTATCAAGGATCATCTTATCCCTCAGGTGTCCTCTCTCAAGACACCTAAAGCTATGTTTGATGCCCTAACCAAATTGTTTGAAGGAAAGAACATCAATCGGAAGATGACCCTGAGGAACCAGTTGAAGAATGTGAAGATTCAGAATGCAGAAACTATCTAGTCATACTTCACAAGGGTTTCTCAAATCAAGGAACAATTAGAAGCTGTTGATGAAGAAGTGGAAAATGCAGAGATTGTCATGACTACTTTGAATGGCCTCCCTAGGTCATGGGATGCTTTCATTCAAGGAATTTGTGCTAGAAAGAAGATAGTCAAATTCAGCAGACTATGGGAAGAATGCTCTCAAGAAGAAGCTCGAATAGTAGCTCGAGAAGAAAATATGGGTAGTGAAGACCAAGCTCTCATAGTACGCTCCAAGACTCACTCCAAGTCATCAAGAAAAAGGCCTCATCACTTCAAAGGTAAGCACTCTCACAAAGATAATGCTAAAAGAGACATGTCTAGGATCATATGCTATACTTGTGATGAAGCAGGACACATTGCAAAAGATTGTCCTAACAAACAGAAGAAGATGAAGAAGAGCAGAAAAAGAAGACATCATGCTCATGCTGCAGAGGATGATGAACCATCCAGAAAGAGATCCAAATATGAAAGTGAAGATTCTTCAAGCGAGGATGAATATGTACTAATTTCAGCTCTCACAGGTAACATTACTCATGGAAGTGATGATTGGCTCATAGACAGTGGTGCTTCCAAACATATGATGGGATTTAAGGAATCCTTTGTGAGACTATCAAAACATGAATCACCTCATAAGGTGAAACTAGGAGATGACTACCAATATCCAATAAAAGGTAGTGGGGAATCTTC
>LPNX010846678.1:187462-202888 GCA_001517045.1 Pseudotsuga menziesii
GGGAAAGAATACAAAGAAGACATTTCCAAGCAGCGAAAGCAAAGCCAAAATCATTCTAGAAATCATCCACTCCGATGTATACGGTCCTATGTCATCAAAATCACTTAGCAGGTATGCATACTATGTTTCTTTTATTGATGATTTTTCTAGAAAGACATGGATTTATTTTATGAAGAACAAAGATGAAGTATTTAGCAAGTTCAAGGAATTCAAAGCCTTGATCGAGAACCATACTGAAAAGAATATCAAGACCATCCATTCAGATAATGGTGGAGAATTCACTTCGAATGAATTCAAGGAGCTATGCAAAGAATCAGGGATTAAGAGGGAGTTGTCCACTCCTTATAATCCACAACAGAATGGGGTTGCAGAACGGAAAAACAGAACTATCATGGAAGCAGCAAGAGCTATGCTTCATGATCAAGATCTACCTATGCATCTTTGGGCTGAAGCTGCCAGAACAGTAGTGTATGTACAGAACCATACTCCACATAGAGTACTCGAGAACAAGACTCAAGAAGAAGTCTTCTCCGGTAAGAAACCAGAAGTCAGCCACCTCAGAATATTCAGTTGTCCAGTGTACATACATATTCCAAAAGAAAAGAGAACAAAATTAGATCCTTCAGGAAAGAAGGGCATATTTGTGGGATACTCTGAAAGCTCAAAGGCTTACAGAATCTACTTTCCAGGATACAAGAAGATTGACATCAGTAGGGATGTGACATTTGATGAAGGCACAGCCTACAGCAAATCCAGAAAGAAACCTGCTGAAGAACTTGAAGAAGTAGAAGCAGAAGCACCCAGGATCCGTGATACATTTATGAATAAAGAAGCTCAAGAAGAAGATCAAGAGTTCGAGGAACCACAAAGACCCATAGATACACCTCTGGAGAAGAATCCTCATAAGAGGAAACCTGCTTGGATACGTGAACTTATCCAAGGTGCGGAAAGATATGGGGCTCCAGAAGAGAATCTCAGAGAAAGAAAAAGAACCAGATCAAATTCCGGGTATGTAGCTTTACTATGTGATTTCATTGAAATATATAAGGATGCTATGATCGAAGAATATCAATCGATCATGAAGAATGATGTTTGGGATGTTGTCCCAAGACCAAAAGGGAAGTCAGTTGTCACTTCCAAATGGATCTACAAGATCAAGCATGCTGCGGACGGTAGCATTGAAAAGTATAAGGCAAGATTTGTAGCTCGAGGATTCTCTCAGAAAGAGGGAATAGACTATGAAGAGACTTTTGCACCTGTAGCCAGATACACTTCCATTAGAATAGTACTTGCTTTGGCTGCAGTGATGAAGTGGAAGATACACCAGATGGATGTCAAGATAGCTTTCTTGAATGGTGTAGTAGAAGAGGAAGTGTATGTAGAATAGACACTCGGTTTTGAGATACATGAAAGAGAGTCTCATGTGTGCAGATTGAAGAAATCCATGTATGGTTTGAAACAGGCACCCAGGACCTGGTACGGCAGGATTGACAGCTTTCTATCCAGTTTGGGCTTTACCAAAAGTAAAGCAGATTCCAACCTTTACTACAAGGTTGAAGATGGAAACCCAGTGATGCTTCTACTATATGTAGATGATCTATTTGTGACAGGTACAAATGGGTTGATTGCTGATATGAAGAGAAAGCTTGTTGCTGAGTTCGAGATGAAGGACTTGGGGATGATGCATTACTTTCTAGGTATGGAGGTGTGGCAGAGTACAGATGGAATCTTCCTTGGGCAAGAGAAGTATGCAGTAGATATCCTGAAGAGATTTGGGATGATGGACTGCAAGGCTTGGCTACACCCATGGCATCGAACCTGAAGCTATTGAGTGATGCTTCGTCAGAGTCGGTTGATGCTACGATGTATCGTCAGATGATTGGATCATTGATGTACCTGACGAACACGAGACCAGACATTTGCTTTGCTATGAACACCTTGAGCCAGTACCTGATGGATCCGAGAAGTGTTCACTTGACTGCTGCAAAGCATATTCTGAGGTACCTGAAGGGTACAATTGATTATGGGCTCAAGTATGATGCAAATCAAAAGATTAAACTAGAGGGTTATGTTGATTCAGATTGGGCAGGTAGTGCCATCGACAGGAAGAGTACTTCAGGATGTTGCTTCAGTATGGGATCAGGTGTGATCTCTTTGTTTAGCAGGAAGCAATCCTGTGTGGCACTGAGTACAGCTGAAGCAGAGTATGTCGCAGCTTGTTCAGCTAGTTGTGAGGCAGTATGGATGCGGAAGCTACTGTCTGATATATTTGATCTCCAGTTGGATGCTACTTGTATACATTGTGACAACCAGAGTTGCATGAAGTTGTCAGAGAATCATGTGTTCCATGACAGGTCGAAGCATATCGAGATCAAATATCACTATATCAGGGATATGGTACAGAGAGGAGCAGTGAAGCTCCTGTATGTTGCGACGGAGGAACAGATAGCTGATGTATTGATGAAGCCATTGGCTAGGCTGAAGTTTGAGTACTTCAGAGAGAGACTTGGTGTTCTCCAGATCGAGGTTCCTTCCAAGAGACAGTGATGAGACCCATAGCCATTCTGACATGGTGAGAGGATTGTTTCCTTCCATGGTCAGATGTAAGGGCTGAGCCATTCTATCATGGTGAGAGGATTTATTTCCTTCCATGTCAGATATGAGTGCTAATTGCCATTCGAGGAATGGAGGCACCTGGTCAGTTACCAGGAACACTCAGTCAGGGAATGAGAGAGCCATTCTGATGAGCAGGTCAGATGTAAGGGCTGAGCCATTCTGGTCATGGCTAAAGGATTAAGTTCCTCCCATGACAGATGTGAGTGTTGGGCATTCTGTCGAGTAGGACAGATGTAAGGACAACTGCCACTCTCAGGGAGAGTGGAGGCGCCTGGTCAGTTACCAGGTAGCTCAGTCAGGGACTGGGGGCCATTCTGACAAGGGTGTAGGATTCAGTTCCTACCAGGTCATATGTGAGTGCACAAATATCTCATCATTGTGAGTGGATGTGATCCAGCCTGGATGAGAGTCTTTCATCATTGTGAGTGGATATGGTTCCAGCCTGGATGAAAGTGAGAAAATCTTCCATCATTGTGAGCGGATGTGATCCATCCTGGATGGAAGTGCAGGACTCTCCCATCATTATGAGCGGATGTGATCCAGCCTGGATGGATGTGAGTACTGTGCCATTCTGACGAGTAGGTCAGATATAAGTGCAGAGCCATTTCATAGATGGTAGTTGATTATGCCTATCATGCTGGTGAATGTGAGTGCTGGGCCTTTATACTGTGATTGTACTTCACTACATGATTAGATGTGAGTGCTGGGTGTGCCTTTCTAACAAGCAGGTCAGATGTAAGTGCTGGGCGAAGACCTACATGAGAGTAGGCCTACAACCAGCATGAAAAAGGGCTGGCTCTGTAGAACTTCCTATGACGAGATAGTACACACATGATGATGACCAGTGGAGATCCAGATCGAGCTATGATCCAGATCCAGTTATGATGACTTCGAGAGATCCAGATCGAGTGATGATCCAGATCCAGCAGTAGTGATCCAGATCGAGTGATGATCCAGATCCAGTCCAGTGATGATGATCCAGATCGAGTGATGATCCAGATCCAGTGATGATGTACTATGATGATCCAGATCTAGATGACTTGAAGACGAAGATGACTTGAAGATGAGATGATCCAGTTGATACAGAGAAGAAGACCAGTGCTGAAAATTGTGTCAAAAGAATACCTTCCTAGTTAAGAGGGAGTGTTGATGTATATGTAACTTCGGAATGTATTCTTCTATGTATTTCATGTATTGTAACCCGATGTTTATTCCAGGATGTTTCTATTATGCATTTGAGTCATGTTGTCTTACCCCGATGTTCCGATCATGAGGATTAATAATGTAAACAAGTCATATCAAGTCTTTAGGTAAGTCCCCACAGTTTTGGGGCACTTGAGTTATTATACACTAATTAAGGTGTAGGCTCAGGTAAGTAATATTAGGTCGAGCCTACGTGTGAAAATGTAATTCAAGTGAACAGATGAATATAAATAGAGAGTGAGAGTCTCTCTATTTATCACTCGTGAAATACATCACTTGCTCTCTCAAGTGTGGCGCACCTTTGGAGAAGGAAATACTTGGGCTTGACAGAAGACAGAAGGATATTGCTGTATTGGGAGGTCATCTTACTATTTTGGGTATCACATCTTGTGGTGATACTATCTTAGAGGAAGTTGCGGGGTTTTCTCCATTTATGGTTTCCCCGATCAAAACTCTTTGTGTCTCTTGTCTCATGTGATGTGCTTATGTTATTGCTATGATTGTTATTCTCTCAGTGAAAATATCTTAACATAATGCTAGCTTAAATGTTGAAAAACTAACAAGGCTCACTTGATAAAAAACCACTAAGTATAAATTAGGTGGTAACATTGATGACTCTAGGCTTTACTGAGAGTAAATAGGATTCCAACCTTTGATTCAAAGGTCGAAGATGAAATACCAGTGATTCTCTTGTTATATGTCGATGACTTGTTCCTGACAGAAAAGAGGAACTCATTAAATTGGAAAGAATAAGACTTGCTGCCAAGTTCGAGATAAAATACTTGGGGATGATGCACTACATTCTAGGCATGGAGGTGTGGACAAGGGAAGTATGCAGCAGATATCCTGAAGAGTTTCAGCATGATGGACTGCAAGGCCATAGCATCAAACATGAAGCTATTGAGTGTTTCTTCATTAGTGTCAGTTGATGACATGATGTATCGTCAGATGATTTATTCCTTGATGTATCTAACAAATTTGAGACCAGATATTTTCTTTGTTGTGAACACATTGAGACATGTTCACCTGATGGTTGTAAAGCATGCAGTGAGGTACCTGAAGGGTACAATTGATTATGGGCTCAAGTATGAGGTGAATCAGAATATTAACTTGGAGGGTTATGATTATTCATATTGGGCAGGAAGTTCCATTGATAGGAAGAGCACTTTGAGGTGCTACATTAGTATGGGATCAAGTGTGATCTCTTGGTTTGGTAGGATGGAGTCTTGCATGGCGTTGAGTATAACAGAGGCAAAAGATGTTGCCACTTTCTATTTGGGAGGTAGTATGTTTCTTTTGAAAACTACTATTGATTTGCTTGATCTGACATGCATTTTTTGTATGATGCAGAGAGGAGTAGTGAAGCTCTAGTATGTGATCCAGATGGAGATCTCTTGAAAGAGGGAGTTCTAGCATAGTCGGTGAGACAGGTTCTCTGAGCATAAATCTTGGTGAAGCTTGTAGGTTTCTCAGATGTAAACGGACCTATAGGTTCTCCTCGAATGTAATCGGTCCTGGCAAAGTTCGCAGGTCATCATTGGACATAATCAGTCCTGATGTGATTCTATGTTATAAATGGCCAAAGTGAAGTTTGAGTACTTCAAGGAGAAGCTTGGTGTTCTCCAGATCGAGGTTTCCTTCAAGGGGAAATGATGAGACCTAGAGCCATTCTGACATGGTGATAGGATTAGGTTCCTTCCATGGTCAGATGTAAGGGATGATCCATTCTATCATGGTGAGAGGATTGGTTCCTTCCATGTCAAATCTGAGTGCTGAGCCATTCTGATATGACTGTAGGATTGGTTCCTACATGATCAAATATAAAGGCTATTTCCATTCTATGAATGGAGGTACTTGGTCAATTACCACGAATACTCAGTCTAGGACTGAGGGCCATTCTGATATGATTGTGGGATGTAGTCTCACATGATCAGATATAAGTGCAGGGCCATTCTGATGTGATTGAGGGATATGTTCCTACTTGATCAGATATAAGGGTTGTTGCCATTCTGTCATGGTGAGAGGATTGGTTCCTTCCATGTCAAATGTGAGTGCTGAGCCATTCTAATGTGATTGTAGGATTGGTTCCTACAAGACCAGATATAAGGGCTATTTCCATTCTATGAATGGAGGCACCTGGTCAGTTACTAGGAACCCTCAATCTGGGACTGATGTTAGCTGGAATATTTCACCTCCTACGGATAGCAAGGTGTTCCATTGGTATGAATGGTTCAGATCCAGAACAAATAGAGGATAGAGGTTGAAGAATATCCCTAGATGCTGTAGATATCTGGAATACAAGGCTTTGATAGTTCACCTATGTACTTAAAAAAAAGCTCAACACGAAATGAATCAAAGCAACCAGAATATGATCTACTAATCTATGCTAGTGACTAAGGAATCTAGCAACATATATATGTGAAATCACAACAACAACATCATATGTGGGATATAAATAAACTTGCATTAAAAATATGAAGAAGTTTACAAGCAAGCCTTAGTGTTGACATGCATCTCCATGAAACCATCTCTTCATCCCTAAAAGCTCTGAATTTGGCTCTCTATGCTCTCTCCAAATGATCTTGGGACAAGAATCAATCCAAAAACATAACAATACCTTCAAATGTTCTCCTCTTAACCATGGCTATGAGCTCATATTTATAGGGCTTTAATGGATAGAGATGGTTGAGAAATTAGTGGGTGAGGTGGCCTCTAAGATCTTAGGATGAGGGATCTCAAGCTCAACCAACCCACAACAGTAGGGATAAGTTAGTAAATGAGGCTTATCATTTGGAAGCCTTGAGAAACTTCTCTTTTTCCCTTTTTACCTAGGGTATCGTGCTTCTCCTTCTATGACAGAGCGGTTCTGGTAATAAATGCCCATGGACCAAGGGAAATGGGCAGTGGCACCACTTGTGGACAACCGATGAAAGGCGGTGCAAGTAGGGGTATGGATCTTGGGCAAGTAGGTATGTCAAATGTCTTATCACATGATGGTGATAGGATTTTGGCATAACAGGATGCCCCCAAAAGCATGAGTCTTAGAGCGATATGATAAACAAGAGCTTTGAGAAAAAGTTGTCGCCAAGAGATGAAAATGTTGGCTCGATCAGAGTATGCAGTTAAGTAGGCATCTATAGTACATCAGTATGTTGACTCATAGACACAAGTAACCAAACTCATACCTGTAGACCAATACAAGGTAGATCCATGAGCGGAATAAACAAGCATGGCTACTAGAATACAGTGTAGATCCATGTGATAAAGGTCTCAAACTTGGACATAGCTACTAGACATACAACGTAGATCTATGTCATACAAACGCAAATTTGAGCATAGCCATGACCATAAAAATGTGGATCCATGCTAGATATACAAAACTCCATCGCAACCTGGGGAAAAAGCAATGAGCGCTTTTAAACAAATGCCAAGGGTCTTCGTCTCGTCTTCCACAAAGTATGATTCTATCCATGTGATTACAATGATATGAATTCGAACATGGTAGAAATGACTTGATTATCGGCCATTTATGTGAACCGTTAACAAGTGCGAGGGAGATCACCATTAATGTCAATGATTCCCAAGGTACCCTAGTACAATCTACTGAGTGCGAAAGATGTCCTGATATCGAACACCCAGTCGATTCTATCGATCAAAGGTCAATGATGTGAACCTATGTCATGTTAGAATAATCAACCCATAGTTTACCCATTTAGACATTAATTTAATTATTTTTGTCTTATTAGCCTAGTTCATGTGTCCCACCTTGTGCAAGTTGTCTATTACCTATTTATAGTGGTCAAACTTGCCTCATTTGACTCATGTAGTGCATGGGAAATCCCAAGGAATCAAATCTGCTTTAGTCCTGGCCTCCTAGGCGCCCTTCTGCTTTTTCTGCTTTATTCCCTGCTTTTTCAATGTTTTAAGGCAAATAGAAAAGCTAGACTAGGTGAGGTGAACTAGTTTTTTGCCCTCTTCATCCTCCACTCTTTTCTCTATGAAAAAGCATGTATGAGCTGCCATTCCACCACTCTTTATCTTTCCTAGGACATTTTTCTAATTCGTGAGCTCCATGACAGATTTGGGATCAGCTTTTTACACCTATGGGGGATTTCCTTATTTTTAGTAAGCCTGCTTTATGCTAGATTCGAATTGATCCTCATGCATTCGAATCCCTGATGTATGTTATTTATTCAGCAACCTATTTTATTATAGGGTTGGCTATTGTACACTGATTTAATACAGTTTAGTGTTCATCTCCAATTTTCAATCTCTTTGTGAGTGATTTTGCATGATCAATTGTTAATTGTTGTGAGTAAAATTAATCTATCACCTGGTTCAATTTCCACATGGTATCAGAGCCATTGTATATTGTTTCTCTCCTTCAAAAATTGTTTTACAGGTTCGACATTAGTGATTGGGATCCTTCTACCGACAGTCGGGATAGATTTTCTAAGCTATGGATCAATCACAGAAAACTATCTTGATTCCCTTCAATTTCTTTGAATGGAAAGTAGTGATGGAGATACTGTTGAGAGTGAAAGGCCTCTACAGGGTGACTATGGCAACAGAATCAGAGCCCAATGCAGTTACAGAGAAGATAAAATGGCACAACAGGAGGGATGAGGCTTATGGCCTCCTGTGTCTGAGTATTTCCAGAGACCTCCTTTTCCATCTCGATGGATTGACATCATTGAATGAAGTATGGGAGAATCTTGCTGATATTTTTGGAAATATAGATGAGATGAGGGGACATCAAATAGAAAATGAGATGATTTCCCTGAGTCCAACGAGCTTTGAATCCCTGCAGCTATATTTCTCCAAGTTCAAAGCACTAGTTTTGCAGCTGAAACAGTGTGGTATTGAAAAGAAAGATGATCAGCTCATACTGGCCATCCTCTCAAAGTCAGGCCCTGATTATTCAGTGTTTGTTTTGACCTTCTATGCCACAAAACTGACAGCTCGAACCTGTAAGATGCCTAGCCTTGCAGATTTCATGGAATCTCTCACACAAGAACAGGACAAGCTGGTGATGATGGGCACCATCAAACCATCCAACGATCAACCTTTGATTGCTGGAGATTCGAGGGTGGATTCAAAAAGAAAAAAGAAAGCTAAAAAGCCACCTGAGCAAAAGAGAGACAAGAAATAGTCTCTGGAGGATCCACAAGGTCCCAAGAAGAACTACCGTAAGAAGAAAAACAAAGGTGAAATGAACAAGTGTGCATACTGTAATAAGGGCAATCACTCTGAAATCTCTTGTATGAAAAAGAAGATAGACTTGCTGACCCAACTCTTGGAGAAGAATGGCATCTCCCTTCCAGAAATCTCAAAGAAGAGAGAAGGAGGATCAAGTTCAGATGACAGAGAGAGAGTTCATGCTCTAGTTGTTGGCACATCAAGCTCACCCAGTTTTATCATTGATTCTAGAGCTTCAAGACACATGGTTTCGACTAAGGAGGCCTTCTCCTCACTGGACAAGCCGAAAGGACCATCTATAGTACTGGGAGATGACTCTCTCACTGAAAGTTTAGGAAAAGGAAGGATAGATCTTGATCATGGTCAGTTCAGCAATGTGCTATATGTGCCTGGTCTTGCCTCCAACCTCCTATCAGTGTACCAGATGACCCACACTAGGTCTCCTAAGAAATTCATATTCTCCCCCGATGAAGTTGAGATCACATAGATTTCAACTGGTAGAGTCATTGCAAAAGGAGTTGCGAATCATGCTCAAAAGGTATACATGTTCTCACACTTCCTACCTTACTCAAACCCCTCTGCTCTTCTAATTCATGCTAATGAAGCAATCAAGCTTGGGTATGAAATATTTGGCCACCTAAACTAGAAATATCTTTCTGATCTTAGTGAAAAAGAGATGGTCATAGGGTTTCCCAAGATAAAATTTTCCAAAGGAGTCTGGCAAGGTTGTATCCTAGGAAGACACCTAGAGCACAAATTTGAGAGAGCTAGTCATGAGAGAACCTCTGCACCCCTCGAGCTGATCCAAAGTGATGTTGCTGGCCCATTCCCTCATATGTCAATGAGTTAGGCCAAATATGCATTAAATTTCATTGATGACTTTTCCAGGTATTGCTGGGTTCACTTCCTGAAACACAAGTCTGAAGTTTTTGGCCTATTCAAAGTCTTTAAGGCTTTGGTTGAAAACCAGCCTAGAAGGAAACTCAAGGCCCTCAGATATGACAATGGTGGTGAGTATGTCAATTTTGAGTTTATTAATTATTGTGTAGATGTAGGTATTCAGATGCAGCATTCTATCCCTTACACACCACAGCAAAATGGTGTTGTTGAGAGGAAGAACAGATCATTGAAGGAGATGGCAACATGCATGATGGAGGCCAAAAATTTGCCACCAAAGTACTGGGCTGAAGCTATCAACTGTGCAGCCTATATTCAGAATAGGGTGCCTCACAAACAGCTTGATGGAATGACTCCCTTCGAATCATGGAGTGGGCACAAGCCAGATGTGACCCATTTCAGGATTTTTGGCTCAAAGGCTTGGGCTAGAATTCCAACAAAGAAGAGGAAGGCTTTGCAGCCCCAAATCCAAGAGTGTCTTTTTTTTGGATACTCTGAAGATTCAAAAGAGTAAAAACTGATAAATTTGAGCACAAATAAATCCTTCATCGAAAGGTGTGTTCAGTTTGAAGAAGAACCCCTTGCAGCAATGGAAGTTGGTAAAGCCTCTTCACCACCTGAACCTCAAGAAGTAAGTAAAGAGTTTGTTGAACATGCTGATTCTGATTTGTCTGATGGAGATGAGTTTATTGCAGACCCTAACATCCCTAAAAGGCCAAAATGGGCAGCCAAGACACTACATGCAGCAGGTGAGCTAACTGGGGATCCCAATGACCCAAGGAGGACTAGATCTCAATTTGAGAGTGGTATGTGCATGAAGGATCCTATGTTTGCTGAAAAATGATATTTGATGGTGGAGTTTGATCCTCAAACATATGAAGAAGCAGTAGGAGATCCAAGATGGCAAACAGCCATGAAGGAGGAGTTTAGCTCACTCTAGAAGAGCAACACATGGGAGCTAGTGGATCTTCCCCAAATTTGCTGCTGATGGTTCACCACTGAAGTACAAGGCCATATTGGTAGCCAAGGGCTACTCAAAGGTTCATGGCATAGATTACAATGATAATTTTTCCCCAGTGGCAAAGATGGATTCCATCAGGCTAGCCTTAGCCATTGCAGCCTCAAGGCAATGGGAGGTACATCACTTGGATGTAAAATGTGCCTTCCTGAATGGAGATCTCACTGAGGAGATATATATGCAGCAGCCTCAATGTTTTTCTACTAACCCTTCTCTTGTGTGCAGGTTGAGAAAGTCATTGTATGGGCTAAAGCAAGCCCCCAGGGCTTGGTATGCCAAGATCGATAGCTTCTTGCTATCACTGAATTTTTTTCCATGCAAATCAGATCCAAATGTCTATTTGAAGTTAGTTAATGGTTCATTAATGATAATTGTGTTATATGTTGATGACCTCCTCATTACAGGAAGCTCACAGGCTGATATTGATTCCTTAAAAGGAGCTATGAACCAAGCCTTCTCCATGACAGATTTGGGGCTCTTAAGTCAATTTTTGGGGCTTGAGATTGATCAAACCAAAGATGGAATCAAGGTGCACCAGTCCAAATATTCCTTGGACTTGCTGAAAAAATTCAGAATGAAGTATTTCAAAGCAAGAAAAACTCCTTTCCTTTCAGGAGTGAAGCTGGAAGAAGCTGATTCTTCACATATGGTAAACAATACACTATATAGGCAATTGATTGGATGTTTGTTTTATTTGACACATACTAGACCTGATCTTTGTTATGCAATAAGTGTGGCTTCTAGATTCATGGATCAGCCTCAAGAGATCCATTGGAAAGCATCCAAAAGGATCCTTAACTTTGTTCATGGAACAAGGACACATGGGATCTTCTATAAAGCAAAATCTGATCTTGATTTGATTGGATTTACTGACAGTGATTGGGCAGGTGATAGCACAGATAGAAAGTCCATATCAGGATATGTGTTCATGCTTGCAGAAGGGCCAATCAGCTGGTCAAGCAAGAAACAGAGTGCCATTGCACTCTCATCTACAGAAGCAGAGTACAGAGGAGTTGTTAATGCAGCAACTCAATGTTTATGGTTGCGGGTTTACTTGGAGAGTGTGGCTTCAAACCAGAGTACTCAAATACCATATACTATCATAACTAGAGTACCATTTGAATCTGCAAAGATCCAGTTCAGAAGCAGAGAACCAGACACATTGAGATCCATATGCACTACATCAAAGAACTTGTGCATGATGGCACCATTCACCTACTCTTCTGTTCATATTCAGAACAAGTAGCTGATATCTTCACCAAATAATTTTGTGAGAAGACCTTCAGCAATCTCAAATCACTACTGGGGATTTCTGATCATGCTGTGAAAGCATGAGTGAAGACAAGATTCTACAATTTTGTTTTACAGTCCATGTTTAAGGGAGGATTTTCCCAAGTTGGTTTTGCCTCTTTCCTTGTTTAAATGGACATACAGTATGTAAAGGGTGACTGAGCCTTGTTGCTAGGCCCTATAATTTTCTAATATATTACTCATAAGTCAGGCTTAAGGGGGGGTGTTAGAATAATCAACCCATAGTTTACCCATTTAGACATTAATTTAATTATTTCTGTCTTATTAGCCTAGTTCATGTGTCCCACCTTGTGCAAGTTGTCTATTACCTATTCATAGTGGTCAAACTTGCCTCATTTGACTCATGTAGCACATGGGAAAGCCCAAGGAATCAAATCTTCTTTATTCCTGGCCTCCTAGGCACCCTTCTTCTTTTTCTACTTTATTCCCTGCTTTTTCAGTGTTTTAAGGAAAATAGAAAAGCTAGACTAGGTGAGGTGAACTAGTTTTTTGTCCTCTTCATCCTCCACTCTTTTCTCCATGAAAAAGCATGTATGAGCTGCCATTCCACCACTCTTTATCTTGCCTAATCCATTTTTCTAATTCGTGATCTCCATGACAGATTTGGGATTAGCTTTTTATACCTATGGGGGATTTGCTTATTTTTAGTAAGCCTGCTTTATGCTAGATTTGAATTGCTCCTCATGCATTCGAATCCCTGATTTATGTTATTTATTTAGCAACCTATGTTATTATAGGGTTGGCTATTGTACACTGATTTAATACAGTTTAGTGTTCAGCTCCAATTTTCAATCTCTTTGTGAGTGATTTTGCATGATCAATTGTTAATTGTTGTGAGTAAAATTAATCTATCACCTAGTTCAATTTACACATGTCGAGAAAAAGATAATTTGTCATTAAGGCATACAATTGATGTCGATGGGAATAGTCTCGTCGAAGGAGGGCCATGATGAGTCCCACATTGACGACACAAAACTCGGAACATAGTTATGGAATGATGTGAATGTAGTAACCATATGACTGACTCAAAGATACTGAAACAAAGACTGTGTAAACTATAGAGGTAAAAGTTCTTCAGATCCCCTTTGAACATCAGGTGACATGACAAAATGACTTGGCAGCATGACTAGACAAGACAGATACACAATGCGACAATGGACAATGCATTCTTTTGAAAGACTCAAAGGATTGGCATGACTCATGAAAGTGGATCATCACAGAGATCAGCTGAAAACCCAATTGACTGACATGATTTTGCAGATAAGTACCATGTTCAAAGGTAACGACAAACAACTGCCATTATTTACAAAATGATTCCCTTCCTGTTTTCCCCATCTTGATCGATGAGTGCCTCTTTTCGGTTTTACGAGTTCAAAGAGGGTAACAAACACTCGATATAGATTATCAGAAGATAAGTCTAGTATCATATGTTTTAAGAACCTGAGAGAGGAGGGGTTCATTCCCAAAATGGGTCTTTTAATGTTTAATTTAATGATTCCACTGAAAGAAAACTCGGTATCGTTCATGTTTAGAGAGTCTGAATGAATACAGAAGAAAAATCCATGGAGGTCCTTTTTCGTATGATTTAGTCTCTAAGGCCTGAAAAAGTATAAAATAATACCTTATAGAACTCTTCCAGTCATGATTGGTTGGAGTGTTCCTTTCTTGTAAATAGTCATATCCGAACTGAGAAAGAGATAACCTACCATTGGATGGATGACTCTTCAAATACTTTAATGAGCATGAAGAAGACAAGATCGCTCAACAATCTTTTCATATTTAGGGAGCCTGAAAAGGGTTTAAAGAGAACTCCATGAGGTTCCTTTACGCAACGTAATGTTTTACGAGCTTGGAAAGAATCAGAAATAGACTCGACAATTTTTTTGTATTTAAGGAGTCTGAAATAGAGATGAAAAGAGAACTCTATGACGCTTCTTTACACAAGGTCATATTTTATGAGCCTGGAAAGAAACTTGAACTAGACTCTGAACTTTGATACTAGATTTTAACAAGCATGACAAAGTGTCGTAATAAACGGTTGATGACCTTTTTCATTTTGTGAAAGTACAAAAAATCCATAAACAAACTTTCCAAAGCTTCTTACTAAAGTCAACCTGTAGATGACTCATAAACAAGTGTTAAATGCATTCAAAATCAACATTAAGGGATTATGACAAATAGATTTTGACTAGAACATGATGTAATATCAAAACTATAGTAAGTCAGACCCAAAAAATGTCTATATAAGGCAAGTAAGTAGTAAAAAATCAAAACATTTCACTATTTACCTCTAGCAAAGAGCACTTGGAGCATTTTCTAGCCAGATCTTCCACAACTAATACCGGGAGTTTCCACCATCCGTTTTCAATCTCGTCAGTTGTAGGTAATAGCTAAGACCTTTATCTTTCATTTCATAGCTTCTATTTTGGGATTTGGTGGGGTTTTGGCTCTATTTGGCAAGCCCTAAAATCCAATATGCAGGCACCATGGCTACCCCTTACGGGATACGCGGTACCACCTAAGAACCACATCGAGAATATGGTGGACAAGTGGTGCCACTGCCTATCTCCAACGGGGCACAGGCAGTGCCGGCTGTGGATAATTTAAACAAATGATATGGGAAAAATTCATTCATTTTTTTTATTTGTAATGATTCAAGGATGATATTAATGTATACCATTGTTTCTGTTGCCAAATTTCTGTGGTGGTTAGTTGTTGATGTTGCTGTCGGAGAAACCACAGTATCGAAAAGACCGAGTCGACGTTTCGGATCCATATCAGGATCCATCATCAGGACAAAGTCGAAGGTGGAGAGAGTGAGAATCATCAATAAATACTGAAGCCGAGTAAAAGTCTCAGGTCAGTCGCGGAGATTAGGGTTTGCTAGGTTAAAAAATTATATTATCATACCAAAGTGTGCGGAGAAGATATTCTTTAAACCTATTTTCTGGAAAAATAAAAAGTTTATATTATTAAAATTTTCTACACTAGCTACATTAAGACATTATTAAAAGTTTATTTAAGAAGTTTATAAATTTTTTTATGAAGTATAGGGTCAATTTCAAAATATCAAATTTTTTTTTTTTATTTCATTTTTAATGCCTATTATTAGGGAAATTTTCATTTAATTTCAATAAATTTTTTAATTATTAATATAATTTTACCTTATTTATTTCAATTTT
>LPNX010846678.1:207943-256068 GCA_001517045.1 Pseudotsuga menziesii
TTTACAATATACCATGTTTGATTTGATGTCATGAATGGGCAATATGCCAATCTAGGATGCAATTAGCCAATGAATCAACAACTACATTATGTTCCCTAGGGATATGCCTATAGGTAATGGTTCTAAATGATCTTTCTAACAAACGTACCCTCCGGAAGAGGTGGAGGAGCACCAGGTTCCTAATGGTGTAGACATGGTTTAAATGACAAACCATGAGCTAAGAGTCCATCAAAACTACTAGATAGCGGACATCCTGGGAGGTAACTTCAGTCAGAAGACCGATGACTGCTTCATATTCGGCGATTTTATTAGTAGTGAGACCTAAACAAACCGCTCCTAAATTGACCAAATCTTCAACTGGGAATAGAGAACCCAAGCAGTCGAGGATAGATTCAAGGTGTGGTGGAAAGCACCTTCAGTGAAGCCGTAGAAATCCATCTGCATGACCAAAACATGGTATAAACATATGCGGACACTAAAACTCAAAACCATCTTGAAAATACTGAAAGCACATGAATGTCAATCAATATACATATATACAAGATACCATCCAAGAAAACCTAGGCATAGTACCTTTTCAGGTACAACCCATTGCGAGGTTTCCCCAAAGGGATTCCATCATAATCAACTAACTCATAGGCTCCTTTCTCTAACACCTTGGAAATAACAAAAGGTCCATACCACATGGACTTGAACTTACCCTTCCCTAGCTTGTCATATCTCTGGTCATAAGTCAAAACTAGGTCACCCTCATTGAAAACATGAGGCTGGACGGATTTATCTTACTCCACCTTGATGCATTTCTTATGTGCCTCATTAGCCAAGGCAACATCTCTATGAGTCTCATCAAGGTTATTTAAGTACAAAAATCTCACTTCCTCTGCGGAAGTGTCTGGGAGAAGTTCGACAGCAAGTTGTAAAGATAGAATCTGACATTGGATTGGCAAGACAACTTCAAGTCCATAGACAAGATGGAATGGCATGAAACCAATAGTTGTTTTCATGGAAGTCCGATAAGCCCAAAGAGTGAAAAAAATAATGAGATTCCAATTGGATTTATGATCTCCAACCATCTGATGAAGCATAGTTTTCAAAACCTTGTTAATGGCCTCTACCTGACCATTAACTTACGGGTAATATGGCGTAGAGTTTTCAGTGTGAAAACCTAACTTGGCACTCAATTCCTCCATCATTTGATTATGGAAATGAGATCCGTGATCAGTAATGATGGATTGCGCAACTTCAAATCTAGATATGATATGATTGAACAAGAAGAGAGAGGAAGTCTTGCCATATTCTGCATATGTATGCATGGCCTCAACACATTTTGTGAAATAATCCACGGCTACGATGATGTAACCATGCCCTCCGGCTGAGTTAGGCTTACAATGCATGAAGTCAATCCCCTATTTGGAGGAGCATCTCCATTAGACAAGAGAGTCAGAGCTCTCTTTGTGCCATAAGGTGATGATATCACCGGGGAGCTGGAGGAGAACCTAGAGAGGTTGACTCTAGACATCCCAGATGCTGATATAGATGACCTCCCGACTAGATATCAGAGATATACGGTGGGGGTACCAGGCCGATTCAGTAGGCTACTACGTAGGGTGGCTTGAGTAGTGATGTGCTATCATGAGCACCATTAGTGGATGAGAGATGTATACTGAAAGCTGATGGCTTCAGGATTTTTGGATGATGATTTTGCTTGCAAGGCTACATGATTCAGATGAGGTCTCGGGACCTATTTTTGTAAAACTTTTTTGTATATATATATATATATATATATATATATATATATATATATACAGAATTTTACACAGTGTTTATATGTCTCAAATGGATAAATGCATTTTCTATGAGTTCTATGTGTCTTCAAATGTTTATTTACAATATACCATGTTTGATTTGACATCATGAATGGGAAATATGCCAATCTAGGATGTAATTAGCCAATGAATCAGCAACTACATTATGTTCCCTAGGGATATGCCTATATGTAATGGTTCCAAATGATATTTCTAACAAATGTACCCTCCGGAAGAGGTGGAGGAGCACCAAGTTCCTAATGGTGTAGACATGGTTTAAATGACAAACCACGAGCTAAGAGTCCATCAAAACTACTAGATCGCGGACATCCTGGGAGGAAACTTCATTCAGAAGACCGATGATTGCTTCATATTCGACGATGTTATTAGTAGCGGGACCTAAACAAACTGATCCTGAATTGACCAAATCTTTAGCTGGGGAATAGAGAACCCAAGCAGCCGAGGATATATTCAAGGTGTGGCGGCAAGCACCTTCAGCGAAGCTGTAGAAATCCATCTGCATGACCAAAACATGGTATAAACAGATGCAAACACTAAAACTTAAAACCATATTGAAAATACTGAAAGCACACTAAATGTTAATCAATATACATATATACAAGATACCATCAAAGAAAACCTAGGCATAGTACCTTTTCAGGTACAACCCATTGCGAGGTTGCCCGAAAGGGATTCCATCATAATCAACTATCTCATAGGCTCCTTTCGCTAACACCTTGGAAATAACAAAAGGTCCATACCACATGGAATCGAACTTACCCTTCCCTAGCTTGTCATATCTTTGGTCATAAGTCAAAACTAGGTCACCCTCATTGAAAACATGAGGCTGGATAGATTTACCTTACTCCGCCTTGACATGTTTCTTATGTGCCTCATTAGCCAAGGAAACATCTCTACGAGTCTCATCAAGGTTATTTAAGTACAAAAATATCGCTTCCTCTACAGAAGTGTCTGGGAGAAGTTCGACAGCAAGTTGTAAAGATAGAATCTGACATTGGATCGACAAGACAACTTCAAGTCCATAGACAAGCTAGAATGGTGTGAAACCAATAGCTGTTTTCATGGAAGTCTGATAAGCCCAAACAGTGAAAAAAAGAACGAGATTCCAATTGGATTTATGATCTCCAACCATCCGATGAAGCATAGTTTTCAAAACCTTGTTAATGGCCTCTACCTGACCATTAATTTGCGGATAATACGACGTAGAGTTTTCAATGTGAAAACCTAACTTGGCACTCAATTCCTCCATCATTTGATTACAGAAATGAGATCCGTGATCAGTGATGATGGATTGCGCAACTTCAAATCTAGCTATGATATGATTGAACAAGAAGAGAGCGGTAGTCTTGCCATCTTCTGCATATGTACGCATGGCCTCAGCACATTTTGTGAAATAATCCACGGCTATGATGATGTAACCATGCCCCCCGGTTGAGGTAGGCTTACAATGCATGAAGTCAATCTCCTATTTGGAAAAAGGGCCAATGACAATGACGGGGTGAAGTGAAGCAGGATGGGTACGCTTTTTGGGATAAAAATGTTGGCAAGGTGGGAATTTCTTAACAACCTCATGACAGTCTTTGAAAACAGAAGGCCAGAAATAGCCAGCATGAAGGATTTTCTAGGCTGTAGCCATCCCAGATAAATGACTGCCACATGCTCCAGAGTGGCAATCATTCAGCATGTGTTCAGCCTCCTCATGAGTGAGGCATCACCGAAGAATGGAATCAATCCCACATAGATACAAGGTGTCATTTAAGATAATATATTACTTTGCATGGTGACGGATGCAGTGATGATGATCACAAGATAGATGCGGCTGAAAACAATGGGTTTGGAGATAAATCAGCAAATATCCATACCAAGGATCAGTGGTGCTAATGAGGAATAGGAATTCATCTGGAAATCAATCGCTAGGCACAAATTCTGTGGTAGCACAGGGAAGATCACACATTAGGATTTCTTTGATGTAGCCTTGGCAAACTTGAGATTGAACTTCTGAAGGATGATGATCCAATGGGAGTACTTTCCCCCGAGTACCTGACAAGTCAAAATGTAATACATCAGGTTCTGGAATGCCAATACGGTGGTAGTGCGAAGCAGAATGTAGTGACAAAAATTTTGCATAGCAATGAACGTGGCCAAATATAGCTTCTCCACATGTGAATAATGGGTTTCAGAATCAATAAGATTCTTACTAGCATAATAAATCATAAGCTCTTGACCATGGAGATTGTCCACCACTAAAACCATGGCGATGGTAGTAGCGGAGGCAACAATATACAAGAGAAAGTCCTTTGAATAATCCAGGGGGTGTATCACAGGTGAATGAGTCAGATCCTGCTTAAGATTATCAAAGGTGCATTGGGCTTGGTCATCCTAGAAGAATGGAGTGTTCTTCTTGACGAGACGCATATAACCATGCGTTTTCTCAGCGAAATTGCACATGAAACGATGGAGAAATTTTTCCTTCCCCTACAAACCTTGGAGTTCAAGGATGTTGCTTGGGGCTGGTAAATTAATGATAGCAGCAATCTTCAAAGGATCGATCTGGATGCCATCTTTAGATACCACAAAGCCAAGCACACGTCCCGTCTCAATGTAAAAAACACATTTATGCAGATTGAGCCGTATATTATAATGATGGCATCTCAGGAATATGTCTCTAAGATGACTAGGATGGTCCTCCCATCGCTGTGAATTAACAGGGAGGTTGTCAAGGTACGATTCAGCAATATGTTTAACATCGTGAAACGCATAGGACATCGCATGCTGGAATGTGACTCCAACATTTTTCAGGCCAAAAGGTAACTTCTTATATGCAAATGTTCCCGATGGGAAAATGAATGCCGTCTTATGCTGATCAGAGGGAAATATCTCAACTTGATTATAGCCGAAGAAGCCACCCATGAATGAGAAGATGACACTTCTAGCACAGTTGTCGATAATCTGATCGATATGCATAGTAGGAAAGTTGTCCTTAGGAGAAGAATTATTTAAATCCCTAAAGTCGATGCAGACTCTAATGGTGCCCTAATTTTTATTGACAGGGGTAACATTTGATACCCATTCTGTCAAAGGTATAGGATAAATAAAGCCAGCTTTCAGAAGTTTCTCAATCTCAGCTTTAATAGTTGTGGCCTTCCTAGAATGGACTTGCCTAAGTTTTTTCCTGATAGGTTTAGCCGTGGGATAAGTTTTAATCTCGTGGACCACAATGGAAGGGTCAATCTCCGGCATCTCTTCATAGGACTAGGAAAAAATATCACGAAATTCCTTAAAAAGTGCCTTATATGCTTCAGATTCATCTCTGGAGCAGTTCTGCCCAACATGAACGTGCTCAATAACATCAGGCTTGGTTGATATGTCAAATGGGTTCGTCTAAGTAATGTTGCAAAGGTTTCCTTTAGAATATGTGTCTTGCAACAATATAGGACTTTGTGAAACGTTGACAATATCAGTAGGAAACAAGGATCAAAATCATGGCTGCTCGAACTGGTATTGGGGAGGAACATGGATCTATGATGGTGATCCTCCCAAATGGGCTCATCCGTATTCATGATCTCTAGAATGGACTCGTCGGAAGAAAAAGTCTCAGAGAGATAATATAGAATCGGATGATAAGGTTCTAGCTAGTACGGTAAATGGTAAGGATCCGATGCCACTAAATGAAGGTCATCAGTGTGATCATCGAAACAAGTTTGAATTATCTTCATGGGAGCTCAACGAGGTGGACTCAACAACATTTTTTTCCTGGGGCTCAAAATCAAATGAGGAAATCATATGTACTGTCACGGTATCCGTGATAGGAGTAGAGTGAATCCTTCAACATACCTACCCCAATCGACTGGTAAGGAGGAGGGGATAGACCTAGCATGGGGATGTTATTAGCCGTGGAAGTAGTAACATCTGGCGTGCAGAAATCATGCTGGTCAATGGTAACAATTCTCCCAAGTTGCGGGAATTGGACCATTTGAAATACTATTGAAAGAACAACAGTCATGGCATAGAACCAATTCCTTCCTAAAATGAGTTTGTAATCCAAAGGGGCATCTACCACTTCTACTTGGATAGAAACGCTTTTTCCCCCTAGATAGACCGCAAGGGATGATATGAGGCCATGGGGTTGGAAACCCTGTCCATCAAAGGCTTTAAGGGTCGTCAGTGATGTAACAAGCTCGAGAGAGCCAAGAGCTTTCCAAAAAGTCAGAGATAACACCGAGGTCGAAGCTCCTTCATCTAGTACCATTCTAAAGACTTTCTTTCCCACTACTTTCTTAATGAACTGAAAAGCTAGTTTATGCGATAATCTAGGTTTATACGTCTCAACATTGAAGTGAATCAAGTTAGTGTTTGTTATACCAAAATCCTATCATCATCATGTGATAATAACTTTGACATACCTACTTGCCCTGAAATCCTAGCTTCTGGAGTGAAGACTAAATGGTTTCTTATCAGTCTATCATACAAATTCCCAGCACTGCTCATTGTCCCTTATCCAGGAGTGGTACCCATGTTCACACCGCTTTTCATCGGTTGTCCACAAGCGGTGCCACTGCTTGTCACCCTTGGTCCATAGGCCATTATTACCAGAACCGCTCTGTCAAAGAAGGAGAAGCACGGTACCCTGGGTAAAAGGGTAAAAAGAGAAGCTTCTTGAGGCTTCTAGATGATAAGCCTCAAGATATCTCTTATCCCTACTACTGTGGGTTGGTTGAGCTTGAGATCCCTTATCCTGGGATCTTAGAGGCCACCTCACCCACTAATTTCTCAACCATCTCTATCCATTAAAGCCCTATATATATGAGCTCATAGCCATGGTTGAGGAGAGAACATTGAAGGTATTGTTATGGTGTTGGAATGTTTCTTGGCCCAAGATCATTTGGAGAGAGCATAGAGAGCTAGAGTTGGAGCTTTTGGGGATGAAGAGCCGGTTTCATGGAGATGCATGTCAATACTAAGTCTTGGTTGTAAAATTCTTCATATTTCTAATGAAAGTTTATTTTCTATCCCATATATATTGTTGATGTTTTATTTCAGATATATATTGCTAGATTCCTTAGTCACTAGCATAGATTAGTAGATCATATTCTGGTTGCTTTGATTTGTTTCGTGTTGAACTCTTTTGTAGGTACACAGGTGAACTATCAAGGCCTTGTATTCTAGATATCTACAGCGTCTATGGGGAGTTATCAACCTCTGTGATCTATTTGTTCTAGATCTGAACCATTCAGACCAGCGAAACACCTTGCTATCCGCAGAAGGTGAAATATTCAGATCAACAGTGTTATCTAGGTCTATAGCTCCTAATGCTGTCAACAAGTTCTTGCACTGTGTGGGTCAACTTTGGAGTACTTCTAGGGTAGACATCGCACAAGGTTCCTGAGCGAGATCTTCAACCACATTATAGAATTAAGTAGCTCAAGCATTGGGATTAAAGACAACCTTCCGAAGAGTACTCTTTGGTGGGTGCAAAATCATGTCGAGAGTATGCTTCTCGATAGACAAGGGAACAGTAGATGAGGATTCGAGAGAACTAGTAGAGGGAGCTTTCCTTGAAGAAGATTGATCTTCTTTCTTATCTGTGGGTTTATCATAATTCTGGCTTCGAGTTTGTAGATGGATGGTATCTAAGGACATCATATGAATTTCCTTCGATGAACTAGAGTTACCTTGGTTAGTCATGTGGTCTACCAGTTGTTGTTGAGAGGGAAAGGGATCCGTAGGTACTGCAGGTGCGGGATTAGACTTTAGAAACTAGGAGATTTCATCTCGATGGGGACACTCCTTTGAAAAATGGTCACCATCGCATAACAGATAAGGATATTTAGCCTTCCTTTTCCCTTTATCATTGTCATTATTGGTTGATCGTGGGGTCTCCTGTTGGTTTCCAAGTTTTTTATTTCGATTTTTACCTTTCTTTTTATTTCCCGAGGTTTGAGTACTTTGAATAGAATTGACGTCAGCAGAAACCTTAGGAGTTGAAGGAGTAGCAGTTTGGGTTTTCTTGGCAGGTTTTGCTATGGATGGGGACTGGATTGAACCAACAATCCCATCAACAGGTACTTTTTTTGGTGGCTTGGCAGGGTCAGTGCTGGGGCAAGGAGCTTGAGGAATCAGGTGATAAAGAGTCCCAGACTAGTAATAAACCAAGTCTAGGTACTGATCCTGACTAATTGCTTTCTCTTAGGTAACGGCACCGTCCATGGCCACATCTCGGGTAATAGGAGGCACCAAGGACTTAGTGAACCAATCAGCTAACAAATGATCCGGAATAGGGCCTTAATAAGCCTTCTCTACCTTCTCCACTCATGAATATGATCAGAAATATGGGTGGAGGTGTTTTGTCATAGAGAAGTTAAAAGATCAGTTCCCGTTTCATAACGAATAGGGAGCTGAAAGTGCATAAGAAATACGGTTGCAAATGAGCCAAAATCCACAAATGAATGTTGTGGGAGTTCAATGTACCACTTCACAGCTGTATCAGTCAAAGTTCTCTGAAACAATCATAATTGAACAGAATCATCCATGAGGGAGTTCAAGGAACACCACAAATGAAAAGTCATAACATGGTTACATAGATCTTCACCCTGCTTCCCATCAAATTTCAGAATATCCAATGGTAAATTTACTGGAATGGGAGGCCATGAGGGATTGTGTCGAATGGGATCATTTATCAACTTGGACAAATCAGGAAAGTCCAAAGTTGCTAGGAAAGGTAACTGTCTATTTGGTTGCACATACTGGTAATATTGATATGGCATATAATTACCAGTAGGGCCATAGGTAGACTGATAAACAGGTTGCTGTGAGGAAGAACCACCGGAGGATTGGCCCATGGGGGGTTGATTTCTAGAATTAGGACCACTAGGACCATCAGGGCCTCCAGGAGGAGGACCACTAGAGCCACCGAGACTGCTAGGACCATTAGGACCACCAGGACCACCAGGAGGCGGACCACCAGACCCTCTGGAGCCTGCAGGAGGTGGCAAACCTCTAGAGCCACCAGAACCACTAGGTGGAGGGCCACCAAACCCTCCAGATCCATGAGGAGGAAATCCACCAGGTCCCCTAGGACCACTAGGACCTCCAGGACCATGAGGAGGAAAATTTCCAGATCCTTAGGGACCATTAGGTCCCCGAGGGGGAGGACCTCCATAAGGTGGTCCTCCTGCACCTCCTATAGTATGTATAGGTATCCCTCCCATAGATGGCATGTAAGACCAGTTGGGTTTCCCCCATGGGATAAAAGTGTTACTAGGGGATGGAATTCTAGCATAATGCATTCCTGTAGGATTAGATGGATGATTACCTATAGGTATTTGATAACCATAACCATTAAAAGACTGAATGGTAATAGGTTGTGCCCCCAAGGACTGGCCTGGAGTAGATAGGGGATTTACCACATTAGTGTGGGTGGGAGGAACAAAAAATGTAGATGTTTCTATGTTAGAGGTCTACCCTTAACTAGGTACAACTCTAGTATCAGATAACGTAGGTCGTGCAGGGGGTTTCCCCCCATTATTCAAAGGTACCAACGAAACAGGAATTGAAGGTTGGGCGCCAGATGCAAAAGACCTGGGAGGATTTGGAACAGACATAACATAAGAGGTGAGAGGGGTGGAAATTTGACCTGGACTGTGGGTTGTTAATGGACAATCTATAATCAGTTCAATGGGTCTCATAGAATCAGCTAGTGAATGATATCCCACAAGAAGGGATGTGGAACGTATTGATGTAAAGCCTAATAGGCTATCAATCTAATTTTCTACCTCCTATGCATGGAGAATAGAATCACGGTATCACCTACGTTCTTCTTCACTCTTAGGAGAACTTACACGGGTGCCAAATGAGGCAATGGCCTGTCAGATAGGTGTCTCCCAAAAAGGATCATTAGGACCAAAGTCTAGATGGGTATCATCAACATGACCTTCCAAGGGAGGACGGAACGATGAATCTTCCTGAGAAGGCTGTTGGACCAAGGGAGGCGAGTGTGAAGAATATGGTACTCCACTTTCCACCACCACATTATCTCCCACTTGGGAGGTGGTGGCAGCTCCTTGGTCGATAACTTCCGTTGGATTTTCTCCTGAAACAGGAATAAAATTGGGTGGCAAGCCCTGTACTCTCCTGGACTGTCTTAACTTAGCCAGTTTGTACAGTTGCTATCTAACCTAGGGTCTGAAAATCTAAAAAAACACACCAAAAGACTTCCCTACTCAAACTATAGGTCAAAACAAGCAGACTTAAAATGACAGGAGGAGTTCAAAAGTCAGGTCTCTCACTAGGATTGTCAAGAAGGTGCCACTTGTGATATACCTTGATGGTACGTGTGTAGTAATCTCCCCGAATGTTTTTTCCGGTGTATGGCTCCAAACAAGACGACCAAAGAGCTTTTCTCAGATAGATAAGGTACCCTAGTGAGGTCTCCCGATATACTCAAGGTATGTGGGAGCTCAAATCAGTAGTAGTGCTGTCTAATGCATAACTGTACACAAGGGACCTTCCAATATACAACTGAGTACATGAAGTATCTTTATATATACCTCAAGGATACGTGAAAGGCTGTTTGATATACTGACGGTACGTGGAAGAACCGCATGAGTCCTAGAATGTAATGCTGACAAAGAACGACAGCTCCTACATTTTACAATGCCCGAACACGTCTCTAACCTATCACTCAAGTTACTACGTAAATTTTAACCTACAACTACCGTTAATTTTAACTTGTACGGTTAGGTGGATGCATGATGTTTTGACAGAAAAGTAAAACCATGCAATATGCTTGTGCAAATGTTCACTTTACCGTTCAGTATGCCTACTTACGGGAGGGAAGAGATTGTTTTTATTTTTGTTTCAAAACCAAAAACCATTCCAATCAATAGTCATGAACATCAAATCAAAGACAAGAAAACACTTTTACAAACCAAATTCTTCTTTTCGAAAGAAAATGAGAAGGGTGAGAATCTTTTTTCCTAAAAGAACAACACCAAGCACACCTATATGCCAATGCACTCTAACTTTTCAAATTTCTCAAAAACATAAGCAAATCTAACTTAAAACTACCATTTTTTTTTATTTTGATCGAGATAGTCCTATATTCATGAGAGATGAAAGATCATAAAGGTCCTGAAAGCTTATAAAGCTAATCAGAAAACCCAAATCCAACACTTAAATATGATTTCCTAATCTCAAGAAAAACTTTTCTTTTTTGAAGGAAAGAAAAAGAATTTTACTATGCAAGCAAGAAATGAAATCTAGAAGCTAATCTGGTGTTCTTCTTTCATTATATGCAACGAAAAGAGACTTCAATGAGCACCCTAACTTTAAGAAAACAAGAAATCCTTCTTTAAGCACAACCAACAAGCAAGAAGCGGATGAACAATAAAAAAGACTAAATAAACTTTTGAAATTCCATTCAAATCAATCTTAAACCATCAAAGCAGCAAGCCACACACATCAGATTCAATAACACAAGTCTGATAACAGAACTAAAAGCAATCAAAATTCCAAATTTTTACAAAGAAAAATGAAGAAAAAGAGTTTTGGACTAATGCCTACCTGGCACCACGCTTCATAGGTATTGACAAAGTGTTTCCAAGACGGTATCGCTCCTTGCAAACTAGATACACACAGTGGCACTTCTTACTGCTCACTATGTTCAGGCGGTGGCACCGCTCCTCGTACACAGCATGGGCACAATTCCCTATAGATGTACAAAACAAAAAAGAGAACGATGGATCAAATCAGAAAAGACTAGATCAAGGAAAATAATGTAGAATTGAATGTGGTAACAGAGCATAAAAGACCGAAATGACTCAGATCTGAACAGATCTGGAAATTTCAAACCCAAATGATACAAATCAGAAAGTAAATCTCACTGAAAAGAGTTCAAGAAAATGGATCCTGGATTTAGACAAGAGTTACAGACCGAGGAAGATATGAACAACTGAATACTTTACTCTCCAGCGGAGTCGCCAGATTTGTTAGCTGGAATATTTCACTTCCTACGGACAGCAAGGTGTTCCACTGGTCTGAATGGTTCAGATCTAGAACAAATAGAGGATAGAGGTTGAAGACTCTCCCTAGATGTTGTAGATATCTGGAATACAAGGCTTTGATAGTTCACCTGTGTACCTGCAAAAAATCTCAACATGAAACGAATCAAAGAAACCAGAATATGATCTACTAATCTATGCTAGTGACTAAGTAATCTAGTAACATATATATGTGAAATCACAACAACAACATCATATGTGGGAGAGAAATAAACTTGGATTATAAATATAAATAAGTTTACAACCAAGCCTTAGTGTTGACATGCATCTCTATGAAACCACCTCTTCATCCCCAAAAGCTTCGACTCTAGCTCTCTATGCTCTCTCCAAATGATCTTGGGCCAAGAATCAATCCAACAACATAACAATACCTTCAATGTTCTCCTCTCAACCATGGCTATGAGCTCATATTTATAGGGATTTAATGGATAGAGATGGTTGAGAAATTAGTGGGTGAGGTGGCCTCTAAGATCCTAGGATGAGGGATCTCGAGCTCAATGAAACCACAACAGTAGTGATAATTTAGTACACAAGGCTTATCATCTAGAAGCCTCGAGAAACTTCTCTTTTTCCCTTTTTACCTAGGGTACCATGCTTCTCCTTCTATGACAGAGTGGTTCTAGTTATAACCACCCATGCACCAAGGGAAATGGGCGGTGGCACCGCTTGTGGACAACCGATGAAAGGCAGTGCGAACAGGGGTACCGCTCCTGGATAAAGGGGCATGCATAGTGCTGGGAATTTGTATGACATATTGATAAAAAACCATTTAGTTTCCACTCCAGAAGCTGGGATTCAGGGCAAGTAGGTATGTCAAATTTCTTATCACATGATGGTGACAGGATTTTGGTATAACAACTAAGAGCCTTTTTGACGAGTCAAGGTCACATGTAAGTGTAGTTCCATTCTGACAAGTCAAGATCAAATGTGAGTGCTGAGCCTTTCCACATATGATAGTAGTTATGTCCTATCATGCTGGTGGATGTGAGTGATATGCCTTTCTAATGAGTCAAGGTCAGATGTAAGTGCAGTGCCTTTCCACAGATGATAGTAGTTGTGTCATATCATGTTGGTGAATGTGAGTGTTATGCCTTTTCACAGATGATAGTAGTTATGTCCTATCATGCTAGTGAATGTAAGTGTTGTGCCTTTCTGACATGGTGCTGAATCTGTTATTCTCATCGTCATATGTGAGTGCTAGCCATTTTGACTTAGGGTCAGATATAAGCGCTGAAGAAGACCTACATGGAGGCTAGGCCTACAACCAACATTAAAAAGGGTTGACTTTGTAGAACTTCCTATGATGAGAAGAATCATGAGATAGCACCAGTGATGATGATCCAGCAGTGATGATCCAGTTCAAGTGATGATCTAGATCTAGTGATGATGATCCAGCAATGATGATCTAGATCCAGTGATTTTCCAGATTGAGTGATGATCCAGATCTAGTGATGATGATCTAGATCTAGTGATGATCCAAATCTAGTGATGTTGATCCAGCGGAGATGATCTAGTGATGATGATCCAGATTGAGTGACGATACAAATCCAGTGATGATCCAAATCCAAATGAAGATGACTTGAAGATGAAGATGATGAGAACTCAATTATGATCCAGATGATACAGAGAAGAAGACTTGTGTTGATAAATTGTGTCGAGAGAATACCTTCCTAGTTAAGAGGGAGCATTGATGTATTTGTAACTTCAGAATGTATTCACTTGTATATCTTATGTGTTGTACCCCTATGTTTATACAGGGAAGTGTCTTTAATGTATTTCAGTCATGTCATACCCTGATGTTCCTATTGGGAGATTCAATAATGTAAACAAGTCATGTAAAGTCATTGTGGGTAACCCTCCTATTGATTAAGGGTTAAATCCCCCACGGTTGTGGGGCACTAGGGTTATTAGACTCTCCTAGAGATTTTTGCTCTAGTAAGTAACTGTTAAGTGGGGCCAATATGTTAAAGTGGAAATTAAGTGAACGAAGGAATATAAATAGAGAGTGATCCTCTCTATTTATCACACACACACTCACTCACTGGGGTGCATGAGTAAGAGAGAAGTTGCTGGGACAAGAGAGATACTACTGCTATCGAGAGATCATCTTTATGTTTTTGGGTTTTAATTTTGGTGCTGATTCTATCTTTGAGGAAGTTGCAGGGTTTTCTCCTTTATGGTTTCCCCGAGGAAAATTCTTTGTGTCTCTTGTGTTTTGTGTTTATTGTTGTGCATGTTAATCTCTTATTTAAATATCCGAAGATAATGCTAGCTTAGAATGATAAAAATCTAACAACACAGACAATATGAGTCTGAAGTATTTATTAGAGCAACCGGATCTAAATTCCAGGTAGGCTAGATGGTTGTCTCTCCTTAGTGAGTACCATTTCAAGTTAAAGCATTGAAAGGGAAAGGAGAACAAAAATGCTGATTCTTTAAGACGATGAGCTCATGTATTATATGAGGTGACTTTAAGTCAAACTAATTCATATTTACACGAGAGGATTGGAATGACCAATGGAATTGACCCTTTCTATGTTCAAATCCTCAAGAGTTTCCAAGAGGATAGGTTGTTTCAAAAACAAAAAGAGTACAAGGTAGACGAAACTAGACTGTTGTGGTCCAATGAAATATTGTATGTTCTGGAAGGAGGGGGCATCAGGTCCAGCATCCTCACAGGATTTCATTGGACACCCTACTTTTGGCATCCAAGATATCAAAAGATTATATCCACATTAAAGAAACACTTTTTCTAACCTAAGTTAAAGGATTACATAGAATTGTTTATCGCAGAATGTTAGGAATGCTAGTAGGTGAAAGTTGAGCACTAACATCCTTTAGGATTGTTGCAACCATTACCCATTCCATAATGGAAGTGGGAGGTCATTAGTATGGATTTTACTATAGGTATAGCAAGAAGTAAGAAGCAAAATGACTCTATCTTTGTAGTAGTTGACATGTTTTCAAAAGGAACACACTTAATTCTAGTGAAGTCGACATACAAGGCAGTTCAAATTGCCAACATCTTCTTAAAGGAGATATTTAGATTGCACGGGATACCCAAGGCAGTCATCTCGTATCGAGATACAAATTTTACAGGAAACTTTTGGAGATCCTTATTCTCCATATTAGAGACATAGTTAAACTTTAGTATTACTTACCACCCATAGAAAGATGGGAAGACAGAAGGGGTAAACCAGGTTTTAGAAGACATGCTTATGATGTATATCATGAACAACCCCACCAAGTGGGAGGATTATCTGCATCTTGCATATTTTTCATATAAAAATAGATACCAGACCTTCTCCAAGATGAGTCCCTTCTAGGTACTCTATGGATGGAAGTGTAGAACACCGGTTACTTGGGATAGCTCGATGGAATGGCTCGTGTCAAGGACCGACTTACTAAAGGACTTGGAACAATTGGTCACCAAGGTCCAACAGAACCTTAAAGAAGAACAAGACTGCCAGAAGAGTTACGTGGATAAGAAAAGAAAAGATAAATATTATGTGATAGGCGACCATGTTTACTTGAAAGTAAAAACAAAAAGAAGCTCATTGAGCTTGGGGAGGTGCGAAAAGTTGGCAACAATACTTTGTGAACCCTTTGAGATAATGGCCAAAAGAGAGCCAGCAGCATAAGAACTAGCTTCACCTGCTCAGATAAGAGTTCATAATGTTTTCCACACATCCTTATTAAATAAATATGTATATGATATTAAACATGTGATTGATTGGTCCTTGTTACAAGTGGATCCTGATGGGGAATTTGTACCTGAACTCCTTCATATACTGGATGAGAGGGAAACACATCTCAGGACGTGCACCATATTCCAGTTGAAAGTGAAATGGAATCACTTTGAGGCCGATGAGGTTACTTGGGAGAATGAATCCGCCATGAGAGAGACTTACCCTGCCTTGTTTGATAATTTCATTCCTAGGCCCTAGAACACCAGGGACAATTTTGTTCTAAGCGAGGAGGGATGTAATATCCCAAATTTTTGACCTGAAAATTATGGGCATAAGTCCCATTCCATTTGATCTTGATTTGATGTTTTATTTTTTATATTGGGCATAAGACCCCATTGCACATGAGAATGATGATTTGTTTGATATATTGGTACTAAGCTAAATGCATATGTTTAATTTATATGATTTCATGTGTTGGGCATGGACCCTGAAGCACATAATTGATGAGATATTTGTGTTGAGCGCGAGCTTTGAGGAACATGAGTATTTGTTTTTTGTGTTGAGTGAGAGGATTTGGAGCACATGAATATTTGATGTTTGTTTTGTGCGAGAGGCTTTGGAGCACATGAGTATTTGATTTTTTTTTCGAGTAAGAAGCTTTGGAGAACATGAGTTATGATTCTTTTGTGTTGAGCATGAAGCTCTAAAGCACATGAAAAGATAAGAATTAGAAGTGTTGGGAATAAGCCCTGGATAACTCCAAGTTGATGTTGAGCATAAGCTCTGGAACATCAGATCCTTCGCCATAGTATCCCTAGGTGTATCCTACAAATACATCCTAGCATTAGTGTTGAGCGAGGAGATCTGGAATTGCACTAAGTTGTAACTCCCTGTTTCTTAGCATTGAGTATGGGCTCTAAATAAACTCTAGGAGTTACTGAAAAATTAATATATTGAGTGAAAATAACTCTGATAAAAAATTGATCTCATTTTACTTATTTTTAAGTGCTTAAATGAAATTTTGAATTTCCTTATCTCATCAAGTACTGAATAACTACCATGTTATACAAGGTAATCCAACATGCAAGGAGGTTTAGAGTTTCCTAACCTAATTGACTTAACCCCTACCTAAAGGCCTTAATAAGAAGTGACTATAAGCTAAAAATAAAAGTATCATATGATTAGGGATTTATCCTATATGATACCTAAAGTAAAAAAATGTTAACAATGGTATATTTATATATAGTTTATATATAATGTGAATAAAAGAGTAAGCATATGTATTAATACTAGTAACTATGAATAATGATGAAAGGATCTATGTATTTTTATTTATCACTAATATTAATTAAATATTAAATACCTAAAAGATTCAAAGTAGGAACTAGTCAAATAGTTCCTAAGTGAAATTAAATAAATATGAAATTCAACTAAGTTAAGTAAAAAGGGTTATTTCAAGAAAACAAATGATTCTTGATTTAACTACCCCTTTTCCTAAACGTATGTCTATAAATACCATGCCAAAGAGAGGCTTGGAGATCTTTTGATTTTTCATCTATGCTACCTGGTTATTTTCTCAAGAGAGTTCTTGTAGAGTATTTTTCCCCAGAGGAAAAACAAACTGGTACAAAACCTGTTATTCCAGATAGGAAAGCCTTACCTTAGGAACTATAAGCTACTAGAATGTTGGAACCATCTCAAGGGGATATAGATTGAAACCAGGAATGGTTTTGGGTCATGGTTGGGTGGAACGTGGTAGTTCCCAAGTTATTCGATTATTCCCAAGTTGTGTGTTTGAGTGTGCATGGTTTCGAGCAATTAAAATAACTTCAAATTGTAGGTACGAGGATTCTTTATCTTCCTTACATTTCATACCGTTTCCTTATTATATAAAGGTATTAAAATATGGAATGAAAATATGTGTATTATATGCCTGTTGTAGCTAGGTTATTTTGTTTACACAACCTTAAAGAGAAGCTAGGTTTATTTAGTTAACATGTTCATGCAAACACTATAAATAAATATTATGCTAGAGGAGTGTTTTTATTGATTAACCATGGTTTCCTAATTGGAAAAATATAGATTATATTTCTTACTATGGATTTAGACTGTCACACATGCTTTTATCAGTTTTCAAAACCATAGGAAAAATATGGTCTCTATTATTTCGCATTACTCTTCTATCATTCATATTTTAAATTCATTTGTCTCTATAATTATGTAAATTTCTAGCAGAGTTTATGTTAGGCTTAAAACTATAGATTCATTAAGATAACTAGATTTTCTACTTAGTGATCAAAACTTAAATGAAAAAGTAAAACATAGTTTACATATAGATAAACAAATTTATAAAACCCACAGACTAGAGGTCAAATCTCTAAGTGGAAGAACTTCAAACTAGGATTAGATCATATTAAAAATAACTAATAAACTATCAACCAAAACGAACTAATTAAATACATAGAAACAAAACTATTTATATTAAAGTCCAACTCTACATTTCCACTACTAGAAGATTTCATATTTCCAACACGCTTATTACTATTTCATCTAACAAATCCATTATAAACAACTATATTATAAACACGGTTCATAGACTTAAACATAGTTTAAATATTAACCCTATAATAAAACATAAATGATGAAAAAGTTTTAAATAAACCCCATAAATTCTCCATTATAAATACCTCTACATAAAATCCAGCCATCGAAAACTGTTAAGGTTTTGCCGTAGGCATAAATATCATTACAATTATCTCAACTATTCTAATAAAAAACCAAGAATCAAATATATACATATTATAAACCAATTCTTAAGCCAACATAATCCATTTAAAAACCCGGGATCGAATCCTGTCGGCATCGTTGCCAAAAAAAAAAACATAACGCTGAGTTAACACCAGTCCAAGCGTTAGGACAGCCCTGGATCAAATCTTGTAGGATTGAACTATTAAAAAAAAAATCAAATCAATTACATTCCCAAGATTGAATCCTATACGTATCGATAATAAACACCAACATATTAACACTGTAAACCACACAGTGAAGGGTTCCCATTACATACTTCCCAATAAACCTTTAACATAAAACTACAGTTCAAACCCAATAAAATATATGCTAGCATAACCAAATACATAGTTACATACATCAAACACTATAATCACCGACTGCGTATTCTCTAAGTGATGAGTCACAAATTCCAATCTCACGGCTATAACCCTAACTTTATATACTATTTTACATTTCTACACATTCACATAATTAAAATACACATAAAAACAAAATGATCATGCTGCATATTTACCTAAAGGCTGAGCCAGGCTCATGCTCGTAAGGTGAAACCTCGGCCCATAATAAACATTAAATCAAACACAAGGAATATAATGTCGAGAAGGACAATTAAACCCTACTGTCAACGCATATACAGTCACCACTTTAATAAAACATAGACACCATAGATGCAGTAGTATGCTAAGCTAAAGTCCATAATAATAAATCCAAGCCACGATAATAAAACATAACTTTGATACGTATAACTCTTACAAAGTAAAATGCACACATTAATGATTCACTTAGTGCCATTGTAAGTGATGGCACTGTCATGCCATAGTATTCGTATCATTTAAACAAAAACACATAACTCTTCCATTAAAACAATAAAACCACACAATTATTATACAAATCAGAATTTATTTACAGAGTTGAGTCCTTGTCTAGACAGACATGACTCACCCAAAGTATTTACATTTAAAATTTCAAAGGAAAAGATAAATGTATTCGCATCTCTCTGATTCCCAAAATCATACAAAGGCCCCAAACCAACTATCAAGTCTATTAACCAAAATTAGAAATAGATAAACCCTCCCAAACCAGAGTGAAAAAATTTGTCCCACATACACACAAAGGTAAGGGCCTATGCATTTCACAGGGCTTACCCACTTAAACGGTTGCGCATACAATTCATAGAGCCATCGTCAAGCCACGAGTATAATCCACCCCTGCCACCTACAAAACCAAACACACATAGTTATGAGGAGTATGTTGAACCTCAACTAAAGAAAACAAACAAAACGACACTGGAAAACCATGTTGAGAGCATACTTGTCAACGTAGGGGAAGTTTATTACTCCACACATAATGAACACCCAAGAGCCAAAACCACACAGAAAACCAGGCACAAAACCAAATGATTCACATCCATGACCAGACCAATGTATTCGGCTCATTTCCCACTATTTCCAAGGAGCCATAAATTATCCACCTTGGTCTCCATTATCAACGAAATTCATACCCACATCTCTATAGTCAAGCCCACAACTAAATCGCATTTGTCCACTCCCCTAGTACTAAACCCTTATCAAAACCATCCTTTTCATTGTTATACCAAAGTTTTATGGCATATGAAATATGCGATAAATCTTTTATTCATATACGATAGCCTCTCGAAAGTATTTTCATAAGATTGTTCCATAGTATAGGACCATGCATTAGGATTTACACCTTGAAAAATACATGTTATAAACTATGAATATCAAAATTGATAAGGTTGTATAACCTTAAGCATAACAATAATGACAACCATAATGATTCCAACCCCACACTGTCAACTCCACATAAATCTAGAACGTAGGAACCGCTACGTCAAGAATTTTTTCCTCTTAATGCCATTCATGAATAGGATAATTTAGCATAGTTATCATGTTGCAGAATGTCGTTACTTCTGAATTTCATAGACAGATTCCCTCAACAAAGTAACCTGTAGAAAAGAGGAAGTTTTCATTAGTTTGCAATGAACTAAGTAAACCCCATAAAATCCAGAGGAATCATTTTACCTCTCCGAGTAGGTCCCTTAAGGGATAAAAACCCCGCCACTCCAGCTCTTGATAGTTAAAGGAAAATCAAAACTTTTAATAAATAAAACTATAAACAAAGTACAAGACATATAAATAGAAAGTAATAAATAATTGAACCAACTTATGCAAATGCATGTTAATAGTAAATACTAGCAGAGTAAATGTATAAACTAATCCAAGTAACTTAACCATAGTACATAACCATATTAGCATTACATAGGAAAATACATAAAAAGGGAAAGACATCTTGTGCCACTTAGATCTAGTGAAGAAACGATATATATATTCCGCAAAACATAACTAATGTCCATGAAAGGTAGTATTTAACTAGCCTACAAAATATATCCTTTTTTCAAATTTTTGGGACATTACAAGTGGTATCAGAGCCTAGTTTCAACACTAAGAGACGTAGTGGGCATATCAAAGATTTGTTGCAAAAAATAAATTATGTATTTGAAATTTTGTTAGGGTGAATGCACAAAGTTTTAGATGCAATGGTAGAGTGAATTCAATCGGTCTTGATCCATAAAATAGAAATCATCCCAAGCAATCCTGACCCCGCCATGCCTAGTCCCAAGGATGCCAACATGCATGCCAATTAGGATAGTACGCAAAAATGCGCTTATGTTTTACCTTGCAAAAACGCAGTCCTATTTTACCTTGCAAAAATAGGCTCCTATTTTACCTTGAAAAAACGTGCTCCTAGTTTCCAAAACCTATTTTATGGTTTTACCTTGCAAAAATATTTCTCTTGTTTTTTGTGAGAGAGATACAAAGATAGAGTGGAAGGAGGGAGGGGGGGGGGGTTCCTTAGTGGTATGGGGTGACCAGTGGATGTGTGTGAGAGAGAGAGAGAGGAAGGGGTGTGTTAGGAATTTAGGAGTGTAGGGGGGTTATATTAATGTGGAGGTGTCCAGGTGTTGTAGAGGGGATATAGTAGGGGGCTAGAGGCAGTTGGATTGGTTGGGGAGTGATTTAAGGGACGGGGTTGTTACAGCTGATTTTACCACACATGGTTGATCACATGTTTATGGCATTCCTTGTCCCTCTGCAGACTATTTGGACCCCATGGACCAATATTATACTTTGGTGTTTCCAAGTTCATCCCTAAAAACACCTATTTATTGTTGTACATGACTTTTAATCCCATACTCTCATATATACGTGGATATTGACCTCAAAACCGTGTACATTGGGATGTGTGCATAAGTCCAATAATTTTTGGAGTTTTCCTTGATGTTTGTTCGAACCACTTGACTCTTGTCCTTCCATATGCCTCAGTATCGCTCGGATTTGACCCTCCATTACCTCTTTGCAGTGCTATACAGGGAACCCCTTAGATACATTGAAGAAAAAGGAATTCATGAGCAAGGAAACTATATTCCATTGTTTCTGTTGCTTGCATATACTTGAGTCTACATCCCTTTGTCCCTTTGGAGCACTTTTTGTTCTTCCCAAGATTTCCTTTACTTGTGATATTAATATCGACAGATGGAGGATTAAGGTGGTGGAGGCCCAGGTGGAGGACTTAGTTTCTCTAGTTCACAGACATGACAACAGAGGTTGTCACTTATGTAATATCTAATTTGATTAATAGAAATATATTTTCCTGTCCAATGATGTGCATTTAAATGAATATTGAATCCATGGATGTGTTTAATTGCTTATACATTATTGATTATATATGTTATAGTGGATCTAACACCATATTATATACCATGCTTGTCTTGTTTACTGTTGTTGAGAGTGAATTGATAAAGAAAGCAGGATTGGAAAAATCTCAATAGGGATCTAATTCAACCGTCTAGAATAAGGTATGATTCGAAATCCTTTAGTGTTATATTTTTTGTTTCTCTTGGATATTGGAAAGGGATTAAATTCTGTGGTTTCTCTATCTGTTGTGGTACTCTCCAAGCCATAGGAAGTTTCTCTCCGTAACAGAATTGGAAACCATATGGTATTTCACATAAGGTAGGCTTGGCCAAGGCTGTCCCTTCATAATCAACTAGCTCATATGATCCTTTCTCTAGGACATGTTTAACCATGTAAGGACCATGCCACATGGGATTAAACTTCCGTACCCCCAAGGGTTCCTTACCTTGATCCCACAAAAGGACAAAGTCAACTTCACTAAACCTCATCAGATGGATAGACTTATCATATTATACGTTAACATGATGCTTATTAACCTATAAAGCCACTAAGGCATCTCAGCGGTGCTCATCAAGATACTTTAAGTGGACCAAACACTCTTCCAATGTGAAAGTGTATGGTAAAAGCTCCATAGCTAGATTTAGAGAAGGGATTTCACATTCAACTGGTAATACTAACTCCACCCCATGCAAAAGTTGATAGGGAGAAAAATAGGTGGCAGTATTAACCATGGTTCTATAGGCCCACAATGTAGGATACAACATGATGTGCCAATTATTCTTGCTTTGTGTTAGGGTTTGCTGGAGAATGGACTTCAGTGACTAGTTCACTGCTTCAACATGTCCATTCACTTGTGGGTAATAAGTAGAGGAGTTTTCTTGCTTATATCCTAACTTGGAAGCCAACTCTTCCATTATTTTGTTCTGAAAGTGCTTGCCATGGTCAGTGACAAGCTCTCCCGAAATGCCAAACTGGGTGATAATCTGGTTGAAAACAAAATGCGTGGCTGTCTCACTATTGGATTTAAATAGGGGCATATCCTCTGCCCATTTCATGAATTAATCTACATCCACAATAATATGATGGTGACCCCCAGCAAAGGTTGGGTTGCAATCAATAAAATAAAGCCCTCACTTGGTGAAGGGACCAGTGGTGATGATAGGATGCAACAAGGCCAGATGTGAGCACATATTACATGCAAACACCTAGCAAGGGTGCCACTTCCTGTTATAGTTGATTTTACCACTCTAGGTGAATCACACTTTGTATGGCCTTCCCATGTCCCGCTGCAGACTCCTTGGACCCCATGGACCATTTTTTGTCCTTTGATGTTTCATTGATTATCCCTATAAACATGTGAAAAATTATATACGTGACTTTTAATCCCTTAATCGTGTATATACGCGGGTTTGAACTTATGGTAGAACTTATGCTTGATTTTGCATCCCTTTGTCCCTTGGAGCACTAGTGTGTTCTTCCCAAGCTTTCCTTTTTCTTGTGAGCTTGCTATCAAGAGATGGAGGATTGAGGTGGTGGAGGCCCAAGTGGGGGATTCAGTTTCTCCGGTTCGCAGACATGCCGTTAGAGGTTGTATCTATTGTAATTTCTGATTTATATTAATAGAAATATATTTTCCTGTCCAATAATGTGTGTTTGAATGAATATATTATCCATGGGATTATTTCATATGCTTATACATTGTTGATTATATATGCTGGAATAGATCTAACAGCATGATATATAGCATGCTTGTATTATTTACTTGTTGTTGAGGAAGTAATTTATCAATTCAAGCTGAAGTTGGAAAGCTCAACGGGGATCTACTTCAACCATCCGGAATAAGGTATGAGGTCTGATCCTTTAGTGTTAGACATTTACTTTCTATTGCATATTGGAAAAGATTAATTTCTGGAGTCAAGCTATCTGTTGTGGTGCCCCAAGCCATAGGAATTTCTCTCTGTAATAGAATTGGTGACTCCGCTGGGGAGTTCCTAGTAGTTGTCCTTTGGGGGTTGTTCTATCGAAATTCAATGAATTTGAATTTCTCTTTCTCTCTTGTTTTTGTGTCGGGTCTGGGGGCATGTATGCCTGGTAGTGTCTGATTGGTGTGAATTTTGTCTCAACTTGTTTTTTTGCCTTGATTTTATGCACCTTTCTTCCTGTACATGATTTTTTAACTCACAGTCACGTATACATGCAGGTTTCTCTACGATTTCCGTGTATACACACGAGTTTACTGTGAATAGTCACGTATGCCATTATTTTTTCCTTTTTGTGGAAATTAATTGGTTGCTGGGTGAAGTTTTATGATTGGTGAGTCTCCTTGGGCATTGCCTGAGTCTGTTTATACCTCTGTTTCTGACCAGAAACATTTTTTTTAGGCTAAGTTTTTTTTAAGAAGGTTCTTGTCATGGCATTTTTGATTTTTTGTTTGGGATTAGTGCATTAGAGTTCTTTTACCTTAGTGCTTTGCTTGAGTGTTGTTTGAGTGTGCTTGTAGAGTCTAGGGGTCGTAGAATCATTCTTTTGCTTTTTATATCTCATTTTATTTCAAAAAATCCAAAAACATTTGCTTATCATCATGCATTTCATTTTGCATTGTACTTGCACTAGATTTTCTTTGGGGTACTAGTTAGGACTTCATATAGGAAAGCTTGCATTCATCATTTGAAGAAAAATTGTGCATTTCATGTAGTAGCATACCTTTTTTTCATGGACACAATGCATTTGCATTGATTGTTAGGTGTGCATTTTACTTCATGTTGTGTCATAAAACCATTAGTTGTATGGTCATATCCCTATTTTGAGTAATCAAGCCAATTAAAATCAACGCTAAATTAAAATGAATTACGCTCTTTTCTTTTCTAGGGTGCACCAACAAGCTTAGGTTTTAGGGTCTTGTAATAGTTCATTGTGAGTAAATTCTCCAAGACCACTAAACAACAACATGTATGTGTCTATCCAGGTGAGTGTGAGAAATCCTTGGTATAACCAGTGTTTCTCAGGATCCTCCTCTCAAAAGGGAGTTAAGCACGAGGCAGTGTGAGCAGTTATTGATTGGGATGACCCCTAGTCATAACTGAGTAGCATCGGATATATTTCTAGGATTGTATTTGTATCTGGGGGTTCTTTCGAGAGTTTTGGGCTTTGCTACCCTTCCCATACGGTCAATCCCGCCTGCGAATGTCCACCTGAGCATTGATTATATTGAGGTGACCTTAGTGGCCTTACCTAGGATATCGAGGGGGTACTTTGTAGGGGTTATTCTGTGGGTGTCCCTGCCAGGTTGGGGTCAGATAGCACAGTCGCTTTACACGTTGAAGCTGAGGGCCACAATAATTGGTTACATACCTGCGCTTGTTGTGTATGGGAGTCTCAAGCCTCTCCTAGGCGAGACATACCTGCTTCATTTGGGAGCTCACGTATCCAGCCCTTGTTTGCTTGCATTTGGCTTTAGATTTTAGTAGTGATTTATTTGTGCATGATAGCTTGCCTAGGGTTTGCGTAAATAGAGAGTCTTTGTTATTTTTTGAGTCATTGTGGATTCAAGTGTGACTCCTCGCCATTCTCATCATTTAGCAGGACTTTTGCCTTCTACTTCTCCTCCTCCTTTGGGAGAGAGACCTAGATAGTCTAGGCAGACTATTTCACACATTGATTCACACACCATGGGAGACCATATGGAAAATATTCCTGAACCACCTTCTCCCATTCGAGTGGATGATGGGGAGTTTACTCCTACCTAAGATCCTTCACCCGACTTAGCTGAGGTAGGCCCCATAATTTCTGATATAGGAACCTTTCATGATAGACCTACTCACTCTAGGGTTGATTGCCCATTGACGAATTACCAGTATGGAATGTTGGAGGATGCTAAGACTCATTTTGAGCCTGCAAGCACTAGCTATGGTATTTATGCTATGTCTTGTTTTCCCACACATGATTTGGCATTTCATGTCGAATCTGAGTTTGAGCCTAACAATATGCCTGGGGGCACTCTCATTCCTTACCATGCGGAGAGGTTTGGGAGCACTAGTCACATTGCACCTTCCATCCTGATGGTGGAAGTTACATCACATATTCCTCCTAGGTCTAGGGTTAGTGATCCTATTAGGATACCAGACCCGAGATGGGTAACGATAGGGAATAGTACATACATCATTACTCAGGTCCCTCCATCCTCGGTCGCTCCTTTTTCAAATGTTCACCCTCCACCTTATTCACGTGGTCCTTTGGGCTGAAAATTTGCTATGAGTCATGTCCATACTGCGGTTACAAGACCGATTGTGTCTCAGCTTCATGTACCGCCTATTGTTTCGGGAGGTCATGCTCATACTTCTAGAGGTCACATTCCTACTTCTGGAATGTATATTCCTACTTTCGAAACGTATGTTCCTATTACGGAGTGTCCCATGGGACATCGCATGCGACGAATTATGGACCCTATTATGGGACATAGTATGGATAGGGTTCTTCACCTTATGGGGTGGGTATGTTGGGGCGCACACCTTAACGATCCCTAAGTTTGGTAACTCCGTGGTTTTTGTGGGAGTTTGTAAGTGGAGCCATGACTCAAAATAGTCTTAGGGGTGTTGGCATTAAGTGAAAGCCCTCTTTTTGTAATAAAGCCGTGGTTTAAAGCTAGGGTTTAGGGTTTAGGGTTCGGGGTGCCCATGGTTTCAGCCCATGGTTTTGTAATAAGTGCACTATAAATAAGCACTCTTGTAAAGAAGTCAGTTTAGGCTTTTGATGTAAGATGAATTGATGCGAAGCTAAGGCTTGTTTTGTAAGGTTAAGTCCCAGCTGTGTGCATGGACGACCTCTGCAGCTGTGTGCACAGAGGGTTTTTGGTGATTATGAATATTTGCAGCTGTGTTCGTGGTTTTGAGGACTTGAAGGGATCTGCAGCTGAGTGCGTAGATCAGAACTGTGGTTTTTGTAAAGAGTTGAATAAAACACAGTTCTGTGGACATAGCCCCTAAACTAGGGGTGAACCACGTTATATCTTGTGTCGTGGTTCTGTTGTGTTGTTTTGGTTAAGTTCTTTTATGCATTGATAAATATATAACTGATAAGTAAGATCACTACTAAATAATAACTTCGCTGTGAATTCCCAGTAAAGGGTTGAGCAAGGCACTGTTTGTTTATCTAACCACAAAGCTAAATAAGTGAATGTTAAGCTCTGTGATTTATGTTTATCATTTGTTAGAAGCTAAAGGTACAGTAATATCCCTCTTTTGCTTGTAGAAACTTGATTCTGTGGCACCCCATAGCTGTTTCGAGTGAGACTGCAACCTGTTTGCAGGTTGTTGCCGAAAGGTCCAACACTGTGGGTCTTTTGTTGGTGCAAAGACAAAATTATAAAGCCCGGGTCTGCCCATAGCCCAACAGGGTATCAACAACCTGCTTACTCTCCTAATTATGGCTTCGTAGCTCCTACTAGTCAAGGTCCACCACACTATGGTGCTTCCACGCCACCCTATATGGGTCATACGGGAGGAGGGCACTATAACCAAGGCCATGGTGGTAATCAGACCTATATGAATCAGGGAGTGGTCCATCGAGCTCATAATCCTAGTCTCCCTTTCCTCACAATGCTCAGTCTTCCTAACTTGTTGAGATTAACAAACGATCCTATAGCTCATGACATGGCTTGGCCAGTTGTCCCCACCAAGCTTCCCTCGGACATACCTAAGTTAGAGGGCAAACCGGGAGAGGATCCGAGTGAACATGTTACTATGTTTCACCTATGGTGCTCTTCAAATTACTTACATCAGGACTCCATCCATTTGAGGCTATTTCAACACACCCTTATAGGGCCTGCCACGAAATGGTATATAGAGCTACCTAGGGGAGCTTTCACTTTGTTCGATGACCTTGCAATGACTTCTCTTAACCACTTCCAGCTACCAGTGCGTTATGACGTTGGTACTGAATTCTTGTCGACATTTTGGCAAGATAAAGCCACACATATCTCTGATCATATTCAAGAGTGGCATAGACGAAAGAGGTTAATTAAAGCCTTTATACCACCGAAGTTCCTCCTTGAGTGGTTCCTCAAGTCATTATTTCCATATATAGCAAAGGATGTTTCTACATCCAGAGTGTAGAATGAGGAACAAGTGATTTTTAGGGTGCAGGAACTAGACTTGATCTATGCTCAGTCCAGTTTGTTATATGAGATTATTCCCAATGCTCCGCGTTCTAGTTTCGACCCCAAAGTCAAACCTGGACCACATGCCGATGGCATTGTGGGTTGTGCAAATGCGAAACCTGCGGATTCAGTTGCAAAACAAGTTATTCAATTATCAATCAACCAATATGCTTTGGGACAGGCTACAACTTCATCTCAACCCACCCAAACGATGAGTGTACTTTCAGTGCAATCGTTGGACCAGAAGGGTAACCAGCAGCCCAGATGGAATAGAAAAAAGTGTAAAAATAATTGTAAGGGTGGGAATAAGAATGAGAATGCTAATAGTAATGAAAAGAATGGCTAGAATGATGGGGGGGACAAGCAAGATAAACATAAGGTTAAGTTCCCTTGCAAGTTATGTAAGGACGATCACCTCACTTACTTGTGCCCTCGTATTGAGGAAGCCTCAAGATTCTTGGCACAGGGCCCAGATGTGCTAACTAACCCTTTACCGCACAATAAAAATATGAACTCGAGGTCCCATGACTATTCTGGTGGTGATCAAGATCCACCGAAGGGTAGTGGTCATGGTTTCATTAACATGGTACATGCCACGAAATTTGTGACCCGTGCGAAAGATTATGGTTCGTCGCAACCCAGCCCAGGCAAAGAGCCTGATCCACCAGGGTCCCCTTTGCGTATTGAGAAACCTATGGATAAACCTGAGACTATACCTCGCATTCATAGGGAGTCATTAAGTATTTGGGGCATAATCCAAATGCCTGATCCACCCAAAACTATTTAATTGTCGAGGATTTGGGCCACACTCCTTGTGGGATGTCTGCATTGGAAGTGCTTCAGAGTTGTCCGCATGCACATAGAGCTTGTTAAGCCATTATATTGGCCCTTACTGCTTCCTCTACCTCACCATGTTCATGCTCTCTCCACTCTAGGACCATCCTGCATAAGAAATTGCCAATTTTTCCATTAGATTATTGAAAAAACCTTGTGCGTGGCCTCATACGTGACTGTTTTCAAAATAGTCATGTATGTACATGGGTTTGGGGGCATTTTCCATGTATATCCATCCCTATACACAGAAAAACCCTCGAAAAAATCAAAAAACCAAAATGCCGGACAAGGAAAGATGTTATGTTTGGTAGCTGTCGAGTCGTGTCACCTTCGAACAGAGCACTGTATATCACATCCATTGGTTGGGTTATAGTTCAACTTTAAAATATGTACTCATTTATCTGAGTTTATCTCCATCGATTGGTTAAGCTTCCAGTCTCTATGGAGCCTCTGTTGATGCCTCCTGTGTCACAGAGATGTCCCAGTTTGTATATCGAGTCTATGCTGCCTTCATTCAGTCACCATACGCTGTTATGCTTTTGTTTGAAGGAAGTTGAAGCCTGAGTCAACCATTCCTCAATTATCTTGACTTTGCATGTCGACCATTCCCGATACAGTTACTGGTTCATGCACCTTCTGATTGAGTCCTTCCACATTATATAGCTTTGCTGAGTACCTCGTGTTGGATGATGGGGGATGCCTTAATTCCCTCCTTCCAGCGGATTTCATCCCATCGAATTCAGATCCTTTTTCTAGGATTGGAATCTAGAGTCATTTTGAGTTCCTTGAGACTTGCAGTCATCAGTGGCAAGTTCTCTCGCCATCAACAGTCTTTGGGAATACATCAATGTGCCCTGATCGATGGATCCTCTCAAGTGTTCAACCTCAACTCATTTATTCACACTTGTTAGTTTTCACTCTAGTACCTTGATTCCCATTTTCATTATCGATGGGTGATCTCGCGTCTGTTAACGGTATACATCAATGACCAGTAATCAGATGATGGACTACTATGTTTGACCTCGACACCTCTATTTCCATAGTAGGACATGTACTCGTAGCGGTGTGTGTAGAAGACTTTCCAGATTGGTGCCATCTTTTATATGCTACCTCCTTGATCGTGCCATTGTTCATGAGATTTCAGCTCTCATGACTTGATTCCAGTATATGTTAGACATTTCCATCCATTATGGAGATCTTGATCTGTTATATATCTTCAGTCATTATGGAGATCATGGTCCTTCGTATATCTTCATCATGGAGATTCTGATTTATGTATATTGTACGTGGTGATGACCACTTATGTTATATCTTATATCATGCCTTTTCATGGCCATTGTACTCTTATGTATTCAAGACTGCTATATGTATTTGTAGTTATATGCAGAGTTTTATTATTGTACTATGCTGATTGGGTGGCTGGTTTTCCATTTGGGATCCTTCATCACTCCACTTTTGGGATGGACTTATAATGTATTTCGGCCATCGTATGACCCCTTTGACCTCACACATTAGGGGGCATCTGTTATAGCTGATTTTACCACTCCAGGTGAATCACACTTTGTATGGCCTTCCCCTATCTCGCTGCAGACTCCTTAGACCCCATGGACCATTTTTTGTCCTTTGATGTTTCATTGATCATCCCTATAAACATGTGAAAAATTCTATACGTGACTTTTAATCCCTTAATCATGTATATACGTGGGTTTGACCACTAAAACCGCGTACATCGGGATGTGTACAAAATCCAAATTCTTTTGGAGTTTTCCTTGACATGGATCTGACTCACTTGACTCCTGGCCTTCCCTATGCCTTGAGATCGCTCGAATTCGACCTTTCATTACCCCTTTGAAAAGCTATATAAGGAAATCTATGGTACATTGAAGGCATATGAGAGAATTGAGAGCAAAGAAACTATAGTCCATTGTTGGTGGAACTTATGCTTGAGTCTGCATCCCTTTGTCCCTTGGAGCACTAGTGTGTTCTTCCCAAGCTTTCCTTTTGCTTGTGAGCTTTCTATCGAGAGATGGAGGATTGAGGTGGTGGAGGCCCAAGTGGAGGATTTAGTTTCTCCGGTTTGCAGATGTGCCATCATAGGTTGTATCTATTGTAATCTCTAATTTATATTAATAGAAATATATTTTCCTGTCTAATAATGTATGTTTGAATGAATATATTATCCATGGGATTATTTCAAATGCTTATACATTGTTGATTATATATGCTAGAATAGATTTAACACCATGATATATAGTATGCTTGTATTTTTTACTTGTTGTTGAGGAAGTAATTTATCAATTCAAGCTGAAGTTGGAAAGCTCAACGAGGATCTACTTCAACCATCCGGAATAAGGTACGAGGTCTTATCCTTTAGTGTTAGACATTTACTTTCTATTGCATATTGGAAAAAATTGATTTCTGGAGTCAAGCTATCTGTTGTGGTACCCTAAGCCATAGGAATTTCTCTTTGTAACACTTCTTGACTACATTAACGCAATCCTTAAAGATCGACAGCCAAAAATATCCCACTCTCAATATTTTCTAGTTTGTAGAAAGCCCGGATAAATGACCACCACACGCCCCTCCGTGGCAATCATTAAGCATGACCTCAGCCTCATCCTGGGTTAAACAATGACATAAAATAGAATCCACCCCACGATGGAACAAAATGTCTTCCACTATGAGGTAGTTCTTCGCTACGTGACATAATCATTCTCACTCGTCCCATGAGAGGTGAGTAGGGACCTTCAATGTTTGCAAATAGACGATAATATCCCTGCACCAAGGGTCCACAATTGATATTAGGAATATATGCTCATCGACAAAAGAATCCTCATAAACCTCCTCTTCCTCCAAATTTGGGAAATTTGATATGAGTTCAGCAAATATTAATGATTTCTTTGATTTCACCAAAACAAACTCGAGATCAAACTCTTGCAAAATCAAAATCCATTTATTATGTGTTCCTCCAATCATCTTTCTTGTGAGGATGAACTTAAATGGATTGATGTGAGATACGAACAAAGTTTGGCAATGGAGAATGTAATGTCTCAAATGCTGAACCACATGAACGGTGGCTAAGGCTAGCTTCTCCATATGGGAATAACAAAGTTCCGCATCAGTAAGGTTTGAGATCAAATAATATATGACATGCTCATGGAGCTCCTCATCCTCTTGAACCAATACCATACCAACAGTCTCCTGAGATGTAGCCACATAAATCAAGAAATCATGGCTATAGTCTGGTGGAATAAGCATGGGGGCCGTTGTTAAGGATTTCTTAAGAGAATTGAATGACTCTTGGACTCACTCATCCCAGTAAAAATGGGTGTCTTTCTTCAACAGATGCATGAATCCTTTAGTCAAGTTGGAAAAATTAACTACGAACCTTCACAAGAAGTTCGCCATACCTTGTAAACATTGAAGGTGTCGAATGTTACAGGAGGAGACAATTGAAGTATTTCCTCAACCATCAAGGGGTCAACTCTAATACCCTCCTTGAACATGATGAATCCTAGTAAATGACCAACTGTCACACAAAAGATGCACTTATGAGGGTTTAAACGAACATGATAATGACGACATCTTTCGAACACTAATTGAAAATGATAAGGATGACACACTCTCAAACGAGAGTGAGAAATGAGATCATCTAAATATACTTCGATAATCATTTTAAGATCATGAAAGATTAAGGTCAAGGCCCACTGAAATGTAGCTCCGACATTTTTAAGGATGAAGAGCATATTTCGATATGCAAAATTTCCCCAAGGACAAACTAATGTAGTCTTGTGTTGATCCTTGAGCTTAATTTGTACCTAATTATATCCAGAAAATCCATCCATAAAATAAAATGCCTCACTTCTTGCACACTCATCCAAAATTTGATCAATAAATGGTGTAGGGAGGTTATCTTTAGGACACGCTCGATTTTAGTCAAGGAAATTAGTGCATATTTGGATAGATCCCTGCTTATAATCCATCGGAACGGGATTTGAAACCCAATACGTCGAGGGAATGAGATAGATAAAACCATCTTTGAGCAGTTTCTCTATCTTAGCTTTAATGGTAGGTGCTTTTCTAGGATTCATGGCACACAAACATTGTCGATCTGGTTTTGCATTCGGATAGGTCTTGATTTTGTGTTCGACAATACGAGGGTATATACCTAGAATTTATTCGTATGACCAAGTTAAAATATCATGAAACTCCTTAAACAATTCGGTATACTCTTTAATCTCATTGGGGGAACAACTCGCCCCAATGTAGAGGTTCTCAATCTTACCAGGATCACAAGAAACATTGATAGGAATCATTGGTGACGGGTTAGCCATGTTCCCTATAGTCATCTGACAAAGAGGGCTTAATGGGACCACGGGGATATCAATTTTCTTGCTAATAATATCCCTAAAATCATCACACTCTAAACGATCAAGCTTAGGAAGGAAATACGAGCTATGGTGCAACTCTTCCCAAGGTTGTTCAATCCCAAAACTGGCCTCAAGAATAGCTTCATCTGATGGAAAAAAATCATCAAGGCAGTCATGAGAGTGAGATGAATCTACTTCCCATACAGGAAGCACATAAGGGCCCTCCTCCTCCATCTGTGAGGAGGAAGGGATAGTCTCTACAACATGATTAAGATTCGCTTGATAAGCCACCATTGCTGCAGGAAATGACACGTCTATCTCAATAGGCACACTCGAAGTACTTGGTGAAGGAAGAATCCACATTAGAGGGAATTTGGGGTCTAAAATGGGGCCTTATAAGAAAACACACCATTAATAAGTTCTTGTGAGTTGGAATTCAAGAACCAATATAATTTCAATAAAATTAGTCAACCATAATGGCTGAATTCACATATTTGTCATAAAAAAGCCTACTTTTGTGTTCGTAATTTTGACATATCTCTCTATGTTTTTACTCAAATTTCGATTGGGAGAGCTCGTTGGATGTGGAATTTGATTTTACATCCAATGAGTACCCACACTACATAGTTTTGATGGAGCCTGCTACTGCAAAAACAAGAAATACCTGAAAAACATGATGATGACATCATCATCACATTTTTTCAGGTATTTCTTGTTTTTGGGGTAGATGGGTCTGTCAAAAGTATGCAATGTGGGTATTCGTTGGATGCAAAATCAAATTATACATCCAACAATCTCTCCTGATCGAAATTTGAGTAAAAACACAGGGAGGTATGTCGAAAATACGAACATAAAAAGTAGTTTTTTTCTTTTTTCCTCCAAAATTAATAAATATTATTATATTATTTTAACTATTATTTTATTATTTTCCCTTGGAGGCCCATTTTAGACCTCAAAATTCCTCTAATGAGTATCTTCCATATGAGTATTGTGAAAATATACTGAATTTGAAGAGGATGAAGCCCCACCAAGACTAGACCTAATCATAAGAACGAGCACAGGAAAACTAAAGGTTCCCATGATAGAAGGATACATACCCACACCCACATTCTCAGTTTCTAGCTGAGAATGATCGATAATCAAGATAGAGGCTCGCGATGATGCATTGAAACTTGGATTATGGAATGAATTTTGATCAATAGTAACGATCTTCCCATTAAAAGGAAAGCAAACTAATCGAAATAGGGGAGAAGTTACAGCTTGCATATTATACATCCAATTCTTACCCAGCAAAATATTTTAGTCAAGGGGTGCATCAACCACCTCGATCTCGATCGCAATAGTCTTCCCTCCCAATTGGACCTCTAGAGAAGGATGTATACCATGCAGCTGAAATGACTTACCATCAAAATCTGTCAACATGTTGGCAAATTGAGACAACATGGGATAAACTAAGCCCTTCCAATAAGACAAAGACGTCATGGAAGTGACAATTCCTTCATTAATGACAGTATGCATGATGGTGTTGTTGAGACACTCTACATGAATCAAAAGAGACATGTAGTAAGGCAAGCGAGGTTGTACTCCCATGGTTTCAAATTTGATAATGGAAGAAGAGCTATAATCACTAACCCCAAGAGAAAACAACAAGGCCTTTCTCTGGAGGATAAGTCTGAATCAATTCTAATCCTAACATCGCATAAGTGTTCTGGCCCAAATCCTTGACAACTGATTAGTTCTGGGTGGATCGAACATTAGGATTGTACCCTGAATGCTTCAAGATTCCCTTAGGAATGTGAGGTGGATCTTCAGGTTTATCCATAGGATTTACAATTTGCAACTGGCTCTCAGGAGGGGGAGGTTCCTTCCCAAGGTTTGGTTGTGACAAAACATATTATTTTTCATGTGTCACAACTCTGGAAGCTTTCACCATGTTGATACAACCATGCCCAAGAGCGACGTCTGGTGGGTTTTGAGTTCCACCAAATTCACAACCAAGATCAATGGTCCTCAAGTTCATATTTTTATTAGTAGGTAAAGGATTAGTAAACACGACTAGGCCCTATTCTATGAACTTTGAGGCATCCTCCATACAAGGGCACAAGTGAGTGAGGTGATCGTCCTTACACAACTTACAAGGAAATTTCACCATACATTTAGGCTTCTTGTCCCCCTAGCATTATTCATGTTCTTGTCGTTATTATTACCATTTTCATTTTTATTCCCACCTTTATGATTATTTTTTCCTTTCTTCTTATTCCTTCTAGGCTACTGGTTTCCTTTCGGTTTCGACATTTGCATGGAGAGTACACTCACCAATTTGGTAGGTTGAGATGAAGCCATAGCTTGTCCTGATGCAGGCTGGTTAATCAATAACTAGATCACTTGTTTCAAAATAGAGTTTGCAGGTTTGGTACTTGTGGAGCCAACAATACCATCGGCATGTGTCCCAGGTTTAATCTTGGGGTCAAAATTGGATATTTGGGCATTCGGGATAATCTCATACAAGAGTCCGGATTGAGCATAGATTAAATCCAACTCTTGAGACCTAAAGATAGCTTGGTCCTCATTTTGAACTTTGGATGTAGAAACATCCTTCGTGATGTAAGATAACAATGACTTGAGGAACCAATCTAGAAGAAACTATGGTGGTATAAATGCTTTATTTAATCGTTTTTGTCTACGCCACTCTTGAATATGATCCAAAATATGCATGGTTTTGTCTTTTCCAAAGGTTGACAAGAGTTCGGTACCGATGTCATAACGTATGGGTAGTTGGAAATGATTAAGAAAAGTCATGGAAAGATCATCAAATTTAGCATAAGCCCCCCCCCCCCCCCCCCCCCCCCCCCCCCCCCCCCNGAATCATCGTGTAAGGAATTGGAAGAGCACCAAAGGTTGAAGGAGGTTACATTCTCATTAGAATCTTCACCATCCTTACCTTCAAACTTGGGAATGTCTAAAGGAACCTTGGTAGGGACTGTTGGCCAGGCCAGATTATGAGACACATGATCATTCATCAATCTCGACAAATCAGGTAAGTTCAAGGTGGCAAGGAAAGGGATCCTAGGTTGAGCCGTTCGATGCCACGCTCCCTGATAGGACTAGTTTTGATAGGCTTGATTGCTATAAATACCATGTCCTTGGCAAGTGGGATAATAACCTCCTCCCATTTGACCCATGAAGGGCTAGAGAAAAGCATTATAACGCAGAGTACCCTGATTGTGATGTTCTACAAAGCCATAATTAGGAGATTAAGTGGGTTGTTGATACCCATACGCATATGATTGATGGTTTGTGCCATAATACGGTCCATAAGAAGGTATATTGAAGCTCCATAGTTTGAACCATAAGGTGGTCCATGAGATGGTCCATGTGAAGGTACATGTCCTATTTACACGGAAGGAGGCACATGGCCTTGCGATACTACAGTGTGAACATGATTAGAATGGACACGACTAGTAGCGATATTTCGACCAGAAGGCCCATGTGAATTAGGGGAAGGATGGGTTGTTAAAAAGGCATTTGAAGGAACTGGTGTCAAAGATGATGGAACATGTTAAGGAATGTAAGTGGTGTTCCAAATGTTCACACGTCTTGGTTCTGGTATTTGAATAGGGTTACTAACACTACGCCTAGGATGAGCATGTGAAGATGCCTCCATCATAGGGACGGAAGGTGAAATGTGACTAGTGCCCCCAAACCTCTCCACATGGAAAGGAATGGACGTTCCCCCAGGTGTAGTATCAGGGTCAACTTTTGACTTACCATAATATGTCAGATCAGACTCGGCGATATCAGGCATGCCATATCTAACATTACTAGTGCTTGTGGGTTCATAGTGAGTCTTGTCACCTGGAAACCAATATCAATGACTCGTGAATGAGGGATAATAACTGGATCATGAAGGATGCTCATGTGGTGGATCATATGTGCTAGTAGGAGCACCCTCCCCAACCTCTTGAGGTGGAGAGGACATCTCTGGAATATCATCCTCATGATATCCCATGGTGTGTGAATCAAAGTGAGAAGTAGTCCACCTGGAGGAGGAAACATGGAAGGTGGAAGTCCTGGTAAACGATGAAAATGACGAGGTGCCACCCCCAAATCTACAATGACTCAATAAAAATAAAAGACTCAATCTAACTATGTAACACTAAGCAAACTAGCGTGCATGGAGCATACACCTAAAAAATGTAAAGCCAAATCACAAGCAAACCAAGGGTAGGATATGTGATCTCCTGAATGAAGCAAGTATGTCTCACCTAGGATATGTGAGCTCCCAAATGAAGCAAATATGGCAACCATCATACACAAAAAACCAACTTTTTTATCATTCTTTCCCATTAAATTCTTGTTCACGGCCCTATACGTGACTGCTTTCAAAACAACTGTGTATGTACGCAGGTTTTGAGGCATTTTCTGTGTATGGTGATCCCTATATGCAAAAAAAAGGCCTATTTCTGCATGGGCCAAAAAACCCAAGCTGGGATGGCCAAAAAAATTAATTTGACCATGGAATTTGAAATTTTTTATATCAAAAATGCAAGAGAGAGGCAAGGAAATCTACCTGGATTAAACATGGAGGGATTCCATTGGACGATACTCCCGGAACTCACTTCTAAAGTTCTGAGCTCAAATAGACTATCCTAGGTAAAAATAGAAATGGTATGAAAATTTTTAAAATTTTTACTATTTATAGAAAAAAAAAAAAAATTTACCCACTTTCTATAGTTTTTTACCGTTTTTGATCATTTTTTACCATTTGAACTAATTTGATGTTGTAGGATCTCGTTTTGAGTGCAAATTGACTGGGGTTTTGACCCGTTCATGCCTATTTCAGGTATTATTTCTAAATTGGCATTTAGGTTAGGTTTCACATCCATTTTCACTTTGGATAACCTTATGACCATCTCATCTTAACCTTAGGTATGAACCAATTCTATCTTGTCACGGAACCTTCTTGCTTCTTTTGGAAGTGACATGTTGTGAATGGTAGAAATTTCCCATAGATGGGTACCCTAGTTAGATCTTGTTTTGAATTTGGTTCCCATGCCGACATTCATCCTTTAAGGTGTGGGAGTCCTTTGTATAGTACCTCCATGACTTTGAGCAAGAGCTTCATACTCCTCTTGAACTTTATGTTGGCATTTTCCCCCTGGACTCCCCTTGTATATGTCAAGTTATGATTGTATTATCATGAGTTTTTCTTTCCTTATTGAGCCTTATGTCAGCTTCCCTACCTTTGATTATCAGCCATATAGCCCACGATTGTCTCATGTCTAGCTAGGAAGAGTCCTTTTACATAACTTTTGCAGCTTGATACCCCATTTTTTACTGGGAGGGGAACTCCCCCTAAGGTTTCTATCCTGCACATGTTGTCCTTGCATTAGGAATAGGTATGTTCCATTGCTTGGAACTAGCTTGTTTGACCCATGAAACTTGTCTCCTTCAATATTTGTATATATAAAGAACTTTTATTCTTTTTTCAAGCTTTTCAAAATATCTCAGAAAGTCCAGAAAAATAAAAAAACCAAAAATTCGGACAGGAAAAGATGTTATCTTTGGCAGCAGTCGAGTCGTGTTGCCTTCGAACATAGCACTGTATCTCATGTCTGTTGGTTGGGTTAGTATTTTGACTTTAGGAGATGTACTCATTTCTCTGAGTTTATCTCCACCGACTAGTTACACTTCTAGTCCCTATGGAGCCTCTGTTGATGCCTCCTGTGTCGCAAAGATGTCCCAGTTTTTCATATCGAGCCTATGTTTCCTACATTTAGTCACCATTTTCCTTTATGCTCTTATTCAAAGGAAGTTCAAAACTGAGTCAACCATTCCTCAGTTTTCTTGGCTTTCCATGTCATTCATTGTTGATACTGTTACGGATTCATCCACATCTTGTTCGAGTCCTTCCACATTATATAGCATTTCTGAGTACCTTGTATTGGCTGATGGGGGATCCCTTAATTCCCTCCTTCCAACGGATTCCATCCCATCGGCTTCAGATCATTTATTCTGGGATAGGAGTCTAGAGTCATTTGAGTTCCTTGAGAGTTACAGTCATCAGTGGTAAGTTCTCTCGCCATCGACAGTTTTGGGAATACATCAATGTCCCTTGATCGATGGATTCTTCCAAGTGTTTGACCTCAGCACATCTATTCACACTTGTTAGATTGCACTCTAGTACTTTGATTCCCATTTTCATTATCGATGGGTGATCTCATGTTTGTTAATGGTATACATCAATGACCGGTAATCATATGATGGACTACTATGTTCGACCTAGACACCTCTATTCACATAGTAGTACATGTACTCATAGCGGTTTGTGTAGAATACTTTCTATATTGGTGGAATTCCACATATGCTACCTCTGTGATCGTTCCAGTGTTCATGAGATTTCATCTCTCGTGATTTTATTCCATTGTATCTCAAATATATTTAGCCATTATGGAGACCCTGATCCATTGTATGCCTTCATCATGAATATTTTGATCTATTATATATTGTACATGGTGATGACCACACATGTCACATTTTGTACATCATGCCTATTCATGGCCATTGTACTCTTATGTATCCAGGACTGCTATATGTATTTGCAGTCATATGCAGAGATTGATTATTGTACTATACTGATGGATGGATGGTTCTTCCACCCGGTTCTTCATCACTCCACTTCTAGGATGTATTTATAATGTCTTTTAGCCATCATGTTACCCCTATAACCTCACACATTAGGGGGCATCTGTTACAACTGATTTTACCACACATAGTTGATCACATATTTATGGCCTTCCCTTTCCCTCTGCAGACTCTTTGGACCCCATGGACCAATATTATAATTTGGTGTTTCCAATTTCATCCCTAAAAACACCTATTTATTTTTGTATGAGACTTTTAATCCCATACTCGCATATATACACGGATATTGACCTCAAACCCGCGTACATCGGGATGTGTGCATAAGTCCAAATATTTTTGGAGTTTTCCTTGATGTGTGTCTAAACCACTTGACTCTTGGCCTTCCATATGCCTCGCGATCGCTCAGATTTGACCCTCCATTACCCCTTTGGAGTGCTATATAAGGAACCCCTCGGATACATTGAAGAAAGAGGAATTGAAGAGCAAGGAAACTATATTCCATTATTGTCATTTCTTGCATACTTGATTCTACGCCCCTTTGTCCCTTTGGAGCACTTTGTGTTATTCCCAATATTTCCTTTGCTTGTGAACTTTCTATCGAGAGATGGAGGATTGATATGGTGGAGGCCCAGGTGGAGGACTCAATTTCTCCAGTTCGCAGATGTGCCGACAGAGGTTGTCACTTGTGTAATCTCTGATTTGATTAATAGAAATATCTTTTCTTATCCAATGATGTGCATTTAAATGATATTAAATCTATGGATGCGTTTAATTGCTTATACATTATTGATTATATATGCTAGAGTAGATCTAACACCATATTATATAGCATGGTTGTCTTGTTTACTCTTGCTGAGAGTGAATTGCTAAAGCAAGCGTGATTGGAAAATGCTCAATGAGGATTTGCTTCAACCGTCTGGAATAAGGTATTATTCGAGATCCTTTAGTGTAAGATGTTTGGTTTCTCTTTCATATTGGGAAGGGATTGATTTCTGTGGTTTCTCTAGTTGTTGTGGTACACCCCAATCCATAGGAAGTTTCTCTCCATAACAAAATCGACGACCATATGGTATTTCGCACAAGGTAGGATCCACCAAGGCTATCCCTTCATAATCAACTAGCTCATAAGTGCCTTTCTCTAGGACACGTTTAACCACGTAAGTACCATGCCACATGGGATTAAACTTTCATGCCCCCAAGGGTTCCTTAGCTTGATCCCACAAAAGGACAAAGTCACCTTCACTAAACCTCCTCGAATGGATAGAATTATCATATTGGACCTTAACGTGATGCTTGTTAACCTCTATAGCCTCTAAGGCATATCAACGCTACTCATCAAGCTGCTCTAAGTGGACCAAATGCTCTTCTAATGGGGAAGTGTCTGGTAAAATCTCCACAGCTAGCTTCAGAGAAGCAACATGTAATACTAACTCCACCCCATGCACAAGTTTATGGATAGAAAAACTGGTGGCAGTCTTAACTGTGGTTCTATAATCCTACAAAGCAGGATACAACATGATATGCCAATTCTTCTTTCTTTGTGTGATGGTTCACTAGAGAATGGACTTAAGTGACTTGTTCACTATTTCAACTTGTCCATCAGCTTGCTGGTAATAAGAAGAGGAGTTCTCTTGCTTATATCCTAACTTGGAAGCCAACTCTTCCATCATATTTTTTCTAAAAGTGTCTACCATGGTCAATGACAAGCTCTCTTGGAATGCCAAACCGGGTGATAATCTAGTCAAAAATGAAATGTGCAGCTGTCTCACCATTGGATTTAACTGTGGGCACAGCCTCTACCCATTTTGTGAAGTAGTCAACAGCCACAATAATATGATGGTGCCCCTCAGCTGAGGCTAGGTTGCAATCAATAAATTCAAGGCCCCACTTGGTGAAGGGATCGACGATGATAATAGGATGCAACGGGGTCGAATGCGAGTGCATATTACATTCAAACACCTGGTAAGGGTGGAACTTCTTGACCACATTAACACAATCCTTAAAGATCGATGGCCAAAAATAGCCATCTCTCAAGATTTTCTAAGCTGTAGAAAGCCTAGATAAGTGAACACCACACTCCCCTCCATGGCAATAATTAAGCATGAACTTAGCCTCATCATGGGTTAAACAACGACGTAAAATGGAATCCACCCCACGATGGTACAAAGTGTTTTCCAATATGAGGTAGTTCTTTGCTATGTGACGTAATCATCACCGCTCATCCTGTGAGAGGTGAGTAGGGACCTTGAATGTTTGTAAATACATGATAATATCCTCATACCAAGGGTCCATATTATAGATGAGGAATATATGCTCATCGAAAAAAGAATCCTCATAAACCTCCTCTTCCTCCAAATTTGGGAAATATGATATGAGCTCAGAAAATATTAATGATTTTTTCAATTTCGCTAAAACAAACTTGAGATCAAAGTCTTGCAAAATCACAATCCATTTATTATATTTTCCCCCAACCATCCATCTAGTGAGGAAAAACTGAAATGGATTGATGTGAGCTATGACCAAAGTTTGGCAAAGGAGAATGTAATGTCTCAAACGTTGAACCGCATGAACTGTGGCTAAGGCTAGCTTCTCCCCATGGGAATAGTGAAGTTCTACTTCAATAAGGTTTCAGATCAAATAATATATGACATGCTAATGAAGCTTCTCATCTTGTTGAACCATTACCATACCAATTGTCTCCTGAGATGCGGCCACATAAATCAAGAAATCACGGCTATAGTCTGGTGGAATAAGCATGGGGGTTGTTGTTAAGTCTTTCTTAAGAGCATCAAAAGGCTCCTAGGCTAGCTCATCCTAGTAAAAAGGGGTGTCTTTCTTCAATAGACATATGAATCCTTTAGTCAAGTTGGAAAAATTGATGATGAGCCTTTGCAAGAAGTTTTCCATACCTTGTTAAAATTGAAGGTGTCGAATGTTATGTGGTGCAGACAATTGAAGTATTTCCTCAACCTTAAAGGGGTTGACTCTAACACCCTCCTTGGACATGATGAATGCTAGTAAACGACCAAATTTCACACAAAATATGCACTTATGAAGGTTTAAACGAACTTGATAATGACAGCGTCTTTTGATCACTAATCGCAAATGATAAGGATGGCGCACTCTCAAATGAGAGTGAACATTGAGATCATCCAAATATACTTCGATAATTGTTTTAAGATTGTGAAAGATTAAGGTCATGGCCCGCTGAAATGTAGCTTCGGTGTTTTTAAGTCTGAAGGGAACCTTCTGATATCCAAAAGTTCCCCAAGGACAAATAAATGTGGTCTTGTGTTGATCCTCAGGATTAATTTGCATCTGATTATATCCAGAAAATCCATCCATAAAATAAAATACCTCACTTCCCGCACACTCATCCAAAATTTGATCAATAAATGGTGTAGGGAAGTTATCTTTAGGACATGCTCGATTTAAGTCATGGAAATTAGTGGATATTCAGATCGCTTCCTGCTTCTTATCCACCGGAATGTGATTTGAAACACACTCCGTCAAGGGAACGTGATGGATAAAACCAGCTTTGAAAATTTTCTCTATCTCAGCTTTAATGGCAAGTGCTTTTATAGGATTCACGGCACACAAATGTTGTCGAACTGGTTTTGCATAAAGATAGGTCTTGATTTTGTGTTCGAAAATACAAGGGTCTATATGTAGAATTTCTTCATATGATGAAGCGAAAATATCACAAAACGCCTTAAATAACTCGGTATAATATTTAATCTCATCGGGGGAACAACCCACCCCAGTGTAGACATTCTCAATCTTACCAGGATCACGAGAAATATTGATAGGAATCATTGGTGACAAGTTAGCCATGTTCCCTTCAGCCATCTAACCACGAGAGATTAATGGGACCACGGGGCTACCAATTTTCTCGCTAAGAATCTCCCTAAAGTCATCACACTCTAAATGATCAAGCTTAGGAAGGAAATACGATCTATGGTGCAACTCTTCCCAAGGTTGTTCAACCCTAGACATGGCATCAAGAATAGATTCATCTGACAAAAAAATATCATCAAGGTAGTCATGAGAGTGAGATTACTCTACTACCCTTGCAGGCAGCACAGAAGGGTCCTCCTCCTTCATCTACCAAGAGGAAGGGATAGGCTCTACAACATGATCAATATTTTCTTGATATGCCACCATTGTTGTAGGTAACAGTACGTCTGTCTCGACAGGAACACTTGAAGTACTTGGTGAAGGAATAATCCAAGGATCTTCCATATGAGTTGTGTGAAAAGATACGGAATTCGACAATGATGAATCCCAACCAAGACTAGACCCAAACATAAGAATGGGTGCAGAAAAACTAAAGGTTCCCATGAGAGAAGGATACATACCCACACCCACATTATCAGTTGTCAGTTGAGAATGATCGATAATTAGGATAGAGGCTCCTGATGATGCATTGACACTCAAATTATGGAATGAATTTTGTTTAATAGTAAGGATATTCACATTAAACGAAAAGAAAACCAGTCAAAATAGAGAAGAATATACAACTTGCATATTGTACATCCAATTCCTACCCAGCAAAAGATTGTAGTCAAGGGGCATATCAACCATCTCTACCTCAATCGTGATAGTCTTCCCTCCCAATTGGACCTCCAGAGAAGGAAGTATACCATGCGGCCAAAATGAGCTACCATCTAAAATCGTTAAAATGTTGGCATATTGAGATAATGTGGGAGAACCTAATCCCTTCCAACAAGACAAAGACATCACGGAAGAGGCAACACCTTCATCAATGATAGTACGCATGATGGTGTTGTTGAGACACTCTACAAGAATAAAAAAAGACACATAGGTAAAGGATTATTAGGTAAAGGATTAGTAAACATAGCTAGGCCTTGCGCTATGCACTTCGAGGCATCCTTCATATGAGGGCACAAGTGAGTGAGGTGATCGTCCTTACACAACTTACAAGGAAACTTCACCTTACATTTAGGATGCTTGTTCCCCCTAACATTATTCGTGTTCTTGTCATTATTATTACAATTTTCATTTTTATTCCCACCCTTATGATTATTTTTTCCTTTATTTTTATTCCTTCCAGGCTGTTGGTTTCCTTTCAGGTTTGATGTTTGCATGGAGAGTACACTCACCGATTGGTTAGGTTGAGACAAAGCCGTAGCTTGTCCTGATGCAGGCTGGTTAATCGATAACTGGCTCACTTGTTTCATAACCGAGTCCACAGGTTCGGTACTTGTGGAGCCAACAATACCATCAGCATGTGGCCCATGTTTAATTTGGGGGTCGAAATTGGATCTTAGGGCATGCAGGATAATATCATACAAGGGTCTGGAATGAGCATAGAGAAAATCCAATTCTTGAGCCCTAGATATAGCTTGGTCCTCATTTTGAACTCCGAATGTAGAAACATTGTTTGGGATGTAAGGTAACAATGACTTGAGGAACCACTCGAAAAGAAACTATGGTGGTATTAAGGATTTAAATAATGGTTTCTGTCTATGCCACTTTTGAATATGATACAAAATATGCCTGGTTTTCTCTTGCCGAAACATCAACAAGAGTTCGGTACCGACGTTGTAACATTCGGGTAGCTGGAAATGATTAATAAAAGTCATGGAAAGATCATCGAACATAGCATAAATTCCCCTCATTAACTCTATATACCATTTCACCACAGGACCCATGAGGGTTCATTGAAATAGCCTCAAACAGATGGAATTGTCATGTAAGGAATTGGAAGAGCACCAAAGGTGGAAGGTGGTGACATGTTCATCGGGATCTTCACCATCCTTATGTTCGAACTTGGGAATGTTTGAAGGAATCTTGGTAGGGACTGCCAGCTAGGATGGATTATGAGACACATGATCATTCGTCAATCTTGAAAAATTAGATAAGTTCAAGGTCGCAAGGAAAGGGATCCTAGGTTCATCCAGTCGATGCCATGGTCCTTGATAGGACTGGTTTCGATAGGATAGATTGCTATAAATACGATGGCCTTAGCCAGTGGGATAATAAACTCCTCCCATTTGACCCATGAAGAGCTACATGGAATCATTATAATGTAGAGTACACTAACTCTGAGGTGCTACAAAGCCATAATTAGCAGAGTAAGTGGGTTGTTGATACCTGTACCCATATGATTGATGGTGTTTCCCGTAATACGGTCCATACGAAGCTATATGTGAAGCTCCATAGTTTGAACCATAAGGTGGTCCATGAGATGCTCCATGTGAAGGTACATGTCCTGTTGACACAGAAGGAGGCACATGGACTTGCGATACTACAGTGTGAACTGGATTAGAACAAACATGACTAGTAGCGATATTACGACTAGAAGGCCCATGCAAAATAGGGGGACTGTAGCAGGGATTTCTCCTTGCTACAGGGGCAGGAATGGCTACCTTTTGTCTGTAGGACAGAAGGATAGGATCTTGTGTGGAAATTCAGAAAAGAAAAGCAGGAATGAAACTAGACAAAAATAAAATCAAAGATGGAGACCCCTCTCCACACAAGGTTATGGATTAAAGACCTCCGAGACCCTACATACAACAATGGAGACTTGGAATAACATGTTAGGCCATCAAACCTACAAGAAAATACATGTTAGTAAAAAATGAAATAAACACAACAAAACAAAAAATATACCTTCCTTTGGTGGAAATGGGCCACCGTGCCCTAGCTTGGAGAAGCACTTCTCTTGGCAATGGGGGAGCTATGGCTCAAAGGGAAGATGGGTGAGAGGGAATGTGGGTGGCTTGAGAGGAAAATGGTCTCAAGGCATCCACTTGGGTAGCATAACAGTATACAAGGGAGGAGTTTTTTTGAAAGTGACCCCCCACCCTCCTTTTATGGATTTTTTTGGGTTTTAGGGTTTTAAGCCCTTGGTCTGGGCTTTAGCCCATTTTTTGGTTGAGGGATTAGGTAGGATGCCCCTTTTTCATTTACTCTTTAGGATTAATCATATACATTTTGAAGGCCAAAACACGAGGGAGTCTTAAAGAAATTAAGATTGGGAGTGATGTGTACCTATCACACCTTTATTTGTTGATGGCATTTTATTATTTACTAATGGATCGAGGAGATGATGTAAAGTTCGAATAGACTTTACTTATATATTGGGTTTCTACATGTATGTTGGTCAACCTTCAAAATTCAACAATTTCTTTCTCTAGAATATACGAAGCATAAGAAAGGTTTATTTGTCAATTATTGCCAAGCCATATCAACAAGTGGTTTTCTTGGATGGGTTAAAATATTTGTCTTTACCTCAAGTCAAATGAATTTCAAAAAAAGGACTCACAATGACTTATTTCCAAGGTTGAGAGTGGCTATCATGAGAGGTAGACTCATATTAGACAAATTTGTGGCAGAGGCCATACCTGTCTACTAGATGTCGCTTATGTTCATTCCTAAAGGGATTTTGGAAAAGGTAATATAATCAAGCCAAAGATTGTTATCCTATGGTTATAGGAGGAAAAATAAGTTTCTTTAGTAGAATGCTAGGCTATTAAATTACCAAAAGATATGGGAGAGCAGGGATTGAGGAATATTTTATATTTTAGTAAAACATTGGCGATAAAATGTGTATGGTGTTTGAGTGAAGGAAAAGGTTTATGGTCTTAGGTTATGACACACAAATATATTTCTCCAAGTTTAGTAGAAGAGTGAACTAGGTCTCCAATTAAAAAATGGTATATTTCAACATTAATATGAAAGGTAATGAATATATTTTCCATTAGTAGGTTAATGGATAATCAAGAGGATAGGAAATGGAGGTTGAATGAGGATTGGCATCGAATATTGGATAGGTTGTGGAGATGGATATAAATTATTAGATTTTTTAGTTGAAGTTATAAACATAAAGGGTTTTTTCTTTCTAAATCATGTGTCTTATACAAAATCAAACAAAATTTGGAGACAACCATGGAATTAACCTGAGCTTCTAGGTTTGGAAGGGAGAGATGATAGAGAATGAGGAAGATATATAAACAAAGTTAGATCCAACAATGCTAGAATTAGAGAAGATGAATATGATGTCATTTGGGGGGGGGG
>LPNX010846678.1:256375-268886 GCA_001517045.1 Pseudotsuga menziesii
GAACATGTGTACCATTCTTTGTTTGCCACCTGTACCATTCTCTGTTTGCCACCTGTACCAAAAGGTTCTCTGTTTTCCACCTGTAACAAAAGGTAGGGGGCCTGTCAGGTTGTCCCGGGCTCCGGGCTGGTGAGCTTCTCATGGAGTCCAAACACCCAGATCCCCCACCATATCTTTGCTTTCCCCGTCGATAAGAATGAGAGATGTTTGTATATTTAAACCATTACAGACTCTTCCGCGTTACCAATGTGGTACTAAATATTAAATAGAAGAAATCACAACTGTTGATTTGATAATCCAATGACTGCTGAGTCTCCAATCGTTCAGCCTGCACATTTTGCAATCGTTGAATCCATCTAGTCTGTTGTGCCCTCCAACATGTAGCTTACAAACCACCTCAAATCAAACTTCGTAGTATAGACTCCAAGCTCGGTGGTGGCTCTGATACATTCTTAGATTTACCAGAGCACACATGCATGAAATAAGGCATGTGATTAAATGAAGAATCTCACAGACATTTCTTGTTGTTGTACTGCAAAATAATATATATTTATAATGCACAATTGGTTTAGAATCTAGATACAAACAAACAGTGATTCCATTAAAATGAAAATCAATCCATGAAGACAGATGCTCACAAGGCAGGTAGCATACTGTGAAATGCAAGATTTTTTTTTCAAAGGGAGTGTCCTTCCCTGCAAAAAATATTCTCAATTCTTTTTTTTAGCTTGTGCCTGCATCCTGGGAGTACCAACTTAACCAGTTTCTGATGCCAACCAAATTGTTTTTGCTGTCACAGAGTAGTGAATATAAAAAATAAAACAAGCAGCCATCCACCTTCTCAATTGTTCAATACCACCTATCAATATTAAGGAACATAATTGAATATTTCGGATGCATCATCATAAGTCTATTCACCTGTCAAGATGGAAAATCAATTACTCCATTGCCTATATTATATCAAGAAACATGATTCAACTGCCATTGATATTGATATTAATCTTGGTCTCAGAGGAACACATATTCATGATTTTCAAGCAGATCCTAAATAGCTACGTGTTCAAAATTTTCTCGAAAAAGTCTACTTACAACACACCTCTTTTTTATATAAAATAACTTTGAGCCAATCAGACCTGGGGTTAAATGTAACTTTTCCCACATATTTTCCATGGCTTGGGAGTTAGCACCAGCCTTGTTCAACAAAGAACAGTCCTGAACAGACATGGTCTAAAATGGTCTAAAATGCAAGAACATACATGCTCTTGAAGGTACATATATACATATATACATAGATATATCTTATACAGTTAATACCAACTTAACTGTTTGTGACTGTCACTAAGATAAATTCATATTAATTCAAATTGGATGTGCAATGAGTCCAGAAGTTTGAAACCTCTCCACTCTCAATTCTGGAGTTCCAAATATGATGTCCCCATTAAAATAAACAAGGATTCAAAACCTCTCTAGTTAGTTAATATGGATCTGTGATATATTCACCCTGGGATATATTCTTATTAGTTCAAATTTAATTTGGATGTATGTTTCCCAAGGTTTCAAACCTCTTTAGTTACCAGTTTCAAATCTGTTGTCCCCATTAAAATTAATAAGGATTTAAAACCTCCCAGATTAGTTAGTATGGATCTATAATATATTCACACTAGGGTATATTGATATTAGTTCAAATTTAATTTGGATGTATAATGTGTCCAAAGGTTGCAAATCTCTCTAGTTACCACTATCAATTCAGGAGTTTTAGACTCTGTTGTCCCAGTAAAATTAACAAGGATTAAAAACCTCCCTTGTGAATCAATATGGATCTGTGACATATTCACAGTATGATTGATTCATATTAGTTCAAATTTAATTTGGATGTAAAACCCGAGGTTTTAAATCTCTTCAGGTACCAATATCAATTCTGGAGTCTCAAATCTGTTGTTCGAATTAAAATAAACTTTAAAACCTCCCTGGTTAATTAATATGGGCTATGATAAATTAAAATAAACTTTAAAACCTCACTCGTTAATCAATATGGGCTGTAATAAATTAAAATAAAGTTTAAAATCTCCTTGGTTAATTAATATAGACTATGATATATTCACAATAGGATAGATTCATGTTAGTTTAAGTTTAATTTGGATATGAAACATGTCTAGAGGTTGCAAACCTCTCCAGATAGCAAACTCAATTCTAGAGTTTCAAATTTGTTGTCCCTGTTATAATTAAAAAGGATTCAAAACCCTCCTTAGTTAATATGGATATGTGATAATGAATTTAATTTGGATATGAAACTAGAGGTTACGAACTTCCCAAAATACCAAACTCAATTCTGGAGTTTCAAATCTGTTCTTCCCATTATAATTAACATGGATTTAAATCCCCTGTAGATCTATATTGTGTCCATAGGTTTCAAACCTTTGTAGACACCAAAAAAATTTTTGGAGTTTCCAATCTGTTGTCCCATTAAAATTAACAAGGATTCAAAACCTTCCAAGTTAGTTTATGTGTAAATGTGATACCTTGGTCTAAAATGCAAGAACATACATGCTCTTGAAGGTACATATATACAGAGACAATGGCCTTCCATCTATGCAACTTCTGCAATATCTGCAGTCAATAAAAAAACAAGAGAAAATGCATTTTTCTTTTCATTTACCATGTCTCATGGTTTGTCATGCTTCAAAAAAATGTGTGGGGTAAATGCAAAGTGCAGACAAATGACTGGAATAAATTATATTAGTTTCCAGGAATCCCTGATCCTAGTTGACAAGGATCTTTCATATGAGCATTTGCTACATTTTGTAGTGATTTTAATGAAAATGATTCTTTAGGATGGATTAAAATGTGTCATACGATTTGAAAGTTGCCTACTGTCTTTTTCAAAATTCCCTAAAGACTTAGACATTCATGAAAATTGATATAATGCATTTGATCCATTTCTTTTTTGTTGTCAACTGAAGGACTTGGCAAAAAAAACAAAAAATAGTCCAAAGTGATAATCCTTGACAATAAATAACCAAAATAAATTATATTAGTTTTCATGAATCACTAAACCTAGCAGAAAAGGATCAAAGGAACATAAATCAAGGATCTCAAGGCAATGCAACTTTCCATCTAAATTAAGGGCCACTTGCACAGTATGCACTATTCAAAATGTAGCTTGTGGGATATTTGCCATTGCTTCATAAGTTCTATGGACAGTACGGAACTGAACATGGATCAGGAGATGCTAGTGCACACCAAATAATGAATAACTATTGGTTTCATTCAGTCAACAAATTTATACAAGAACAAAAAAGGAAAAAACATGAGAAGCATTAGGTTATTGAATAAAGCCAATATTCATCCAAAGCATACTGAAATCCATCAATACCATACTTTTCTATTCAAGTCATTGATGGGAAATAGTTAGATAACTTGGAGTAGACTCACTTGTTTTTTCATTGGAAAAAATCAAAATCTTATTCATATTAAGATAGAAAGTACATTTTGTATATGCAATTAAGCATTTATGTCATGTTAAAAAGGAGAGGTAAACACCTACTTCTTTTTCGGCATTTTATTGATAGTGTAGAATAGCACAAATGTTGGCTTCCACAAGGGAGCAAAAAACCTTCCTCAGAACAACACTAAGAGTTCTAAAATTAGATTATAAAAAAGGTTTTAACAATTTTCCATCCAGATAATCAAAATAAACCAGTAACCCTCCTAAATATTTGATGCCTCAACATCACTATATACTCCTCCATCTAGAATAAACTCAAAAAAAGTGGGATGAAAATATTCAGAATGTTGGCTATCCTTGAGGTCTGGAATATGCCACATTCCATTCTCTAGCTGTAGACGATCCTTTGAAAGTCCATCCCTTTCTCCATTTATTTCCTTGTACATGTGATGAAAATATATTGAGTTAAAATGGTAGAATCTCATGAAATATTGGCCTAAAAATGTAGTAATAAATAACAATTAATACAAGTGATGTGAAAAAAGCTCAATGAACAAAATCATACCTTCTCTTGCCAAAAGAAATAAGTAGGAAATTTCAAAATTAGTTCTAAAATATAGATATCACAACTAAGATTAGAAGAGTTTCTTAACGTATGGTTGTCGAGGACTCACCTTGTGTCATGTCCCTCGAATTTCTAATGTATGGGGATGAGTGCAATTTTTTCACATGATGCTCTTCTCTCGTCTTTTACCAATCTGTCCAAAGGAAATCATTAAAATGTAAGTAATAAACATGTTTAGAATATGAATAAACTTACATTAACTATAAAATTCTCACCCTTTTTCCATTGTGAATAACATAGAAGTCTTCCTCGGGGCTTGATTCCTCTTGAAATTCAAGTTCTCTTCTAACTTCAAACAAATTGCAGTTTTCTTCCATGGACAATGTTTTGAAATGTGCACCATCCTTAAAAATATCAATGGCTATTAGAGGAGAATGGGTGCTATCATCATTGTCTTGCTCTATTGGTATACAAATCCAATTGTTGTTATCCCTTATATGCCTAAAACGTTGAAACTTGAAAGAAACACAGAGATTTTGTCTCGGTATTGAATATCTACAAGTTAAAAAGGATAAAAAAATAGTTATAAAGTGATGTCAAACCTCGTGAAAATCAAATAAAAGGAAAAATCAAAATTGAATGCATTACCTAAAACGAAGTGTCTCTACACTCAACACACATTTTAATTGCTCTCCATTCACAAGATGTAATCTTGTATTCCATCCAGGGTAAAATAAGTTACATAATAACATGTCAGAGGGGTTTGTGCAAGAAAAAGTCTTCTTATTCATTCGAATAGATTCCTCTTCCTTGAACACTTCAGCAAAAACCAAAAATAGTAAGTGCATACCAAAATGATCACATGCACGACCCTTCTCCCGCATACCAGATTGAATTTCAAGAAACAATTTTGAACGTATGCAATCAATTAATGTTGGATTAGAATGTGGTAAGCCAATTTCACGAAGTATGGGTAACTTGGCTTCTTCAATTCATCCTATCCTTTTACCCCTTGGAAGAAAGTAATCATATTTATAAAACCATACCCCTTCTTTCCTCAATGACATGAAATCCTTGCCCTCATAGAGTGTCTCTCCTATATGCGAATGGAAAACACGCAAAGTACTAGTAATACTCTCCACAGGCTGCAATTCTTCAAAATCATAAATGCACAAACCTACATAAAAAAATAGATTTAGTATCCATCCAATCTAGGGCATTCATATTCTAATACTCATGCAAAATTAAGAAAAAATATTCAATGCTTTTAAAATGACAATTTCTTACAATTTCATCCAATTTGAGGAAAATTGTCTTGTTTGGCAACAAACTCTTTGAGGATATCCTTGTGCTCATATACATGAGCTATGAGCACCTTCTCCACTTTTTCACCCTGTTGGCTCCGCTTAAATGCCCTTACTACACCTTTCCAATGGGATTGTAAATTATCTAGTCTTCTTTTTTTTTGCCCAACTTCGGTTCCTTGATGGTTGCAAAGTAACCCAAGATCCAATGGACACTCATAATGTGATCCAATTATCCATTTCATCCTTTGCATTCTCAACTACAATAGTTTCCAACTTTCTTGAAGATCTACGAGTTCCCATTTCATTGCAAAAAAGGTACAAAGAATCCATAGGAAAATGTTATCAAGAAACTTCATATTTATAATGAACTTCATATTCAGGGGGTCACTATTGGTTAGTGGGAAGAAGATTCACATCTATTTTATCAATGAACATATACTCTACTTCACATTCAGCTGTTGCAAGAGTTCGCAGCTGTTGGGTTTTAGTGTCCACAAAATACAAGGACAAGTTGTTGGCTTCATATTCCATATACATACCACCATACACACTCAAGAAATTTGTGAGCAACCTATTATTGAGTAATTCTGGAAATCTGTGTAGTAGGAAGGGCGCTTTTCCTTGTCGAGCTCAGCTATTATATAAATAAAGTGCCCACTACTTCACTTATCAGTTGGCTGGGAATTTGTGGAAGGAAGCAACTCCTTCCAGGGATAATCTACTACTCTATGTTAACAAACATTAGCTGTCATTTACAGCCAACATTTCCTAGGCATGTCACGCTAGCACACTAGGAGGAGAGAACAATAGTTCAATTCTGTGTCACGCTAGCAGCAAGGAGGTTCATCTCTATCATCACGTGGGAGCAAGAAAGGGTAGTTCCAGTGTTGAGAAATCGTGTTGGGCACCCTTGAGGAAGAGGTATCAGATTAGATTTGCAGCTGAGCCATTATTGTGATCATTGGGCAGAAAACGAGTTGCTACAGGAGTATTGGGTATTTTTACTTAATGCTGTGCAGTTTTCTACATTTCTCCTCAATCTACACGCCCAGTGAATCAAGAGCAACATGTAATGTGACCAGATCTGAAATTTATGCAATATAGCAGGCGTTTTCCATTATCTCAGTCCATTTTACAGCTCCCCAAATTGCTAGATATCCACACTAGCGTTTGACTCCATTCTACATGTAAGTGGTTGTGAAAATTTATGAATCTTTATCCTGTAACTGAGTTATATCAGACTTTACACATTTCTGTCAATTCTCTTCTGAATTTTCTGCTATAAATGTTAGTGGCATCTTAATGATGAATGGTCATGAAGTAATATGTGTAAATGAGTGTTGGATATCATGCGCATACATTGAGTGAATAAGTTTACAATTTATAATTACTATCAGCCATGGAAAGCTACCAACAGGAAACTCAGTCATGATTGAGGTCAGATATTCTATTAAATATACATTTAGTAGTTTCTACAACATTATTCCATCAATCTGTGTGATGAAAACTAACACCTAGTACTAAGGGTCAATAAGTTAGAGCAAACCACACTCAGATAATGGATAATAAAGACTCTTAGGAACAAAATTGTTATATAAAAGAGGAGATACCAAATTTTACTTCTGTTTTGCCCAAATTTTTAACATAAGATAATTGAGTATTGAATTTACCTAAGAATGATATCTATCCAGTAGACCAATGAATAGAAGGACCAAACTTCACTGGATGTTCGCATATGTCTTGCTGGGTTGTTTTGATAATGTTCCCTTAATGCTGCTTTTGCACTGGTTGAGTTGTATTTTAGATCTAGCTCTCTATCATTTCCAGTGGATGCTCATCCCATGCAGCCCATGCAATCCCAGGCCCATGCAATCCCAGCTCCATTACTCCATAGAATGCGCTCAGATTTTAATCGAGCATGAAGATATTTCTCTATGGGTGAGGTAAAATGCTCCAGTGATATTAGTAATGAAGATGTCTGAACAAGAGCATTCGCGGGCGTCTTTGATGTGCACAGCATTGGTGGGCATCTCTCAAAATTTTGATGTGCACAGCATGGGCGAGCTTCTATTGTAAAAACTTTTATTGAAATTAGAAAATTTCCACCTAGGTATATGTACTTTAAAAAAAATATAAATAGACAACTTAATGAACTTAATGTTAACAATTAGAGTACTTAAAAAGGAATTAAGTTGTAGGGTTTACTTAAATATAGATTTATATATCTTTATATATATTTTTAATATGTTAATAGTAATTTTTTTATATAGTTAAGTATATATAAAAAAATATTGGTCATGTTTATCTTTGGCTTAAAGAACACCACATTTAATTACTAATATATATCTTTATATATTTTTATATTTTGTAATAAATTTTTATATAACATATAATAAACTCATAAGGACATGGTTAAAAAAAACTTTTCTAATTATGTTTATATATTTTGAAATATGTTTTTTATATATATCATTATATATTTCAATATATATATAAAATTGTAGGTGCAATTGATATTGTGGTAGGTAATAAACCCATTTTCAAATAATTTTTTATTTATATTTTATATTTTTCAATATTTATAAAAAAATGTTGGTGCCGTGGATATTGTGGTAGGTAATAAACCCACAAATGTATGTATAAAAAAAACCTCTATCTAATTAAAAAAATAATAATGTAATTAATGTGGTCAACATGTTTTAATCCATTAATAACTCTCCAATATGTGGAGAAGGCGTGCATAGTGGATTTCTCTTTCCAAGACAATTTGGGGCACCTTGGGCAGATATTACTTCACTGTCTAAGAAAATTAGAATATTAAAATATTCCATTATTATGAGATTATGTAATGAAATATTGTTTAAGACCTATACAATGTTTGACTTTTAAAGCAATTTGATTGGCTAATGCATAACGACATGGACTTTGGGTGAAAAGTTAAAAGACCCATTTTGGGTTGAAATTTCCTCTAATGCCTTCCTTTAGTGGAAATGGGCCATCGTTCCCTAGCTTGGAGAAGCACCTCTCTTGGCAATGGGGGAGCTATGGCTCAAAGGGAATATGGATGACAAGGAGAGTGGGTGGCTTGAGAGGCAAATGGTCTCAAGGAATCCACTCGGGTAGCATAACAGTATGCAAGGGAGGAGTTTTTTTAGAGTGACCCCCCACCCTCCTTTTATATCTTTTTTGGGGTTTTAGGGTTTTAAGCCCTTGGTCTGGGATTTAGCCTCTTCCACCCTAATTTTAGCTCCTTTTAGGGTTTTAGCCCCTTTTTGGGGGCTTTAGCTCCTAGGAGAGTATTTTGGGCTCCTTTTTGGGGTTTTTAAGCCCTTTTCTTCATCCTTTAGCTATTTTGAGGGTGTGGCGGTCTAATGGAGGGTCGTGAGATGTTGTCCTTGGGTGGTGTAGGCCATGTATAGCTGAGTGGGATATTTTTAGGTTAACAGGGAGTATGGGTTGTTAAAAAGACATTTGAAGGAACTGGTGTTGAAAATGATGGAACATGTGAAGGAATGTAAGTGGCATTCCCAATGTTCACACGTATCAATTCTGGTATCCGAACAGGGTTACTAACACTAGGACTAGGATGAGCATGTGAAGATGCCTCCATCATAGTGACGGAAGGTGCAATGTGACTAGTGCCCCCAAACCTATTCACATGGAAAGGAATGGAAGTGCACCCAGGCGTAGTGCCAAGGTCAACTTCCGACTCAGCATGATATGCCGGATCGGACTCAAGGATATCAGGCATGCCATATCTAACATTACTAGTGCTTGTGGGTTCATAGTGAGTCTCGTCGCCCGAAAAACAATACCGACGACCCGTGAATGAGGGATCATAACTAGATCATGAAGGATGCTCATGTGGTGGATGATATGTGCTAGTAGGATCACCCTCCCCAACCTCGTGAGGTGTAGAGGACATATATGGAATATTATCCTCATGGTCTCCCATGGTGTGTGAATCAAAGTGAGAATTAAACCTCTCGAACTATTTAGTTCTCTCTTCCAAAGTAGGAGGAGATGTGGAAGACGAATGTCCTGCTAAATGAAGAGAATGACAAGGTGCCAACCTTGAATCCATAATGACTAAATAAAAATAAAAGACTCAATATAACTATGTAACCCTAAGAAAACTAGCGTGAACAGAGCATACACTCCTCGGATCCTTCCGAGCATGGTAGTAATATTTTGGATCTGAAATAAACAAATAGCAAGTTTCAGACAGCAAAATATCAGAACAAGAGAGTGCAATACCTGCTCTTTGGAAATCAGACCGGGTTCTCCTTGGATCATCTGGATTTCCAATGTTGTCTCCTGCGGAGGAGAGTGTCTATCGAGCCCATGTAGAAAGATGAGTTTGCACTTCAGGTTCTGATTCAGTATCTAATGTTTGCTGTACACTGATATCAGAAATCAGAGGATCCAAATCAGATTCATCATCTCCAATTTCATCATCCAAATTTTCAGTGGAATAGGAAGGAATTTCAGCAGTTTTCTCCTCCACTAGTTCCACCTCCTCAAGAGGCTCATCGAACTTGACACTTCTCTCGATGATGATCTGTTTGGTCTTGATATCCAGTAGCTTGAATCCTTTAGATTCATTAGGATATCCAATAAAAAGACATTCTATGCTCTATGGTTGCAAAGCCCTTCTTTTATCAAGCAGAATCCGGGCCCATGCAGTGGACCCAAACACCCGTAGGTTCGACACATCTGGCTTGTGTCCAAAGTATGCTTCAAAAGGAGTCTTTCCTTTCACTGATGAATCTAGTACCCTATTCTGAATTTATGTTGCAACATGCATGGCTTCAGCCCACAAATTTGCGGCAAGCTTCTTTGACTCCAACATACAGGTGGTCATCTCTTTGAGAGACCGGTTCTTCCTTTCTGCTACTCCGTTCTGCTGGGGAGTGTAGGGAATTGAATGTTGGACCTGAATACCACTTTGGGAGAAAATAGATAGCAACTCATTATTGACATACTCCCCTCCATTATCAGATCTCAATATCTTGATCTTAAGCCCAGAGGCATTTTCGATCAAAGCCTTCAATTCAGAAAATTTTTCACATACCTCTGATTTCTTTTTGAGAAAGAAAACCCATGTATACCTGGAAAAATCATCAATAAAGGTAAGGAGGTACCTTGATCCATTCATGGATATGATAGGAATTGTACCACTGATATCAGAATGTATCAGCCCCAATATGCTTGTAGCTCGGTTAGCCTTCCCCTGATCGAACTTGTGCTCAGGGTGCTTTCCAATCACACAGCCTTTGCAGACTCCCGTGGTTGCCTTGATAACTGGGAGACCTTCAACCATGGAATTTTTCTGTAATTGCTGCAAATATTTGAAATTAATATGGCCAAACCTTTCATTCCACAGCCTACTAACCTCATTTCCATGAGTTAGCAAAGCGGTGGGCTTTTCATCCACAACAAAGGTAGAGAACTCATAGGCTTTTGCATGATGATTTGCATGACCTTTTGCAATGAGTTTCCCGGATGCAATTTCTGTTATCTCAACATCATTTGGGCTGAAAGAGACCCTCTTAGACATTCCTGTATGTGTCATTTGATAGACACTAAGGATATTTGCTGCTAGAGATGGTACATACAAAACATTCGAAAAAAAACCATTTTCTAGATTTACAGTACCTTGTCCTTTGGAAATGATGGTGGAGTCATCTCCCAAGTGGATGGGAATGGCTTTGCTGGTATCCAAGGATGAAAAAATTCTTCTTTAGCCATCATGTGATTTGAAGCACCACTGTCAATCAGCAGGGATTTGGACTTTGAAGTGCTTGCCATGAGAGCATGACCTTTCTCATGCTGTGGTTCCCGATCTTGGTGATCTCTCCTCTGAAAGCTCTCCGGAAGTTTGATGTGATTCCTCTCAAGGAGAGAGGTTGCTTCATCAAGATTTTTCTTCATGCAAACATGTTCAGGGTGAAAACCCTTCCCACAGTAAGAACACCTGACTCTTTCTTTCCCATTGTGCCGTTTTCCTTTGTTCTTCCTTGAGCCGGAAGATTCATCATGCTGTTGATTTTCAAATCTAGGCTTTGGAGCATCAAATTTAGTTTTCTGATTTTTCTGCTGCTTACCTTTACCTTTCACATCTTTGGGCCCTGTGACATGGAGGGCTTGGTCACTAGAAGATCGGATGATCCCCATCTGGACAAGCTTGTCATGTTCACTAGTTAGGGACTCAATGAAGGCATTGAGTGTAGGCATCTTCCATTTGGGAGTTGTGAGCTTCACCGCACGGAATGTAGAAACAAAAACTGAATAATTAGCCCTGAGTTTGGAGAGGATGGCTAGGATGAGCTGATCATCTTCCTTCTCCACTTTGCATTGCTTCAAGAGAAAAATTGTATGCTTGAACTTTGTAAAGAAATCATTCAGAGTCTCGAAATTGGAAGGTTGGAGAGACATGAGTTCATTTTCGAGTTGATAAACTCTCATGTCATCATGCTGCCCATACAGAGATTCCAATTTGTCCCATATTTGTTTCGGTGTCTTCAGATCCGTAATATGGAAGAGAAGGTCATCGGAAATAGAGAGGCACAAGAGACCGAAGGCTTCATCCTTCCTGTTTAAGAATCTTGATTTTTCTATGGCAGATCCAGGTTCAACTTCAGTGTCCATGGCGACTCTCAAGAGTCCTTTGGAATACAGTTGATGCTCCATTCTGAGTTTCCATGTGTGGAAATTGTATGCAGTCAACATAGGTACTGAGGAGGCCACTGAGGAGGCCATCTGGATTTGCTTGTAGCGAATTCTTCACCTGTAGAAACCTGAAAATCAAAACATAAAGGGCAAAATAAAAAATTGAGCTATTGCTCACATTTCATGGAGAAATCTGTCAAGAAGCTTGTTCTTGAGAGATTGATCTTTGTCTCGCCGCATGCTCTGATACCATATTAATTCTTGCACATGATCTAGGAACTAGGAATCAAAATCATCAAAGAATAATTGACAAATACACATGAATTAGCAATAATAGGAATACCAAATAGGTTTCCTCTCTGTATATTATATAAACAATAAAGGGTTACAATACCATGCATGAGAAATGGCTTAACTCAATGAAGAATTCGAATACCTAAGGGACAATTCAAATTCAATGAGTGAGTCTAGCTTAACTGACTCTTTGCCATGCAATCTCACTTAGTTAACCACTTGACCAAA
>LPNX010846678.1:272875-306408 GCA_001517045.1 Pseudotsuga menziesii
TGGGGGGGAGGGGGACTTAGATTAGAGTGGGAGGGCTATACTAGAGTGGGGGCTAGGGGTTTAGGAGCATATGTGACAATAACGAGTATGGGCTTTTACTAATAGCAATGCACACTCATTTTTATTGAAGCAAATACATGCACGATTCTATTGAAATAAACGGGTACACGTTTTCATTGACATAAATGGGAACGCGATTCAGAACTATATTTTTTGGTTTGTGATTATACCATTTAAAGGTTTGGGGAAGGGGGGTTGGTAAGTGGTTAGAGGTAGACATGGAGCGGGAGTGTTAAGGAGTTAGAGGTAGAGACCAATGGGGGTGTTAAGATATTGGAGGTAAGTGGAGACAACAGGAAAGAGAGTGAGACAACGTGTTAGTAGGTGGGGAGAAAGAGAGGAGGAGGAGGGGGGGTAGTGATTGGGAGAGGGGGAGGGGTGTTTGTGTGTATGTGTTGGGTTTTATATCAACTAGATTAATACACCTAATATTTAATTATCAACTGGGGTTGGTAAGCTTAGAGTTGATACAAAATATATGCAAAGGTAAAAAGGCTCCAAGGGTGTCGTGGAAATATTTTAATAAATAAAAGATCGCAAGATCAAAAACCAAGTCAAACTCCTAAGTTATCTAAATAATTGGACTAGACTAGAATATTAAATTCTAAACAGATATTGAAAAGAAAGGCATAAGCAATGACTTCAGGCACCAATAATGGAACTGACAAATAACCAACTAACTACTCGTTAGCAAAAGGATGAGGTACAAAACAACTTATCTTATAAAGAATAAAAAACTGAAAAGAAGCAAGTAGAAAACTTAATAGAGATAATAAACAGAAACAACTAGAAAAATTAATAAAAATATTTAAATTCTATTTTTCAATATACACATAAAAACAACAATGATTCCTATGATTACAAATAACTTAACTTCTTCCTAAAAATAGTGCATCTAACCCTAAACTCTAAATGCAAATGAAGATGACCATGACATAAAACAACAAATAAAATAAAATAAGTATTTAATATTCAAAGAATAACACAACTTGATAAAAAATGATAAAAATTTAATCAATAACTTAAAACAACCAAACTTTAATTGAAATGCTAAAATTAAAGTACCAACTACAAATATAATCCAAAGATTGACAAAACAAAACTAGGACCAATCTTAAAAATGCATGAAAATAGTAAAAATAAAACCAAGGGTTAAATAACGGGCTGAAAAGTAGGTCTGTAAAGCGTGACTGAATGACAGACTAGACAGACAGTCCAAATGGTGGTCCGTACAATAAAAAATGGTAAAACCTAACCTAAATGAACTAATTCTTCAGCTGAAGTTATGCAGTTCTAAATCTAATGCATAGATTTAATAAACATGCCTATTTAACCAACAAATTAACTTCACACTAATACTTTAAACAAAAAGAAAACATTGCATTAAAAACTAATTAATAAACTAGAACTGAACTTGAATAAACCGGAAATTACGTTAAACAAATTCATGACAGAAGATAAATAAACAAAACTGAATTTAAATGAAAGCAAACTATTCTATATTAATAAATTAATAACAGGAAATAAATAAACAAAACTACATTGAACAGAGAATGAACTATTCTACTTAAACCAATTCATAACTTACTGAAACTAAATTCAAATGGAAATAAACTGTTCTACTTGTCTAAAACTAAAAACTGAAAGCAATACTGGAATGAAACGACTAACGAGAAGCAACTAACTAAGAACAAAGGACTGAAAGGAAATGACTGAAAAAAAAAAGACTAGAAGCAAATAACTGAAAGCAAAACTATGCGTGCATCTACTTATTTAATTACTAAAATGAAACTAAAATAATGCAATACATGAAATAAAATACTTATTTATCTACTGAAAAGAGACTAACTTAAATACAATGCAGGAAATAAAATAGCATACAATGAAAACAACTGGGAATTAAATTAAATTAACTAAAACAAAAAATAAAGAACTGAATTAAAACTAAGCTAATGAACCTGTGGTTGATGAGGGGCCCTCCCAACAATTAGAGGTGAAGTCTGCTAACTCCTACTCAAACGCAATCTTCAGCAGAAATGCATACAGTTCTTTATTCAGATTCAAAAATAGAATTACAGTGCTTAACAACTATGACTAACTCTGGGTCTGACTAACTATCTTTCTTTTCAATTAGAGACTTATATATATAGTTTTACATAAGAGATGAGCAAGTCGACCCTAAAGGTTGACTGCTCTCTAATTTTAGGAAATCTTTAAAGCACATTATTGATTTGCAACCAATGCATGGTATGGCTATTCATTCAACGTGATCATGGAAAAACATGACAAGTCTACTCCATCTTTTGCATGGACATGCTTCTAGAGCATGCTTAATGTGGTAACGATCCCTTCCTTAGTGTGGAGGATGGACTGGTGTTGAGCACATGCTTATACACAACAACAAGCTTCTAGAACACAGGTCTCTCATCAGCGCGAGTGTTCCAACTGGTGGTGTTGTGGAGAGCAGGGGCAGTGACATAGTAATTATTCTAAAACACAGGCCATTACAACCCTTAAACGCACAGGCTAATAATATTTTAATATGGAAACAGAGGAGGCCGTGGGTTAACAGAAAATGTCCATCCCTTTGAACACGTGGATGATGAGAAGGTAGGTGGGGAACCTTCTAGAGTATGAATTAAATGCATCAGTCCAGCATAGAGATAGTTGGCATGATGGCGAGCTAAGGATATTTGCAAACTGTTTTACATTTAAATGCTGAAAACCAACTATGGACAATGCGCAAGCTCATGAGCGAGTTGAACGATGAGCTAAACGAAACACTGAACTGTAAGAGGGATGTGTAGTGCATCAATATAGGGAACACATGTAAAACCAACAACAAACTTTGCATGAAGGCTGGATGATGAGCTAAATGCCAAGATGAATCGTGATCTGGTCGCCAAGCTGGATCGTGAGTTGAACGCCAAGCTGGATCGTGAGCTGGACACGTCAGGAGAAAGGAAGGTTGAATGCGTTTTGATGTTAATTTTTCCCAAACAAGCTATAAAATCGACAAACAAATATACATATCAGATAATACATAAAAATTCTTTGAATAATATGAGTTTGAGTTAATAAAATCATAAAAATTATATTAATAACCAAAGTCGAAATAACATCAAATTTATTCTTACCTTGTGTTGAAATAATGATCTGCATGATATAAACTATACTAAAAGTAATAAAATATGTGTTTAAATGTGTTATTTAATTGCCAAAAATGATAACAAAATGAGGCTCAACATTCCCCCAAACCAGAGAAATGCAAGGTCCCACTGAGCAAAAAGAAAATAATTAAGGAAGAAGGCAAAGTTGTGCTAGTAACTACCTTCTATCTTGCAAAAACGATTTAAACTTTAATCTTATAAAGGCATATTTATTTACCAGTCTTAGAGAAAAAAAATGATGATGGAATAATAAAATATTTAAATTTCTTAGGAGACTATACTATTATAGCATAATTCAAAATACGTGTCTTTTAACAAACATATGCATTTTGATCAATAAATTTATTAAGTTTATAACAAGTTCAACAATGTCCAAAGAAAAACTTTGGACAGCTTGAACATTTATTACAAATGCATAATGAAACATTTAAAACCAAAAATTTGGTTGACAAATTTTAATCATTCATGCTATAATACCACAATATCTTATTCAGACCATCATCTTAACCATTATTCAGATCCTTCATAAAGTATTCCATCAAATTTGTAAAAACATGCTTCATGTTATAACCTGAAAACACTTTAACATTTGTCAGAGATAAACAATTTTTGTCATAAAAGGATAAAAAGAAGACAGATATTTTGTTTTAAATCTTCCTAATTCTCCCCCAAACCAAGGATGTGGCATGTCCTCATGCAAAGGAGAAGAATATTTTATGTTAAATAAAGAAAAAGTACAAGTATGATGTTATTATTGTTTAAAAAAGAAAAAATTACTAGGAAAAGAAAGTGATTCAGATATGTATATTTATAAAAAATAACAGTGCCGAGAAAGACGAAGAAAGAGACAATAATATATTCGAAAGAATGCCATAGGAAAAAGCTAGACATCTATGCCTTATTGTAAATATATCTTGTCATCATCAAATATTCTAAGTTTACCCCGGAGTGTGTGAGAGACGTAACTATGGGTCCCATTTCTAGGATAATAAGATCCTAGGTAAAAATTGAATTAGATGGCCAGGGCCAAACCCAACTTACAGTGATTCTCAAGTGACAAAACAGATAATGGGCCTTGATATTAAAATTTTTCTTTATTTTTTATGATCATTATTTTATGAATCATGTGCATAGTAGTGCATTAACCAAACCTCCTTTCTCGATATTTCCTGGCTGCCAGCAGGCCTGTTCAGTACCCCGACGGGTTTATCTTGGTACCATGCAAGTATAGTCCCACTACCGGTGAGCATGTTCAGTACCTCGAGGGGTTTAGTTGCATTTATCAAGCTTCTTGATTTTAAGGTGTTACATAGCATTAACCTGCTGCCAGCGAGCCTGTTCAGTACCCCGGTGGGTTTACTTTGTATAATGATAGTAAATATATGGAAGCCAATTGGTACTAGAGCGTGCTAATCCTTGCTAAAACACATAATTCATTTACAGAATAAACATACAAATAGATTTTTATACTGGCCTTAATCATCAATAACGTCAAAAGAGAATAACTTAAATCTATTCTTGACCTAAGAATCCATCTCTTTCAGAAGAGATAAGTAATGTTCCCCACAGGTAAAAATTCCACCTACTCTCAAGTTATCACAAAGAGGTATGTGAGAGACAAGTTTTAATAATAAGTATAGGATGAACTTGTAATACATAGGCATAAAATGAATAATAGTGAAAATAGGTCTTATCAAGCACTATTCGAAAGAAGAAATCAGAAATATACATTTCTAAATCAAGAATATTAGAAACTATCTGAATCATAAAAGGAGCAGTTAAGAATGATATGCAAGGAGTTATTTTTAATTGCAACTATAAACTGCAAATTAAGAAAAGTTAAGATACCTTACAAATGTAATTACCTTTTCTAGATAATACTTCATAAGCTCCTTATAGAGATAAAGTATCCATGATCAAACAGCAAAACTGTTGGTCTGAATGAGTTTGTTTGTCATTGATGTAAAAGAATGTCTATTAGAAAATACATAAAATGAATTTGAAAGAATAATTAAATTTGATAGATATTATTCTTTGAGAAAGAATCAAAGATGGAATTTCTGAATAACACAGAAATATGGGAATGCAACAAAAATCATGAATGACACACAGAAATTCTTGTCTTCAGACAAAAAGCTTATTAAGTTCATAGAAATTGGGAATTGGCATTAGTTTGTTTTTTTATTATGGCTAAACCAATTTGTTATCCATCATGTGCTTGATTCCAGCGTGTCAAATAATGGTTCCAATAACAATCAATAAATAAAGAATACGGTTCCAAAGTTTGTTCAAATGAGTTACTGCTTAATGAATTGATTAATGTTGCGCTATCCAAAACGTGGTTGAAACAATTTTATGATTAATGTTGCGCTGCCCAGAATCATTTTTAAATTGTATTATGGTTTACACAATTAAAGTCTGTCATAACTGATCAAATGTATGGTATATGTAAATGGTGTGGTGAATAAGGAGAAAAGATCAGCGTGGGACAGTATTGAGCATAATGATTTGGTGAAATGCAGAGTTATGGGTGTGAGGAAGAATGCAGCATACTGAACGCATCACAACATATGAATTAGAGAAAACAAAAATGCAGTGGAGTGAATATAGAAAGGTATACTTTGTCATATTGAACGCATCCTATCATGAATAAGGAAATTGTAGAGAATATACAGCGTAGTGAATGAATTGGAGAATACAAATACTTAGTAATGGAGAAGATACAACACAGTGGATGAATTGGAGAAGATGCATACTCAGCAATGTAGAATTACACAGTACTAAGCAATGGAGAAGATGCAGATCGGTGAAGTATCAGAATTGAATAAAAATACAGAGCTATGAAGAGGTTGACTGCATTGATTAAAGAAACATTGGTATGCATTGGTTTTTATTGATGATCCAAATGATAAATTTCTCTTTAACAAATTAAGTTCAATATGTGTTCTATACAGGAAAAATATTGCAAGTTCTACAAATTAAATACTTTTTCTGAGTACTCAAGCTACTGTAGATTGGTTTAGTAAAATGAATGAAACAAAGATATGTGAATGTTAACAAAGATCAATTAGATACTGTATACACATAATAATACAGTTACAAATTTTAAAGATAATCTTTGAATACATTACGACTGCATAAGTGAAGAGAGTTTGAGATAGACTGTTGGTTTGACAGAGTAATTTGACAAAGATGTTCTTGATAGGATGATCATTGACTGAAATTGTTTTGAGAGATGTTGTGACAGAATGGGTTGTTGTTAAAATCTTATATTTGATACAGATTGGGTCTAAAAGATAACATGTTTGGTTTAAAATTATGTGAAACAAGTTGGTTCCTATATTTCATGGAGGAAGGGAATAGCTGGGGAGACTAGCAGTCTCATTTCAAGTTGAAGCTTGCATTCAGGCAGTAGGAGTTGTCTTTCAGTAAGAGCTGAAAATAAAGAGGTAGTTTCCTGAGGTAGTAGCCTCATCTAAGTTGTTGCTCAGATAAAACATGATGTAATTAAAGTTGCTTTCTTTACATCCATAAGAAGAAGAGGTCTTTCCCTTTATGGGTTTCCTCATGAACATTTTGTGTCTCTGTCCATTTTATGTGTTTGATGGTTATAAGCTACATAAATATATATATATATATAGAAAATTATAAACAACTGATTCAGCCCCCGCCCCCTCTCAGTTGTTTGACTTGATTAACAATTGGTATCATATCTAGTCACTTCAATTCTCAGTTTAATCACCAGAAGTGTGATATTTTATGATGGATAAGAAGTATGAATTTACAAAACATGGGTTACCTCTATTTGATGGACATAATTATTCTTTTTAGAGTATCAAGATGAAATTTTTTTTATAGACTCAATGAGTAGATGTTTGGCAAGATGTGTTGAATGAATATAGTGCTCCTACAACCATTCCAACAGATGTCATAGGTAAGAAACTCTATGAAAGTAGTTATAAAGACATGTATGCAATACTTGGAGGTTTAGCAGGGTCAGAATTCGTTAAGGTTATGCACTATGATTCAGCTGAAGAATTTTGGGACAAACTGAAAAATGTTTATGAAGGAGATACTAAGGTGGAAAATGCTAAGTTATAGTCATATAGGAGTCAATTTGAAAGTTTAAAAATGGAAGAATTTGAAGATATAGCAACTTATTTTCTTTGTATTGATGAAGTGGTACATACCATGAGAAGTCTAGGAGAAAAGGTTAAAGATGTTGATATTGTGCAAAAAGTACTTATATCTTTACCTGTAAGATTCAATTCAAAAATATCTTCTTTGGAAGAAAGACCTGATATTTCTACTTTAGAAATAGATGAGCTACATGGAATACTAACAGCTTATGAGATGAGAAACTCTGGTGAGGATTCCTTCAGGAAAGAAGCAGCTTTCAAGGCATCTAAGAAGAACAAGATGAAAGTTGAAGCATAAACCAGCAATCATGATGATTCAGAAGAAGATAAGGAAGAAGCTAATTTTGTCAAAAATCTGAAAAAGGGTACTGGTAAATCCAAAGGTAAGCTTCCTCTTAAATGCTTTGGTTGTGGTAGAATAGGGAATTTTTCATCCAAGTGTCGTTACAGTAAGCATTCTGATGGTGAAGAAGAAAGCAATAGAAAGAGAAAAGAATACAGAAAAAATATAAGAAATATTTTCAAAGAAACTCATATAAAAAACAAAGTCTATTTATTAAAGATGATAGTGATTCTTCAAAAACAGATGAAAGTGATGTTAGTTCAGATATAAGACTCTTTATGGTTGTAGAAAATCAGAGGGTAAAAACTTGAAGTTGGGTAACACTTCCATGAGAATCGGGTGCCCAACCAACATAGCAGGCGTTATTCGGCCGAATAATGAATGAAACGCCAATAAAAATTACCGATCGGCAATCTGTTCCATCAAATTAAACGGTTATCGTTAAAGTTTATTCGACCTGCCAATGAATAAATCGGACAGTGGGTTTAGATCCACGAACTATTTGGTTCATTGACAGCTACTTGCTTTTAGATATTGGTAAATATCCGTAGATGGGTCTTGACCTTTCCTGCATCAGGGTTATGCATTTTAGACCTAATATCAATGTTCTGAGCGTTGCATGTAGTGTGGATCTCCTCCTCAGCAAAGAGTGGATATACTATTCGGAAAGGACACCATTTAGCTATGTGTTATTTTTTTTAACCTTTGATTTATGTTTCATATCTGGTGCTTACACCAAATCGTGATCTTCATGGAGGTATGTGTTGTGATAAGTGAAGCCAAAGGATAAACCTTATATGTAGAAAATATTTATTTGTAGGTATTGGGTTGGAACTTAAATATAAACTTTATATATAAAAATGTAAGGGTAAATTAATAAAGGAATGATATATGTGATTTAAGTATGTGGAACTTAAAGTATATACTACATATGTGAAATATATAAACTTGCACTCTTATAAATCACCTCGACTTGTGCCAAAGTTGATACCCCATTATAAACAGTTTGAAGCATGATTTTAGGTGTTCTGTTGTACCTACATGCCTTGTATGAATATAGGCAATTCTACTATGATCTATAGAGTATAATGGTTTCGATAAATAAAACTTAAAAATGAAACATATACGTGGGATAAATAGATATTCATACTTACCTACTTTGATGTATCTCAATGGTGTGGTAATTAGATTTAAACTCAACTTATGTGAAGGAACTTCAATGGGTAAAGATACTTCACTAGGGTACAAAGAACATGTTACTTTTAAAAGAAAACCCTTACATGGTACAACTATGGATGGAGATTGTATATGTAGGGTGGTCCTTAGTGTTTAAAGGTTATTGAGAAGTACTTAGTCTTCTTGATTGTGTTATAAGTTATGTACTAACGATAATGAAGACACCATCCTAGCCTAGATAGGTTAGTCAATAAAAAATAAAAATAAAGGAAGGTTCCAGTCTTGAGTTAAAACATGGTTAAAAATATTATTTCATTAATATTTTGTATAAAGAACTGATGATCAATCGATCTAAATTCAATACCAAGAATTTTCCTAGTTTCATGTTAGAGGTACTCTCAGTGAGAGAGTCGGTGAGAATAATAGAAAAAGTATAGCAACATTGATGTTGCGGATTGTAACCCTTTAACGAAATAAATGTCATAAGATGTGACCATTTGGTGGATGTAACCCAAGATTGGGTGAACCACATACTCTGGCATCTCTTTCATGTCTGTGCCTTATGTTGTTTATCTTTGTTTTAATATTTGTATTAATGCGGATTTGTGTAAGATTTCCACTAAATGGTATCTTATATGTTGTAATTGATAATTCTTTTTTGCGTCATGATATTTCCTTACAATGCTAGTTTACTTGGCTATAAAAGGATGGATTATGGATTTAAAGTCTTTTACGAATTCACTTAAAGTACACGTCCATGGAATTATGGGAAGAAAACTATTACATTATGTATGCCATCTCTTTCCTATATTGGAACTTAAGATTTGTTTGGAATTCACTTAAATTGTAATGCCATGTAAACTTGAGTCTAATATGTTGAGTTACAAAACACAGTACTTATGGATAAAAGTACATGTACAAAAAAATATCTTGATCAATTCCATAGTTACAAATATATACTCTTGTATAAGTTTGAATAATTATTAAAGAAAAGTCTCGTATATGAGAATTGTTTACATATATTAGAAATGGTAGGATTACAATGACCAAATTTAACACAGTTGATTCATGATGCTTCAAAAATGCTTCATAAGGTGTTTTAGTCTTATATTATCATTCACAAGTCTTAAAGGATAGATGTTCATACTTAGTCGTTAAAAAAGATTTTGTCCTTGATCATAATGGGTCTCTGACAATAAGAAAAACCATAAAAAAAAGAGTGAAGTAAACATGATGACGATGCTAATAGAGAAAACAAATACTGAGAAATAGAGCCAAAAGAGCAAGGGTTGCAGAAACAAAAGAGAGAATAATTGAAGATATAAGAACAAATTTGCATGATACTATTGGTGAAATGGAAATTGAAAATAGGTTACAAGAAGAACAAATTGGAGTTGAAGAGACCATTGTTGAAGATGTAAATACTGATTTACATGCTAATGTTGATGAAGTCAATATTGAAGATCAAAATCAAGATCTAGAAATTGCACCTGGTATGTATATATCATGTATTTTCCAAATTCATTTTTTATAATGAATTGTATTTTTGGACATATGTTAAATTAAACTTAACTTGATGTATAGGTACTTTTAGCATTGATGATGAAATTTTAGAAGACATTGATTGTGACAAATATGGATAAAAAATACCCATACATGTTGCATGATATCGTTCTACAAACATTTATGATGATATTCTCAATGATTGTTCAATAGTAGGACAAGCGCTAATTTTGAGATGTTTATTGGTGTCCAAGAAGTTAGAAGGTGCTACGTCATTATTGGGTATTTGCAAGGTGACAAAAGAGTTGAAAATGAAACATAATGTGATAGAAAATATGGGTGATGCAATAAAAAAAATTGGAAAATTTAGAAAGAAAGATACCGGTGCTGCATGTAGATCAATTTAGACAGCAATTGTTTCAGCTAGTACTAGAGAAAAATGTTTGACAACAAAACTAGCACAAGCAGTTGAAACCTCAAGAAAGACATTATACAAACATAGCGAATTCGGAATGAAAATAGATGAAAATGATGAACTTGCTTGCTGGGAAATTATTTGTAGACAACCTTACAAAGATAGAACGTGAGAAGGTGTTAAATATATTGTACAGAAATATTGGTTGGCACATGCTCGAGTTTCACCAAATTCAAGTAATTTGATACGACAAAGAGTATCATGAAATGTATATGAAAGCCATCCAAAAAATATAATGGAAATGACACAAGTACAATTGTTCAATAAATTCAAGGAGTATCATCATGGAATTAATATGTCAATCACTACATTTGTGCAACAAAAACAATGATATGTTAGTCCTATTACTATACATGACACATGTTGTTATTATCATGTGAAATTTCAATTATATTATGAAATGTTTCTTGAATTTGGTAAAATGTTTTGGACAAATTCAGCACCTCTGCCCACAATACGTGAACTCATATCTCAAACTCTATGTGAGATAAATCACGATGAAGTATTTTATAATAAGAAATGTGTCAATGGAAAACATTGTCATCATTGTGGAAATCTAGTTTTATTCCACAGTCAATACCCTATCGATAATGATCAATCGCTTTCAAATGTAACATTTGATTAAAGAAGATATGGATACAACAATTATTCTACAAGTTCTAGTGATGCACATTCCAAAACAATTGATTTGAGAGAAGAAAAATATGTGTGACATATTTTCTCAAGAAATTTGAAAGTAAAATTTATAAATACACCAAGCATCCACATAGAGCACAATGGAAATACCTTCAATTCAAACATTCCTGTGAAATTTTTTCGTCTGGAACAATTTTGTCTCTGGTTGATTTTGCAGAAAACTACAAATTTACTGCACAAAAAGAGATTCAAAGTGAATACTATCATTTTGGCCAAGTTTCAATATTTTTCCATGTTCTATATAGACATTCTCAATAGGATTTTGATGGAATTAAAAGTACGTGTGACAATCAAGATGTGATTAAATAATATTACTTTTATATCAGCAATGATCATACACACGATACACATTTTGTTAAACATTGTATTGAAAACTTTTTCTATGATTCACTAAAAAGGTGTGAAGTTAAATTCAATGAACATTGGATATGGTCAGATGGATGTGTGGGAAAATTTAAATCTTCACGATCATTTTTTTTTGTTATGTTGACTTCATAATCACTGAACATTAAACATCGCTAGAATTTCTTTCAAACTGGACATGGAAAAGGTGAACATGATGGTGCAGGAGCATGCGTAAAAAGAGCACTTCGAAGATGGAAAATGAACCATTCTTCTAGACAATTCCATTCAGCTGAATAGGTTGTCCAATGGTGTAAATCACATCTAAGCCATGATTGTAGTCAACAATCAAAAGATGTGCGCATGTATGTACATGATTTGTTTAATTTATATTAATTGTCAATTTTAAAAAATGTATGTACTAACATTGAAGAATATGTACACTAGCATTAAAAGTTGTCATTTGTGATTTATCATTTATTGTGTAGGTTTTTTTGGCTTGTTGGGGGGAAAGATATAGATAGATCAATACCATACGAGGATAGAACCATACCTAGGACTAGAGAACTTCACTATATTCAAACAAAATCCTTCCAAAACATGTTTTCATTTGATAGTAGAAAGCAATCGTGTTTTTGTCATATTTTCACTAAAGATGTTGAATATATAGAAGTTTTTGAAAACATAATGAACAACTACGTAAAACATTGGAAACACATAGAGATTAGTTCAAAATGGAAAATGCCACTAACAACAGTAGAAGAATTAGAATCAAAAGAAAAAGAAATATCATCTGATGGCGATAGAATTTCAGATCTTATTAGAGAAGGTAATGATGTTGTTGATTGTTCATTGTTGTCCATCACCTTATGTGTATATATTCAATTTAATTGATTTAAAAACTCTAATGCTAATTGTAATTTGTACAAGAGATGTTTTTGCTATAATTGCACCTTTAGAAAACAATGAAAATGTAAAATATTATTTGATGCGATGCATTGAAGGAAAGATGAAGTTATTGGAGGACTACAATGACAAGAAATTTACATACAAGAGATGTTCCATCATTTTAAAAGGTTATTTTTTGCAGCAAACCCATATGACCGAAAATTATGTCTACTTTCAGGATTATGAGCCTGATGTTATAATTTTTCAGTATAGTCATTTAGTATGTGCATCTTGAATAAAATTGGTACAAGTTTCATTGAAAAAAAACTTAATGAAAAATATCCAAATATGACCATGAATGGATGATTGACGATGGCATTCCATTGCAATGTTTTTAACTATATCAAAAATGAAATGATCGATGTTTTTGTACATTTCAAATGTTGTGTCATTTATATAAAATTCATAACATTCATTTTTCACATTCCCAACATTTCCTATCAAAATTCCAAAGATTCATTATAAACATTCCTAGCATTACTATCAAAACTTCCTAACATTCCTAACATTGATTCCTAACATTCCCCACATTCATTCCTAACAATCATTCCTAACACTCATTCCTAACATTCATTCCTAACATTCCCCACATTCATTCCTAAGAAATTTCCCACATTCATTCTTAACATTCCTAACTTTCCTAACTTTCAATAATGTTAGAGGAGGTTGTATACGAAATGCTTGTAAACATTCCTCGACCATTTGGTTGTTATTTTGAAGTTCTTTCCTTAAGGGACAACCAATTAATTTAAAGAGTGGTAAATACAGTGTATATTAAAGAGTGCTAAATATTGTGTTTATTGGATATGGTGAAGAAAATGATCGTGAATAGTATGGTGAATACAATTTTATGTGTGTATTGATAGTACATCAGTATGATTTTTGCTAGTGGCATGATTATCCCATAACTTTAGTGACATAAAAGTTAAGAATGTTGAGAACTCTTTTGTCATTTTTGATTCATATTGTTAGCGAAATAGTAATTATTCTTTCAATTTGGTTTAACAAATTGATGAAAAGGTAAATTTGAGCTCATGTTCTATGTTTGAAGCATGAAAAGCAGCTAGTGTAAGTCTCCTAAAAAATTTCCATGGGCCATAAATCCTTATATCTAGAAACTATAAGTCTAAATTAAGGATTTTTGTTATTTGATAAGAGATCAAATTCCAATATCATAAATAGTGGGATCAAACCTTTGTGATAGAATGAATCTAGCTAGTGAATTCCTAACATTTCCAAACATTCAATATTAACATTCCTAACATTCCCCACACTCATTCCTACAATTCATTCCTAACATTCCCCACATTCAAAACTTCCTAAACTTTATAACCTTCATTCCTAACATTCCCCACATTCATTCCTAACATTCTTAACATTTACTCACATTCATTCCTAACATTTTCCACATTTATTCTGAAGATTGGATTGCACATTCATAACATTCCTAACATTCCCCACATTCATTACTAACATTCATTCTTAACATTATATTTCACCTATCAAAACTTCCTAACATTCATTCTTAACATTCCTCATTTTCCTATCTTTAGAATTCATCTATCATAACTTCCTAACATTTCTCCACATTCATTCCTAACATTTCCCACATTTATTCTTAACATTGGATTGCACCTATCAAAACTTCATAACATTCCTAACATTCATTCTTAACATTCCACACATTGATTCCTAACATTCTTTCTTAACATTAGATTGCACCTATCAAAACTTTATAACAATCATTCTTAACATTCCTAATTTTTCTATCTTTAGAATGCACCTATCAAAACTTTATAACATTCATTCTCAACATCTCAACACTGAAAAATATTTTACATCTACAAACATACATAAATTTAATAATATATACATTCATTCTTAACATTATATTGTACCTATCATAACTTCATTACATTCCCCACATTCATTCTTGACATTCTCCATATTCATTCTTAACATTAGATTGCACCTATCAAAACTTCCTAACATTCATTCTCAACGTCTCAACACTAAAAATATTTTACATCTACAAACATACATAAATTCAATAACACATACATTCATAATATGTAAGTTCAATATACATGTATATAATAAAAAAACAATATTTAAGGTAAATGTACATGTATATAATCCAGAAACAATCATGAACATGTGAGTTCAATGTACATATGTATAATCCAAAAATAAAACTCCTCGATGTCCAAAACAAATACAATATACATATCAACAAAAAAAAGAACAATATAAATAATTTTCTAAATGGAAGTACACCACTATTCTCCACTAGGGTATTCCCTTGGACTCATAACAACCTGCAACATGTATAAAAATAGATTATGAATATCATAAATTATTTAAACAATTTTAAACTAAAATCAAAACATTGAAATATTAAACTAATATTGAAGAACAATTCAATTATTAACAGAATTACCTCAAATTCTCTATCATCCAATGGAGTCTTCCCTTTTCCTCTAAAAGATGAAAGAGACCCAAGATGAAAAATGTATAAAAGTAATTTATGAATATTACAAATTATTTAAACTATTTTAAACTAAATTCAAAAAATTAAAATATTAAACTTACAATTCCACCACCATCCTCCAGTGGAATCTTTTGTTTTCTTCGAAAAGATCGAAGAAACCCAAGTTGCAACATATATAAAAGAAATTTACAAATATAAAAAATTATTTAAACTATTTAAACTTATATATCAGAGAACATTTCAATTATGAACAAAATTACCTCAGTGCCAATATCCACATCCATCCAAAAACCTATAACTTCACTGCCAATTTCAATATGTTCTCTTCCCTTAAAATTTTAATTTTTTTAATAAATAAATCATAGTGCAAGAAAAAAAAACTAATCTTAAGGAATTAAATTAAAACAAAAAAAAAAAAAAAAAAAAAAAAAAAAAAAAAAATCATTAGCTCACAATAGATGGAACATCATCAAAAAGTTCGACACTAAAGAACCCTCCATGGATAAGTCAAATTAACAATAAGATACATAGTTAAATTTAAAAAAGAAAAGATAAAATATCTTTCAAACATATATATAAATATGTAAGTACTAAATATACCTCTCAAAAATGCTCTTCTACATTTGCAACATTTTGACTAGTGGAGACTCAAAAATTATGTTCATTCAACATTTGAGAAAACTACAACCAATAAACATTTACGTAATGTATTTATTACTAAAGATAAAAAAAGAATAATATCATACATAGATATAATGTAACAAAAAGTTCAATTCAAAATAAATAAATAAAGTAAATAGATTGAAAGTACACAAACCTTTACTATACTTGACGTGTCATTAGATATGACATCTAAAGTTGTATCACGACAAACCTTGGCATAAGCCTTTAGATCTTAAATGCCCATACGATCTAACTCATCATTTGTTTTGTAAACAATTTTTTTTCGAATATTGGCTATAGCCCTCTCTTGAATCAATCCAACATCAAATCCTACAAATGTCGAAGTCAAACCTTCGGCAACATCATGCCTTGCAGTTGTCCGAACTTGTGGTGTGGGCTCCATCTCCGATTTGTAAGTCACAAGCCTTGGTGGATGAGCTATCTGAGGTGGAGGTCAAAGAGTACTGGGATCTCTAAGAGAACCTTTTGGATTGTATATCATCCCCTTTCCAACTCCATAAAACTTAGAATGAATATCAGTATAGTCTCGTTTCATATTTTAAAAAAAATCAGCATAAAAAACCTAGAAAAATAATTAGAAACCTCATCGTTCCATGGAAACCGACCATAGGTTGCAAGGAACCAATCATATAAATTATGTGCAAGTTCAGGGTGCTTAAAATATTTCACTTTCAATGATTTATGCTTTAGGCCCTCTTTAAATTTAAACATTGAGTTGGCATGTTCTCTGGTCACTCTCTTCTTCACAACATCCCACTTATCTGGACCCAACACTTGTGCCTTTCTTCTTTGCATCGAGTCAACAAAACCATCTATTGTTGGTCCAAGATCCTCATATACCTCAATGAATTTTTGTAATGATTGAAAAACCATCTCTATACTTTGTTTATTCTCTGGAGCGAGATCCAAACTACAAATATTGTGTTGCAGCTTGTCATAATGAGCTCTGCAGCTTTCAAGGGTTGTTTGTTTAAGACCACTTTCCCATGAAAGTTCCTCCCGTAAATTATATGGATAAGTTGTAATGGGTGTAAAACCCTCATATAGTTCAACATATTATGTCCTAGCTTGACCTTCACCACCCTATGTAGGATGACGAGACTCTTACGAACCTTGCTCTGCATCCAAGCTTGTCTCCCTACTCGATCTTCCTCCCTCTGTAGAAAAATATGTGTCTCTTCTGCACCATTCTCTACTACAAATACAACTAAATTTATGTGTAAACATGTACAAGCTTTGTGTACACACAAAAATACAATTTATACATGTATTGAAAGATTGATGTTCATACCAACAGAAGGTCAAGATCGACATTCACCCATAGAGGATAAGGGGGAATCATCTCTACCACTATCACCTCGTCGATGATCGAATGAAGGTGAACTATAAAATAAGATTGAATCCCAAGGTGAAGTCGACAACCTTTGATTATCATTTTGGACACCAACTCCTAAAGAATGTGATGAACTCCTATGCTTTTGTCTCGAAACTTGCTCTCTTTGAATTTTATATGATATCTACAATTTTACACAAATATCAACTTACAACATATTCAAATTCTACATGTTAATTCCACAAATTCAAAGACATGGCTACTAGAAAACTAAGTTTTTAATAAGGACCTAGATTTAGCTAATATTATCTAATAGTTTTTAAAATGAATATAGCTAATTTATTATTGGATGTATGAGGAATTAACGTGCCAATCTTTGTGTTTTTATGTTTTAAATGAATGGAACCAATATGGTCAAATATTAAGTAAAGGATACATTTCTTTATGTCACGAAATCAATTCATGAACATGTTAAATCTTAATTTAAATCCTAAACTAATAACTTATTTGATATTTTAATAATTTAAACACAAATTATATCTACAAATATTTTCATTATTCCATAGAATCATACAAAATTGTTCTCGATTTGAAATTGGTACCTTTTAACTTTAAAATAAATCATATTTTTCCATGAACACAGAAGCAAAAATCTCTAAATACCATGAGAGCTTGGACTGTACAATATATTTTCATTAAGTGATTGGATGAAGTAAACCACTTACAATCACTATTTTTTCAAAAGATTAAATTTTTTCTACATACCTATAAATATCATCATCAAACAAAACTGTCCATGAGGACAAAGTTAAAGAACTCTGTACACATGAACTATATCTCATGAAAGATAACAAGTGTTCATCCAAGCAATGATGACAATTCATGGTAAGATGATTCATAGTATTATGTTTCACAAGTTTTCCATGTTGCAACCTAAAGAAAAATAATACCACGAATCGTCACTGTTATTAGCCAAAAATTATTAGTTATTTTAGAGTTAGTGATTTGAAAGTGGCTAAGTCAATGCAAAAAGGAAAGGTAATAAGTTTGACTAAATAAACTAGTTTGATAATTGTACCTTATCAACCATGTATACTATTTACTAATGTATAATATATAATATTTATTAATGTTGTCTAATGTTTCCTCATGTTTAATGTATAATGTTTATTAATAAACTTCAATTATTATCAAATGTTATTAATACATATGGAATGTGAAATGTTTCATGCCTAATGTTATTAATGTCTAATCACTAATAAAGCCAACTATTTACACATAGCTAAATTAATAAAAATTCACCAACCTTTTAGCGAATGCTAAATCGATAAAAAAAAAAATTAATTCCAAACAAAAAGATGTTGCACTCTATCCATTTGAACAAATCTCATGCACTTTGTCCATGTGGACATAGTCCATGAACTCGATTAAGTTGTTATCTTGATCAAGCTTTTCTCTAACTGCACATAAACATTCAATAGTTAATATCCACATGGACAGAGTGCATGAACTCTGTCCACGTGGATAGAGTGCATGAACTCTATCCGTGCACTCTGTCCACATGGACAGAGTTCATGCACTCTGTCCATGTGGATATTAACTATTGAATGTTCATGTGCTGTTAGAGAAAAGCTCGATCAAGATAGCAACTTAATCGAGCTTTTCAAAAACATTAACTAAAAAAATATTCAAGTTCCCATATTTGTGTGTGCACACGAATATGGACACCCAAACATTTCTTTAATCAATATTTTTAAAATCTAGTATTGTTCATGGGAACAAGGTCTTCAAATTGAATTAAAATCAAACATTGAATTATATGATAATAAAATTTAATAATACATAATTTTGACTAGAAGAGTGATACTTGTGGGTAATAGTACATACCTTGAAGAAGAAACAAGTAAAAGCATTACTACTTCCACTTCCTCTAGATTTAATGTGTAGATATTAGTCGTGGAGTAATTGGAGCTATAGATGTGATCAATCATATCTATAACTCCAATTAATCTATGACCCATATCTACAAATGAATATAAATGACCCTTCTTTAATTTTTTATTAGAAGGAATACCTATTTATTTTTCGCTGCTGAAAGACACGGACAAAACCGAGCTCGAGCGTCCGAAGCGGAACAATGAAGGAATAAAAATGAAACCGACCACCGAAAAAACAAACGATACCTGCCAACAATGTACAAAAATTAGAAAATTAACAAAAAGATAAAAAAAAATATGAAAATTGATGTGCGTATTGCTAATGGAAAATGAAGCTTTACATTGAGAGATACTCATTAAAAGTTGTTTTCAACTACAAAAAATGTTGAATAATACGCAACTACTTTTCTAAATATCAACTAACTCCAATTAATCTATGACCCATATCTACAAATGAATATAAATGACCCTTCTTTAATTTTTTATTAGAAGGAATACCTGTTTATTTTTCGCTGCTGAAAGACACTGACAAAACCGAGCTCGAGCGTCCGAAGCGGAACAATGAAGGAATAAAAATGAAACCAACCACCGAAAAAACAAACGATACCTGCCAACAATGTACAAAAATTAGAAAATTAACAAAAAGATAAAAAAAATATGAAAATTGATGTGCGTATTGATAATGGAAAATGAAGCTTTACATTGAGAGATACCCATTAAAAGTTGTTTTCAACTACAAAATTTTTTGAATAATACGCAACTACTTTTCTAAATATCAACAAATTATCATTTTCAAACTGTGAGCTACTATGAGCATATAAAAAATCAATTTTCAAGTTTATAAAAAAATGGAGAATAAAATAAAACTTAGTAAAAAAAAATTCATGTACTACAATGCATAAAACTATAAAGTACTATGAACCTAGGAAAAATATGTGTTATAATATCATGCAGTCACGTCCATGTATTTATAAACATGCAAACCACTCTTTGCGTCCACATATTCTTAGATACTCTCAAAGTTGAAAACCTAGATATTCCATAATTACTAACTCATGGTCACCAAATTCATCGGGGAACATTCATAGGTGCTCAAAGAGATAGATATACGAATGTAGACGAAATTCACCTAATTGTAATATGAAACTGTTAAAATAATTGTTTAAAATTTTTTCCATGACAAATGATAACAGAGAGATATATTAACGTGGATTCACATCACAGAGAATCAATTAAGTTAACTATACATAAAAAAGAATACCATTTGAATACAATTTAATGCAGAAATATGAAAGATAAAAGATTTACTTGAAAAAACAAAGGTTAGAGCCAACTCTCGAACCAATCCCCAAGCTCCACGTCCAATGTCGTGAACAAACTCCCAAACCTGTAGCTTCTACAAGCACGTTCAAAAGGTGGCCAAAATGGATGGTGACATGCTGTTAGTAGTGACATGGAGATGAAAGGGAAAGGGTGGTTGAAACATAGGCAGGGAAATGAGAGGTGGGACGACAACAGGTGGGTTGGGCGTGGACCTGCATGATAGGCGGACCTCCATGATAGATGGGGTGACGATAGGTGAGGCATGGCGGGGACTGCAATAAGCGGAAAACAACAAATGTGGGCCGCAGTCGACCTTTTATGCAAAAACATTATTCGGTTGAACAAGTATCAATCCGAATAATTGTTCGACCAAATAATGATTCGACCGAATAATTATTCGGCCGAATACTTGTTCGGCCAAATAATTATTCGCCCGAATAAACATAGAACCACTGGTCAAAATTACCGATCGGCTATGTGTTTGCACATATTTTGGCTGAATAATTATTCGACTGAATAATTATTCGACTGAATAATGATTTGGATGAATAATTATTCGACTGAATACTTGTTGAGACGAATACTTGTTTGATAGAATAAACATAGAAACACCAGTCAAAATTACCGGTCTGTTATGCGTTTGCACATATTTCGATGTCTCCGTCAATTTAAACGATTCACTGTTAAATATTATTTGGCCGAATAAAGGATCGATTATTCAACCAAATAACTATAGTTATTCGGTCGAATAAATATAGTTATTCAGCCAAATAACTTTCGTTATGTTGCTCGAGCACCCGATTCCCACGGAAGTGTTACCCAACTTCACATTTTCACCTGCCTATTAGGAGTAAAAGTCCTTAATTTCCATTGGACACATCCATGAACTCACATAAACGATCTAAGTCCTCTCTTGATAATAGAGTAAAAGGGTGCATGATATGAAATTAGGTTGGTGTATGAATTTGTAGACTAATATTAGTTAAGGTTGATAGGGAATAAGAATCATTGATGAAAATTTTAGGATAAAATGATTGAATATGTTTGCTAAACAAGAATATGATATATAAGTATGCCTATACTACTTTGGTGGGTAACCTAACCTAGAGACATGATTAAAGTGATAATATGGTAAAGGTGAACATCTAGTAATTGAAGTATAGGTAATAAATAAGGTGGAGGATCCTATGTAAAATTGGTCTTGAAGGACAAAAGTGTAAATGTGGATGAAACATCATCTATGGAAATAAGTAATGGTAATAAATAAAAACTTACATTGATTTTGGAAAAGATAAATGGATTATTACAAAAGATAACAAGTGTTGATAATTTGAATATGTGGCTCGTTAAGGTGGTAAAGATAAATAAATTGATAAAGGTCAAAAAGAGAGAGGCCTCTAGGCTCACTACAAGCCTTTATGCAATTTCTTATGGCCTGTAGGTAGCATGCCACCTATAAGCATGTAGGAAATGCACTTAATTTAGAAACCAATTTAGCAATAGCTCCTATGGAATTCATGACATAGATGTGCAACAATGCATGCTACGTGGTCATAAATTTAATTAGTTATTTATCATAATTCTACCTTTGAATACACAAATCCTAGTATTTATTAACATGTTGCATTAAAGAAAAACTGTAACCTCCCCACATTACCTTTATAACTTTGGAATTGAGAAGAGGATTACCTCTTTGTATGTACTAACCTTTCTTATATTCTGTAAAGGAAACAGCTACATACAATATTTCCATCTTAGCAATCAAACACCTTGGACTCAATATTTACATGGCATTTAAATTAAGGATGCCCCAACAAAACTTAAATCCCTACATAGAAAAAGGTACTTCCATACTAATATGCACTTTATGTAAATCCACAATGAACTTTGACTTCCAATATCCCTCCTAATGAATTCATGCATACTTAATCATTCATTCTACCTCATCACTTAAAACACATAAGATACTATCTAAAGGAATATTGTAGCAAATAACACCAATATAAACCACAATATCAAAAGTGAAGGTAATTTATATGAGATGCAACATAAGGGAGACACCGATATACTTGGTTTTCCCCAAGCTTGGGGTTACATCCACCAAAATTTGTCTCCTTCTTTATTAACACAATATTGTCATGTAAACATATACAACACAGATCATACATGATGTGTTTTTCTTCTCACCTTTGAGCACGGTTTCTCATACTCAGAGAGAACCTTTACATTTAAATCTGATATCCATATATTACTAAAGTTAAATTTAGTAAACATTCCCATTATTGATCACATGTAAACACAACCTTTAATAAGCTCAAGGAATTCGAGCTTGTTACTGGAAGGGATTTGAAACCCCCTCAACAACTAATTTTGTCAAATCTAAAGATGAAATATTTAACATAATATTCCCTAATAGCATAACCAAAACTCAACAATGATAGATGTTGGGTATAGTCATAATTGTTAGAATAATCAACCCATAGTTACCTACCTTAGACATTAATTAAATCATTTTTGTCTTATTTACCTAGTCTCTTGCATTCCACTCTATGCTAGTTTCCTTCTACATGTCATAGAAGTCAACACTTGCTAAAACTGAGTCATGGAGCACTTGGGAAACCTCCTGGAAACCATATTTAGCATGTCTACTTTATTCCAAATCCTCCAAAGCGCATATCTACTTTTTCTGCAAAGTTGCTTGTTTTATTGAGAATTAAGGCAAAAGGGAAAGCAAGACTAGGTGTATTTGACTTGTTTTTTTTCCACATCATCCTCCATCCTTTTTTCTTAATAAAAGCATGTATGAGTTCTCTTTCCATCCATTATTATCTTTCCTACTTGACCTTTCTAATTCGTGAGTCTCTAAGTGGATTTGGAAACTACTTTATGTACCTATGGGGTATTTGACTAGATTTAGTAAGCCTACCTTTTTACTATTTCGAATGGCATCCTGATGCATTCAAATATCTCATGTAATTATATATTACAGCAGCCTATGACTTCATAAGGTTGGATATTGTACACTTATTCAATACAGATTAGTGTTATGCTCCAAGTTTAGTCTCCTTTGATGTTAATTTTGTATGTTTGATTAGCAATTTTGTGAGTGTAATTGTTCTATCACTTGGGTTCAATTTCCACATGGTATCAGATCCTTTGTAGATCAATTTATCTCCTTTGATATTTCTATTTCAGGTTCAACATCTTGACTGGGAGCATATTTTGCTGACTGAAGGGCACAGTTTCTGAGCTATGGACTAATCTCAGAAGATCATCTTGACTCCATTTAATTTATTTGAATGGAAAGCTAAGATGGATATATTGTTGAGAGTGAAAGGTATCTATAGGTTTATTATCGAAACTGAGGTAGATCCCAATGCATCTATAGAGAAAATAAAATGGCACAGCATGAGGGATGAGGCCTATGGTCTTTTGTGTCTGAGCATTTCAAGAGACCTCCTCTTCCATCTTGATGGATTGAAAACAAATAATGAAGTGTGGGAGAAGCTTGTAGATATTTTTGGTAAGATAGATTATATGAAAGGACATCAAATCAAGAATGAATTGATCTCTTTGAGTCCCAGTAGCTTCAAATCCTTGCAACTCTACTTTTTCGAGTTTAAAACCCTTGTTTTGCAACTAAAACAGTGTGGAATTGAAAAGAAGGCAGAGCAAATATTTTTTTCCATAATATCAAAGCTTTCCCCTGACTATTCAATGTTTATTTCGAACTTCCATGCCACCAAGTTGACAGCTCGAGCCTGGAAGATGCCTAAGCTTGCAGTTTTCATGGAATCCCTCACACAGGAACAAGATAAATTGGTGATGATGGGCACCATCAAACCTTCCAAAGACCAAGATTTGGTTGCTGGAGATTCAAGGGTGGTTTCAAAAGGCAAGAAGAAAGCTAAGAATCCACCTAAACAAAATAGAGACAATAACAAGTCTCAAGAGGAGCCCCAAGGCTCCATGAAGAACTTCCAGAAGAAAAATAACAAAGGAGAAATGAGATAGTGAGCATACTGCAGTAAGGGCTATCATCCTAAGAGATCCTATTTGAAGAAGCAAACTGACATGTTGACCCAGCTCTTGGAGAAGAATAACATCTCACTTTCTGATTGCTCAGAGAGAGAGTACATGCTTTGGTTGCTGGCACATCCATCTCACCAAGCTTCATCATAGACTCTGGAGCTTCTAGACATATGTTTTCGACAAAGGAGGCATTCTCCTCTCTTGACATGTCGAAAGGTCCACCAATAGTTTTGGGAGATGACTCTCTCACTGATAGTTTGGGAAAAGGAAGGATTGATCTTGACCATGGTAAGTTCAATAATGTGTTGTATGTTCCAAGTCTTTCCTCTAACCTCTTATCAATGTATCAGATGACTCACACAGGGTCTCCAAAGAATGTCATCTTCTCCCCTGATGGTGTTGAAATCACAGATATTTCAAATGGTAAAGTCATAGCAAAAGGTGTTGATGATCACACTTCGAAGGTATACATGTTTTCCCATTTTCTACCCTACTCAAACCCCTATGCTCTTCTGATTCATGCTAATGAGGCAAGCAAGCTTTGGCATGAAATATTTGGCCATATTAACTATAATTATTTTTCTGATTTGAGTGAAAAAGATATGGTCATAGGGTTACCAAAGATTAATTTTTCCAATGGAATCTGTCAAGGTTGTATCCTAGGAAAACGCCCATAGCACAAATTTGAGAGAGCTAGTCATGAGAGAACCTCTGCACCTCTTGAGTTGATCCACAGTGATGTTGCTGGTCCTTTTCTTCATATGTCCATGTGTCAAGACAAATATGCATTGACCTTAATAGATTACTTTTCCAGGTATTGTTAGGTTTACTTCCTAAAGCATAAGTCTGAATTTTTTGACCTATTCAAATTGTTTAAGGCCTTGGTTGAAAAGCAGTCTAGGAGGAGACTCAAGATCCTCAGATCTGACAATGGTGGAGAGTATGTCAAGTCTGATTTCATTCAATATTGTAAATATGTAGGTATTTAGATGCAACATTCGATCCCTTACACACCAAAACAAAATGGTGTTGCTAAGAAAAAGAACATGTCACTAAAGGAGATGGCAACATGTATAATGGTGGCTAATACTTTTACACCAAAGTTTTGAGACGAGGCTATAAAATGTGCATCCTACATCCAGAACAGGTTGCCTCATAAAAAACTTTATGCTATGACTCCTTTCAAATCTTGGAGTGGGCACAAGCCAAATGTGACCCATTTCAGTATTTTTGGCTCAAAGGCTTGGGATAGAATTCCAACTGAAAAGAGAAAGGATTTGCAGTCCCAAAGCCAAGAGTGCCTATTTGTTGGGTATTCTAAAGATTCAAAAGGGTACAAGATGATCAACTTGATCACTAACAAAGGCTTCATTGAAAGAAGTGTTCAGTTCCAAGAAGAGCATTTAGTAGCGGTTGAAGTTGGAGAATCTTCTTCACCACCAAATCCATTGAATGTAAGTGGAGAGACAAATGAGTTTGCTGATTCTGATATGTCTGATAATGATGATTTAATTGCATATCTTGACATTCATACAAGACCAAAATGGGTACCAAATACCATTCATGCAGCTGGGGAAGTAGCTGGAAATCCTAGTGACCCTAGGAGGACTAGATATTAGTTTGAGAGTGCCCTGTGTATGAAAGACCCTTTGTTTGTAGAGAAGTGCTATCTGATGGTTGAATCAGAACCATAGACATATGAATATGCAGCATATGATCCAATGTGGGAAACAACCATGAAAGAAGAATTCAGCTCGCTCCAGAAGAACAACACTTGGGAACTGGTTGATCTTCCCCCAAGGAGGAAGCTAGTTCAATGTAAGTGTGTTTTCAAGACTAAGTTTGCTGCTGATGGTTCACCTTTGAAATATAAATCAATATTGGTATCCAAGGGCTACTCACAAGTACACGGTATTGAATACAATGAAACCTTTGCACCAGTGGCAAATATGGACTCCATAGGGCTAGCTTTAGTCATTGCAGCTTCGAAGCAGTGGGAGGTACATCACATGGATGTGAAGTGTGATTTTCTAAATGGAGATCTCATTGAAGATATTTACATGCAGCAACCTCAAGGATTTTTTTCTAATCCATATTTTATGTGCAGGTTAAAGAAATCATTGTATGGGCTCAAGCAAGCCCCAGGGCTTGGTATGCCAAGATTGATGGCTTTCCACTGTCATTGAGTTTTTTTCAATGCAAGTCTGATCCTAATGTTTATTTGAATCTGATTCATGGTTCTTTGATTATTATTGTCTTGTATGTGGATGACCTTTTGATTACAAGAAGTTCAAAGAAATATATTGCCTCCTTGAAGGATGCAATGAACCATGCATTTTCTATGACTGATTTGGGATTGTTCAGCCAAGTTTTGGGTCTTGAAATTGCTCAATCCCAACATGGAATAAAAGTACATTAGTCCATGTATGCCTTATATTTTCTTAACAAGTTCAATATGAAATATTGTAAGCCAAGCAAGACTCCCTTCCTTTCAGGAGTTAAGCTTGAAGAAGCAGGTTCTTCTCCTATGGTAAATAATACATTGTATAGGAAGTTGATTGGGTGTTTGCTTTATCTTACACACACTTGACCTGATATATATTATGCAGTTAGTGTGGCTTCAATATATTTGGATCAGCCTCATGAGATCCATTGGAGAGAAACCAAAAGGATCCTTAACTTTGTTCAAGGAACAAGAACTCATGGGATATTCTACAAAGCTAAATCTGATCTTGATTTGATTGGGTTTACTAACAGTGATTGGGAAGGGGACAACAAAGATTGAAAGTGAACATCAGGATATGTGTTCATGATTTTAGAAGGACCAATCAGTTGGTCAAGCAAGAAGCAGAGTGCCATAGCACTCTCATCTATAGAAGCAGAGTACAGAGGAATTGTAAATGCAGCAACTCAATGTTTGTGGTTGCAGGGAATACTTGGTGAGTGTGGCTTTAAATAAGAGTTTTCAACTATTATCTATTGGGATAATCAGAGAACCATTCAAATCTACAATGATCCAATTCAGAGACAGAGAACCAAACACATTGAGATCCATATGCACTACATCAGACAGCTTGTGCATGATGCCACCATTCACATACTCTTCTGTGCATCTTTGGAACAAGTAGAAGACATCTTCACCAAAGTTTTTTGTGAGAAGTCATTCAGCAATATCAAATCACTGCTGGGGATTGATGATCATGCTGTGAAGCGTGATTGATGACAATATTTTCAAATTTTGTTTTATTGTCCATGTTTAAGGGAGGATTTTCCCACTGGGTTTTTTCCTCTTTCCTTGGTTAAATGGACATGCAGTATGTAAAGGGTGACTAAGCCTTGTTGCTAGGCCCTATAGTTTTCTGATAATTACTCATAAATTTAGGATTTAAGGGGGGGTTTTATAATAATAAACCCATAGTTACCTACTTTAGACATTAATTAAATAATTTGTGTCTTATTTACCTAGTCTCCTATATTCCACTCTATGCTAGTTTCCTTCTACATTTCATAGAAGTCAACACTTGCTAAAACTGAGTCATGGAGTGCTTGGGAAACCTTCTGGAAACCATATTTAGCATGTCTAATTTATTCCAGATCCTCCAAAGCACATATCTGCTTTTTCTAGAAAGTTGCTTGTTTTATTGAGAATTAAGGCAAAAGGTAAAGCAAGACTAGGTGTAGTTGACTTGTTTTTTTCCCACATCATCCTCCATCATTTTCCCCTAATAAAAGGATGTATGATTTTTCTTTCCATCCCTTATTAGCTTGCCTACTTTACCTTTCTAATTCATGAGCCTCTAAGTGGATTTGGAAACTGCTTTATGTACCTATGGTGGATTTGACTAGAATTAGTAAGCCTACTTTTTTACTATTTCGAATGGAATCCTTATGCATTAAAATATCTCATGTAATTATATATTTTAGCAGCCTATGACTTCACAAGGTTGGCTATTGTACACTTATTCAATACAAAATAGTGTTATGCTCCAATTTCAGTCTCCTTTGATGTTAATTTTGCATGTTTGATTAGCAATTTTGTGAGTGTAATTGTTCTATCACTTGGGTTAAATTTCCACAATAATACACTTATCCATTAAACATTTCTAACTTATTTTTTTAATGAGGATCCCACATTTAAATAATTTTATTATTTAAGTATCATCATATAATCCTACCAACCGGGAAAGAAAAGGGGTACCCTGCTTTCATGAGGATACCAGGTCAAACTAGTAGCATAGTAGAATATTCAAATGCACAGTCCAGATAAATTCACAGCCATAAAATTCCCACCCATACCATAAATTGGATGCCTTATTCTATGCAAAAATTTAGGGAACAATAACATCACATGAGTATTTGCCTACAAAATTTAATAATTTATCACACCATAAACAAAGATATTATCCCATATTCATATCATATTTTCCCCCAATTATTGGAAGGAACAAAAACACAGTCTAAACAAATTGCATGCATATGGAAACTCTAATATGCTCAATATAGGTTTCATAAAGTCACATGATGGGAATAAAATAGCCGCCAGACCTAAATTAATGACCACAGAAGTTATGTGCCAAAACACATACCCAAAATGCAAGAAATGGAGATCGAGGTTCACACTTCAGATGCGTTCATACAATTCAATCACTGGTAGTTAAATTCACATTCAAAACACTTCATATTCTTTTATAGAAATCAAACTCAGCCAGTAGAATCCATAAAGCTCGGATTTAGGTCCAAACCATACACAACAAAAAGCAAAATGCAGACTTGGCATAAACTGCATAAATGAAAAATTGCAGTTTTAAAACAAACAAAGAATCTTATAATCCTGATCAATGAAATTATTAAATTGAGCACATAGATCTGTGTACAAACACACAACTCACATGATAGATCACATAATTTACTCAGTTATTGAAGAATGAAATAGTGCAAAAATGGCTTGCAGCTGTGAATGCTTTTCATTAATCAAAGAGTAATTAGATAATAATTACAATGAAGTACAATGGCTTTAATAGCCACAAGCAATTCGAATCTGCATGAGGAAATTCGAATTGATTAGACTCTACTTGACTGTAGGTAACCAAGACCTTGTTTAAATCACTATCGGAGGACTGAATAGTTAACTGACCTTGTCTAAACCATAACCAGAGTTCATCAGAGTTCTAAAACACAACTCAAGTGTTACATTCATTGTTGAATAAGGCTAACTGACTGTGGTAGGTGAAAAATGTGCCCCTCCTGATTTCAATCAAGTAAACCTAGCGCTAACTGAATGTAGAGGACTATAACTGAATGTAACTGACTCCTAACTTAGCTTAACTAGTCATCAACTGAACTGAACTGACCTTGGCTTGTTTCGGCACTCCCAGTGGCTCCTAAATTGTAGGGATTGGTCTAGGAGGATCCTAAACTGATGCAATCAAGTGCAATCAATGGCAGTGAGCCTCATATAGTGTTCCCAACACTTTAGCAATTGAAACATGCACCCCAATTAGGCCAAGTGGACCCAATGGTGTTAATGACTATAAATATACTGGAAATAGACTGGATGGACTCCCGATTTAGACATGACTTCCAATTTAGACATATGACCAAATTGGACAAGGGAGGATTAATAATCCTAACACCCCCCCTAAATGCTAACTTGGACAATCTGTGGACCCTGGTAACTAATACCATAGGTCACCCATTACATCAAGTAAAGTAAAGTAACTGCTCAGAAACAAGGTGTTGGGGAAGAAACCACATGGGAAAAAATCCCCCCCTCTAATTAAGTAGGTAGAATCAGGATCAATCTGGTTTTTCTATGCACAAGTATCCTGGGACCTGGCATGTGAACCTCTCCATCATTATGTCTGGAGGAATCATACTCTTTGGAAGAAGAATTATATGCTCAACTAAATCAGAAATATAGACACCTGTCGGATGAAGATTGGACCCATGTAGAGCAATTGAAGTCAACTGATCAGTGAGAAAATGTGCTTAAGGATTCAGAACATCTGAGGAACACTCAAGAAACTGATATGTTTCAGCCATGAACAGAAAACCATGATTGGTAAGAACATCCCCAATTGTTAGGAGCAAGTGTTGAGGTGGATGCATAAAATCTTCCTCTTTACTAGTTCTATGAGGAGATGAGCATGTGATCAATGGTAGAGAAGCACTGGGACTATTGAGAGCGAATATTTGAGCTCCATAGTCTGATATGGCTTCTGAAATATCTAATGAATCACATAATAAAATATCAGCAACCTCATATAAGGAAACTAACACCAAATCCCCATCAGCAATATTGAAGAGAAAATGCGGTACTTGATTTTTCACACCGGAATTAGTGAGAGCAGCTACAAGCATGACTGAGAGCTTCTAAATTTTAGAATATGAAGAAAATAATATCAGATCAGAAAGTAAATCAGATATAAACAGGTTCAAAATAGATCCAAAACTGTGAAATGGAATCAAATCCCCGGCAACAGTTTTGTAGGAGACTTGCGGTACTTGTTTCTTCACACCGTTGATGAGAACATCTACAAGCAGTACTGAAAGATTATGAATTTGATATATTGAACCAAGAAATATCAGATCAGATCTAAATAATATCATATCAGATCCAATAATATTAATATCAGATTCAAATAAATGGTTAACCGAGACAGTGGACGCACAGCTTTCTTCTTCTTCAAAATTTTGAATTTTGGTGCATGCAATCCTGCAAGAATTTGCTGGAAAATCAAGATCATGGGGAGCGAATGGATCACTCTGGTAATCTGATATTTCTTCCAAAATATCCAATGTATCACATATTTTCACACCAGCAGCAACATTAGAGGGAGAAAAATCAAATTTCTGTTCACTTCGGAAGCAATTACTGGTAAATTTTGCACAGAATTCAAAGGAAAATCACCGGTGAATGTTTGCATGGAAGTGCAGCAGAATTTTTTTCAATATCAGATATTAGAATGTATTCTTATATTTCATCAATATGAGAAGATGAGATATCAGAGATCTCATGAACTTTCAGAGCATCAGGAGAAGGAGTCACTGCATGGAGATTGTCTTCAATTCGAATTGACTATGTAGAAGCTTCTGCTTCTTCTTCATCTTGAACAACTTCATCAGAGGGAGTGGAGGCCGAGATTTTTGGATCAAGATTTCTTATGGTGCTGGATATTCTCTCCAAAATTATATTATGATCCTCATCAATCACTCCAAAGGTTCTGTCCAATCTTGTCCAGAGTTCCTTCGGGTCTTCAATAGATCTAATGAGGTAGCACAAGCTAGGAGAAAGACCTATTGCTATTGTTCCAAAATCTCCATCACTTTTATTCAGCCAGTCAATCTTACTAAAACACTTTTTAACAATTCCAATAGACACCTGACAGATACCTTGTCTCATCAGAGATGAAATCATCTTCTTCTTCCATTCTGAATAGTTTGAGGACGGGGTGAGTAGAGGAACTGATGAATCCATTCGAAGTTGTACCTACAAAAAACACAAAAGGGGCACCGTAAGGTCGACAACTTGTGCATTTCAGGTTTTCATCACACCTAGCATAGTTGATCAATATTGATCAACAATTCCTTTACTTGGGGTATTAAGTGGTAAACCTTCTGCTTCTGGTGCAGAGCTGGAAGTAGCAATTTTGCTCAAAAATGATCCATTAGGAGATCTGAGGAAGAGAAGTGCCTTGTCTGTTGAGGCTCTGATACCATGTTAAATTCAGCACATACATCTTTGGACAAACACACAACTCACATGATAGATCACACAATTTACTCAGTTATTGAAGAATGAAACAGTGCAAAAATGGCTTGCAGCTGTGAATGATTTTCATTAATCAAAGAGTAATTAGATAATAATTATAATGAAGTACAATGGCTTTAATAGCCACAAGAAATTCGAATCCACATGAAGAAATTTGAATTGATTAGACTCTACTTGACTGTAGGTAAGCAAGACCTTGTCTAAATCACTATCGGAGGACTCAATAGTTAACTGACATTGTCTAAACCATAACCGGAGTTCATCGGAGTTCTAAAACACAACTCAAGTGTTACATTCAATGTTGACTAAGGATAACTTATTGTGGTAGGTGAAAAATATGCCCCTCCTTATTTCAGTCAAGTAAACCTAGTGCTAACTGGATGTAGAGGACTAGAACTGAGTGTAACTAACTCCTAACTTAGCTTAACCAGTCATCAACTGAACTAAACTGACCTTGGTTGGTTTTGGCACTCCCAGTGGCTCCTAAATTGTAGGAATTGGTCTAGGAGGCTCCTAAACTGATGCAATCAAGTGCAATCAGTGGCAGTGAGCTTCAATTAGTGTTCCCCACACTTTAGTGACTGAAGCATGTGCCCCAATTAGGCCAAGTCAACCCAATGGTGTTAATGACTATAAATAGAATAGATGGACTCCTGATTTAGACATGACTCCCAATTTAGACATATGACCAATTGGACAATGGAGGATTAATAATCCTAACAGAAATGATCCCCCAGATTGAAGAAGATAACGCTCAACTCTAAATCAACTATTGTAGAAACTATAATCCAAATCGCATAAAAATAAGAATAATTGGTAGCGAACCACATCCGAGAGTTGGATATCTAATCAGGAAAAAATTGAAAAGCATCAAGTTTTAAATATACATAACATCGACAGAGGGTAACAGATATGATATAAGTCATATGAGGCTTTTTGTGCTTCCATGTGTTACGATCTATATCACACCAGCGGTATTTATAGATTTGTATATAAAATATAAATGTTTTACTTCTCATAAGAAACTATGATCTGAGTCGTATGAGGCTTTTGTACTTCCCTGGGTTCCTATATATATCACACAAGCTATATTTATTGCTATATATATAT
>LPNX010846678.1:312478-362806 GCA_001517045.1 Pseudotsuga menziesii
AGATACAGATATTGTTCAGATAAATCAAGGATACCCTTTTTAGACCAATATGGAGGGCTATTAAAATTTACAGTTCTCACTTGGTTAACAAAAGTGTTGATCCTAAAAATCAGACCAAGATGAAGAGGGTAATACTAACACCGATCAAGTCACGAATGAGATGCAAATCATACTATTTATTCAAGCACATGTAGAGGGCGATCATGTTTTATGCATAAAGAGATCTGTTTATCATTCGAACACTAGAGGATAGAGATTAGGAAACCATACTGAAACCAATTCGTATACCAAGAGAATAACTCAAAATCGAAGTGATTCTGGTTATACACCAAATTCGAACACCTACCAAATCATGTGTGCCCCTCTTCATTGCATTTTCCTCATACTTCTAGCGGAGGGGGAAAACTTAATTGGTGGTTGGTACTTTTCCCCTACTAAGAAACATTTATTTCTCTTTCTATTCTTGGCATGTCCATCCGACTTTTAAGGGATGAATTTTGGAAAAGTCTATCAAGGACATTAAAGTCTTCGGCATAATCTCCAAAATATTCTATTAAACCAGCCAGTTACACACGCGTTCTTTCTCCTAATTGAGAGAGGTCAGATTAGTTTAAAGTTTTCAACGGAAACCAAAATCTTCTTTATTAGGAAAAATTACAAAATCCTACTTTAACTCATGCAACATCCCACCCTAAATATTTCAACATTTAGCTCTACTTCACGCTTTAAATCTTTCAACATTTAGCTTTGATATATTTATATATATCAATAGCTTGTTTAGGGTTACTAAAAGAAGTGGTTATAAATTTATTTATATATATATACATAAGTTAGTATATATTAATATATGTCATTATATATTAGTCCATATAAATGGTACATTACCATTTAGTATTAATTGAGGTATTTGGGTGACGATATCTATTTTGTCAATTCATCCTTTAATAACTAAACTTTTGGGTCTTTTACTTTCTAGATAACTCCTTGACCCTTTTCCAGGTTAATATGGTGGTAACTTCTCATGTCATGGCTTAATTATTGTAGAATTCAAATAACTAGGCTATAGTACTTTAATTTGGGTAGTTACAGTGAAAAAAAATAGGAATCCCTATAGGATGCCATCGTTAAGATGATGCTAATACACAGCATAGAAATTAAGGCTCCTTAACCATTCTCTTTTCTCCCTCATGGGTTCAGTTTCCCATCATTAAGAAATGTCCATGTCTTAAGTCTCCTAAGTATACAACTTAGGAACTTAGATCGTATTAATTACAGGGTTTTACTGGTGGGGCCTTGGCCTTGAGCTCCTCACCAGAAAAATGAGTACAATATACATTCATAATTACAATTATTTAGGGTATACAACAGGGATATTACAAACACAAGATTGTAACACTATTTTTAGGTATTCACTTTCAAGCACTCTTGCCGAGCTCATTTGAGAGGGAGACATTCCGTATATCCCACCAATGTTTAAACCAATCTGTTAGCATTATTTATTTTTGCTGAAAGTTAGTGCCATCATTAAATTGATTTTAAGATATATTGGTGATTGGGTGGATTTGAAATTCTTCCCACTAAGAAATTTATAAAAATTTCCCAGGTTTGCAAGAAGAGAGGGTTCTAAAAGTGTTTTGAGCAAAAAGAGTTAAAGATCTTTGGTTAAAAAAATGAAATATTTTATAAAGAAAAGATATGGATAAATAGTTTTTGCAAAAATTTTATAAAGCACATTTTATGAAAGTGGGTCAAATTTAGGTTTTATAAAAATAAATGAAGTTTGCGCTCACCACATTGACAAAACAACCAAAATTCAAGCACCAAAATGGTGTGGTCCATACACTAGCACATCAACCTACTACCAGCCAAACTCCTCCACCAAAGTCCAAGCGCATAGCTCCCAAGAAGTGGTATCCATGTTGTTCCTTGATATACAATGGAATGAGTAGTGTATATAAAGTATGAAAATGCCAATGTCCTTTTGCACATGGGATATTTCCCCAGAGCAAAAGTGTGAAAATGCTATCCAAAAATATGAAAACGCAAAGGTATGTTCGATATATCAATGGAGGCCAACTTAATGTTGAAGATGAGAGTGCGGTGGTAAGGAAAAGTATGCAAGGCTGTAAAATCTTCCACTAAATTCCTCAGTTCACATTTCATATTGGATTTGTTCATTGGGAAAAGAAGAAACCCTATATCAGAAACTTACAGAAAATTATCTTGAATGTGATCAAAGGATACCAGTTACAGAAACAGAAGGCTAATAATTCTATTTATGATTTGAATCTACAAAAATCAAAGGTTCAGCTAGGTGTTTTCATTATGAGGAGAATACTATTTACCAGAACAATTTACTATGTTTTATTTTTCCTTTCGGCAGTCAGAATTTGAATACTGGAATTCAGCATTCGATGTTGAATCAAAGATGAAGAAATTGGGCATGTTTGGTCGTCGGAAGGTGGAGCACGTAATGACTGAGAGGAACCTGTCATTTTATTCCCTGAGATGATTCATATATGGAGATTTTTTTTCCTAAAACGAAGGAAAATCAACGAAACAGATAAACACCCAAATCATCCAACGACACACATTCATTCCATTTAAAAAACAAGCACGAGGTAATTAAATTTTCATATTTGCGGAATGATGTTAAACATTGGACAGAGTGGACAATTAGATTGGCATGTGAGGAAGATCCATGGTGCACATGAATTCCATGATCTGGACTTACATGGCCAAATGTAGTTTAAAAATATGCAGAATTTTTATGCTGCCGGCAGGTGAATGCACGTGGCAAAGAAATGTGGTTTAACCAAAGAGATCAACCGCCTAGAAAATTTCTGCTATGTGAAAGTGTCGGGTATTTAAGTTTTCATTACTCAGCAAGATTTTATATGGAATTTAGCTCCAAATAACATGTTGATCAATCCACATTTTGCTAAAAAGATCAATGGTGGATAGTTTTTACCAGAATGGGAGCATTTGTTAGCATCCAACTTCATTCAAGTATTTTCTTCAAGGAGTTTGTGCTAGTTGGAAATGTTTTTATTTCTGAGAAAATATTAAATAATATCCTTTGTATTCACTTTAAATATAAATGAAATTGGATAAAACCAAGAAGTGGAAGCAGAGCCTGTTTTTTATTGTAAAACTGATTGTTTTAATTATTTTATTCAGAGAATTGTTTGCGGCAAAAAAGTACGCATTTTACAAAACTGGAAGAGGATTTTCATTGTAACATGATGATATACAATAAAATATCTCAGTATTTACACATGTATTAAGGATTGGGAGATTCAGAGTCATCTTCATTCGGAAAATGTTCAGATTTCAAAATGATTGTTCTAGACATTAAATTCAAAGAATTGTTTCAGCCAAATGGAGTTGAATTTGAGGAAAATGTGTGGATGTATATGTAACTTAGGAATGTATTTCACTTGTATTTATTATATATTGTAACCCAAAGGTTATTCTGGGATGTACTTGAGTCATTTCATGCCCCGATGTTCCTATCAGGAAGATCTATAATGTAAACAAGTCATGTCAAATCATTGTGGGTAACCCTCCTATTGTTTAAGGGTTAAAGTCCCGCAGTTCTATGGCACTAGGGTTATTAGACTCCCCTAGTGAGGTCAGCCCTAGTAGGGTTTATTCAAGTTGAGAATTAGTATAAATAGAGAGCTAGCCTCTCTATTTATCACACATCTCATACACACTCAAGTGTAGCGCATAGTTGAGGAAGGAGAAGACACTGGGGCTAGATAAGAAGAAGGTTACTGCTGTCGAGAGATCACTTACTATTTGGGTTCTACTTTTGGTGCTGATTCTATCTCTGAGGAAGTTGTGGGGTTTTCACCATTTATGGTTTCCCCGAGGATAAACACTGTGTTCATTATCTCTTGTGTTTGATTGATGTACTTGTTATTCTCTCAGTTAAAGATCCTAATGTATTGCTAGCTTAATGATAAAAATCTAACATGGTATCAGAGCTAACCTGAGAAGAAGACACTGTGCAGCTGCAGGAACTAGGGATTCCTAGTTTGTGGATCTTCCTCCACATATTTTCAGCAAAATAAGGTTGCATTAACTCTCCTCCTTAGGGCGCATCTTTATGTCGAAGCATGATCCAATTCTGAGGTTTTTCAATTTTGGACCCAACAATATTGCCAAAAATTAGGGCTTTTCATAGAAGAGGAAATTTTCAGTGAGCCTAGTCCTGGATTGATCTCCTCCCCAAAATCAAAGTTAGGAATCAAATTCAAATCATTTGGTTGGACAAAACTCTAGAAAAACAAAACCCTAATTTGCTACTGAACCAGTACTGCAGGATTTCAACTCCAAATCTAGATCTGACATCTTGACCTGGTAAGATCTAAATCTTTTGTATTTCCATTTGAGGTTCTTAGTTTAAGATGTCTCATCATACCAAGCTTGATGAAAATATTGAGGGAGCTAATAAATTTCGAGCCTGGATCTTCCAGGATCTCCCTGATCCTGGAAGAAAATGAGTTGGACTCCTATATCAATGAGGAGGTTTCAGTCCCAGAGGAAGATGAGGCTAAGGCCTTACATAAGAAGAAGATGTTTATGGAAAATATAATCATTGCTGATTCTATCAAGGATCACCTCATACCACAAGTGTCCTCCCTCAAGACACCTAAAGCTATGTTTGATGCCCTAACCAAATTGTTTGAAGGAAAGAACATAAACATGAAGATGAATCTGAGAAACCAACTGAAGAATGTAAAGATCCAGAATGCTGAGACTATTCAATCTTACTTTACAAGGGTATCTCAGATCAAGGAATAGTTGGAAGCAATAGATGAAGAAGTGGAAAATCCAGATATTGTGATGACCACCTTGAATGGTATCCCTAGATCATGGGACTCTTTCATTCAAGGGATCTGTGCCAGAAAGAAGTTAGTCAAGTTCAGCAGACTATGGGAAGAATGCTCCCAAGAAGAAGCTCAGATAGCAGCTCGAGAAGAGAAGATGGGAAGTGAATATCAAGCTCTCACAGTTAACTCCAAGAAAATCATGAGGAACCATCATCACTCCAAAGGTAAGATCTCACATCCTAGAAAAGATCTATCTACCATTAGATGTTACATATGTGATGAGAAAGGTCACATATCTAGATTCTTCCCTAATAAAGGTAACTTAAAGAATAAGAAGGAAAACAAGAGAAGAAAACATTCTCATGCTGCAGAGGATGATGAACCTTTCACAAAGAGAGTCAGACAAGAAAGTGATTCTTCAAGTGATGAAGAATATGTGCTTATTTCCACTCTTACAGGAACTGTTTCACATGGAATCAATGATTGGCTCATAGATAGTGGTGCTTCCAAGCACATGATGGGATTCAAAGAATCATTTATGAAACTATCTGAACATGAGTCACCTCACAAGGTGAAACTTGGGGATGACTACCAGTATCCAATAAAAGGTAGTGGTGAATCATCCTATATACTAGACTCTGGAAAGTATATGAAGATGAAGAATGTATTATTGTTCCAGAACTAAAGAAGAACCTTCTCTCCATATCTGCATTAGATGCAAAAGGAATGAGAGTTGCTTTTGTAGATGGCCAAGTTCTTATGTGGCCAAAGGGAAAGACTTTTGATGATGCAATAGTGATTGGAGAACAAGAAGGAGGTTTATACAAGTTGACAGGTTAACCAGAACAAGATTTTGTTCATGACACAGTAAAGCCAAAAGAACTTAGGCACTGAAGGCTTGCACATGTGCATTACAGAGCACTACCACTTGCAAGCAAAGCTATTGAAGGTCTTCCAAAAATCCAAGCAAAACATGATGGGGTCTGCAAAGGATGTGCGAAAGGAAAGAATACAAAGAAGACATTTCCAAGTAGTGAGAGCAAGGAAAAAGGAATCTTGGAAATCATCCACTCCGATGTATGCGGACCAATGTCATCAAATTCTCTAAGCGGGTATGCATACTATGTTTCTTTTATTGATGACTTTTCTAGGAATACATGGATTTACTTCGTGAAGAATAAAAATGAAGTATTCAGCAAATTCAAGGAATTCAAAGCCTTGGTCGAGAACCACAATGAAAAGAAGATCAAGACTTTTCGATCAGATAATGGTGGAGAATTCACTTCAAATGAGTTCAAAGAACTATGTAAAGACTCAGGGATTAAGAGGGAGTTGTCCACTCATAATCCACAACAGAATGGGATTGTAGAAAGGAAGAATAGAAATATCATGGAAGCTGCAAGAGCTATTCTTCATGATCAAGATCTTCCTATGCATCTTTGGGCAGAAGCAGCCATAACAACAGTGTATGTACAAAACCATACTCCACATAGAGTACTCAAGAACAAGACTCCTGAAGAAGTTTTCTCTGGTAAGAAACCAGAAGTCAACCATCTCAGAATATTCGGCTGTCCTGTGTACATACACATTCCAAAGGAAAAGAGGACGAAGCTAGATCCTTAAGGAAAGAAGGGTATATTTGTGGGATACTCTAAAAGCTCGAAGGTTTATAGAATATACTTCCCAGATTTCAAGAAGACTGGAATTAGTAGGGATGTAACATTTGACAAATATTCAATCTACATCAAATCTAGAAAGAAACCTGCTGAAGAACCTGAAGAAGCAGAAGATCCCAGAATTCATGATACAATCATGAACGAAGAAACTCAAGAAGAAGATCGAGAGTTTGAAGAACCATAAAGACCTGTAGATCCACCATAGGAGAAGAATCCTCACAAGAGGAAACCTGCTTGGGTATGAGAAATTATTCAAGGTGTGGAAAGATATGGGGTTCCATAAGAGAATCTCAGAGAAAGAAAAAGGACCAAATCCCGTTCTAGTTCTGTAGCATTACTATGTGACTTGATTGATAAAGAACCTTCCAAATATGAAGAAGCAGCAGAACGAAAAGAATGGAAGGATGCTATGATTGAAGAGTATCAATCAATCATGAAGAATGATGTTTGGGATGTTGTCCCAAGACCAAAAGAGAATTCAGTTGTAACTTCCAAGCGGATCTACAAGATTAAGCATGCTATAGATGGTAGCATAGAGAAATATAAAGCAAGATTTGTTGCTTGTGGTTTCTCCCAAAAAGAAGGAATAGACTATGAAGAAACCTTTGCACCTATAGCCAGATACACTTCCATTAGATTGGTACTTTCTCTAGCTATAGTGATGAAATGGAAGATACACCAAATGGATGTCAAGACTGCCTTCTTGAATGGTGTAGTGGAAGAGGAAGTGTATGTGGACCAGCCATTTGGTTTTGAGACACATGACATGGAGTCTCATGTGTGTAGATTGAAGAAAGCTCCGTATGGTTTGAAACAGGCACCCAAGACAGGTAGAATTGACAGCTTTCTATCCAGTTTGGGCTTTACCAAGAGTAAAGAAGATTCCAATCTTTACTACAAGGTTGAAGGTGGAAACCCAGTGATGCTTCTACTATATGTATATGACCTATTTTGACAGGTATGGATGGGTTGATTGCTGATATGAAGAGAAAGCTTGCCGTTGAGTTCGAAATGAAGGACTTGGGTATGATGCATTATTTTCTAGGTATGGAGGTGTGGTAGAATATAGATGGAATATTCCTTGGGCAAGGGAAGTATGCAGTAGAGATCCTGAAGAGATTTGGGATGATGGACTGCAAGGAATTAACCACACCTATGGCATCGAATCTGAAGCTATTGAGTGATGCTTCATCATAGTCGATTGATGCCATGATGTATCGTCAGATGATTAGGTCCTTGATGTATCTGACGAACAAAAGACCAGATATTTGATTTGTTGTGAACACCTTGAGCCAATATTTGACAGATCTGAGACATGTTCACTTGACTGCTGCAAAGCACATTCTGAGGTACCTAAAGGGTACAATTGATTATGGGCTCAAGTATAAGACTGATCAAAAGATTAACATGGAGGGTCATGTTGATTCAGATTGGGCAGGCAGTGCCAGCGATAGGAAGAGTACTTCAGGGTGTTGCTTTAGTATGGGATCAGGTGTGATCTCTCGGTTTAGAAGGAAGCAATCCTGTGTGGCATTGAGTATAGCTGAAGCAGAGTATGTTGCAGCTTGTTTAGCTAGTTGTGAGGCAGTATGGCTAAGGAAGCTGCTGTCTGATTTATTTGATATCTAGTTAGATGCTACTTGTATATACTATGACAACCAAAGTTGTATAAAGTTGTTAGATAATCCAATATTCCATGACAAGTCAAAGCATATCGAGATCAAGTATCACTATCAGGGATATGGTGCAGAGAGGAGCATTGAAGCTCCAGTATGTTGCCACGGACGAACAGATAGCTGATGTGTTGACTAAGCCATTGGCTAGGGTGAAGTTTGAGTACTTCAGGGAGAAGCTTGGTGTTCTCCAGATCAAGATTCCTCCCAAGAGTTAGTGATGTGTCCGTGCTGAGCCCTTCTGAAATTATGAGAGGATTGGTTCCTTTCATGGTTAGATGTAAGTGTTGTGCCATTCTGACATGGTGAGAGGATTGGTTCCTTCCATGGTCAGATGTAAGTGCTGTTCCATTTTGACATGGTGAGAGGATTGGTTCCTTCCATGGTTAGATATAAGTGTTGTGCCCTTCCGACATGGTGAGAGGATTGGTTCCTTCCATGGTCAGATGTAAGAGCTGTGACATGGTGAGAGGATTGGTTCCTTCCATTGTCAGATGTATGTGATGATGCCACATCCAGTATGAAAAAGGACTGGCTCTGTGAAGACACATCTAGTATGAAAAAGGACTAGCTCTATGCAGCTGCCACATCTAGTATGAAAAAGGAATGGCTCTATGAAGACACATCTAGCATGAAAAAGGACTATCTCTATGGAGCTACCACATCCAGTATGAAAAAGGGCTGGCTCTGTGAAGACACATCTAGTATGAAAAAGGACTAGCTCTGTGCAGCTGCCACATCTAGTATGAAAAAGGACTGGCTCTATGAAGACACATCTAGCATGAAAAAGGACTATCTCTATGGAGCTACCACATCCAGTATGAAAAAGGACCGGCTCTATGAAGACACATCTAGTATGAAAAAGGACTAGCTCTGTGTAGCTGCCACATCTAGTATGAAAAAGGATTGGCTCTGTGAAGACACATCTAGGTTGAAAAAGGACTAGCTCTGTGTAGCTACCACATCCAGTGTGAAAAAGTACCGGCTCTGTGAAGACACATCTAGTATGAAAAAGGACTAGCTCTGTGTAGCTGGCACATCTAGTATAAAAAGGGACTAGCTCTGTGAAGACTCATCTAGTATGAAAAATGACTGGCTCTGTGTAGCTGCCACATATAGTATGAAAAAGGACTAGCTCTGTGAAGACTCATCCAGTATGAAAAAGGACTGGCTCTATGTAGCTGCCACATCTAGTATGAAAAAGGACTAGATTTGTGAAGACTCATCCAGTATGAAAAAGGATTGGATCTGTGTAGATGATACATCCAGTATGAAAAGGACTGGCTCTATAGATGTACATCCAGCATGAAAAAGGGTTGGCTCTGTAGAGATTCCTATGATGAGAAGAATCAAGAGATAGCACCCATGATGATGACCCGGTGATGATCCAAATCGAGTGATGATGATCCAGATCTAGTGATGATGATCCAGCAGTGATGATCCAGATCGAGTGATGATCTAGATCCAGTGATGATCCATATCCAGTGATGATCCAGATCCAGTGATGATCCAGATCCAGTGATGATCCAGATTCGATGATGAAGATGACTTCAAGATAAAGATGACTTGAAGATGAAGATGAATTAAATATGACAAGGAATCGGTGATGATCCAGAAGATACAGAGAAGAATACTTGTGCTGAAAATTGTGTCGAAAGAATACCTTCCTAGTTAAGAGGGAGTGTTGATGTATATGTAACTTCAGAATGTATTTCACTTGTATTGATATATTGTAACCCGATGTTTATTCTAGGATGTACTTGAGTCATGTCATGCCCCGATGTTCCTATCGGGAATATCTATAATGTAAAAAAGTCATGTCAAGTCATTGTGGGTAACCCTCGTATTGTCTAAGGGTTAAATTCCCAGTACTTTCGGGGCACTAGGGTTATTAGAATCTCCTAGTGAGGTCAGCCCTAGTAGGGTTTATTCAAGTCGGGAATTAGTATAAATAGAGAGTTGGCCTCTCTATTTATCACACATCTCATACACACTCAAGTGTAGCGCATAGCTGAGGAAGGAGAAGACATTGGGGCTAGATAAGAAGAAGGTTACTGCTGTCGGGAGATCACTTACTGTTTGGGTTCTACTTTTGGTGCTGATTCTATCTCTGAGGAAGTTGTAGGGTTTTCACCATTTATGGTTTCCCCGAGGATAAACACCGTGTTCATTGTCTCTTGTGTTTGATTGCTATACTTGTTATTCTCTCAGTTAAAGCTCCTAATGCATTGCTAGCTTAATGATAAAAATATAACAAAATTGGAGAGGTTTTTATTCATCACAGGCCTAGGTTCACAAAACTCCTTCATGTTTTACACAAGTATCACAGGTTGGGATAATTTAAAAGATCTTCAGAGGGTGCTTTTCTAGAAATTTATAGATTTACTGTTTGAGTCATCAGTTTCAAAATCATATATTGAGGAGCCGAAGCATAATAAGAAGAAAAAAAGATATGGGTTTTGTCAAGAACATGGGCATTTACAAAAACCCCTTTAAGGTTTTTCACAGCTATCACCAGCTGGGATATGCAGGAGGATCGTTTAAGTCTATTTTTCATGTAGTCCGCAGTTTATTTTTGTCTTATGTAAATGGTGGTGTGTATGCCACGTTTGAAGTTTGTTAGGAGTTTATTCTTCAGTTTGTAACCAATTTTTATTCTAATTTCGGTCTATGGAGGTCTGATACATTATAAATTTTCTCCCCAAAGAGGGGAGAAGGGATTTGTTGTTTTTGAACTTATGATACTGTTGTATTTCCTTTTGAATTAATACAAGTTTTAGAGCTATATGTCATATATATGCATTTACAGAAATTCTTGTGTGTCTCTCATTTGCTATCTGTAACTTTCTTTCCTTTTATGTTCATGTTTTTCCTATTGTCTTTTACGTTGTGTTGTTCTTCATATTGAAGACTTAGTGTGTAATGGCTATGAATTCTTAATCATATGCTCCTACCATTGTCTCCGGTATTCACCAAATATTTCTCTCAAAGCTAGTGTGGAATTCATCCCTGTGGTGCTCCGCGCAAGTGGATTGTCATATTTCTGCTTATACCACCAGACCCCAAATATAACAACCGTGATCAAGGCACTACCTCACTCCTGTGATCATTTTCTTGTCCAGATTTCCCTGTATCCTTGATATTTTTGACTCCATAGCCCAATATATCTATGTTTCATTAGCAACCAACAATACTTGATATTATTTCCTAATATTCAGTTTGTGACAATATATCTGGCCTTGTTTTACATCTATGAGAGATCCCTCTTGGGAGAGAGAAAATCCAGTCTTCCCCTCATAAGTGGTTTTGTTGTTACCTGGGAATATGCCTTCACAGCCTTTGTTAAATTTCCAGTGCTAACAAACTGGTGCCATTTCCAGGGACGAAAGTGCATATCAGCCCTGGGAATAATGCCAAAGATTCAAAGGATAAAGGGTTTCGGTGGGCAAACAAAGATTCTTACATGTAAAAAAGGTTGTATCATTTTTCTTGGTGAGTCTACTGAAAGGTTCTGGAAGGTGACTCCACTAGGGAGATCAGTGGTCAGAAAGACAAATAAAGGGAGAGGTCTCAAATCTTCCCTGGATTTGAACAAAAGGTTTAGATATGAATTTTGATGGTGAACAGTGGTCAAACATCGAGAAGGTCATGTCTCTTTTCACTTGGCGACTCCATCTGTGAAGGATCCATTCCTCATAATCTTCTATGGAAGCTCCAATATCAAATGAGGTTGGAAAGTTTGAGGAGTTGATTAATTTTCTCCACCATCAAGATGGCTTCTCGGGCTGCAAGGTATGCTCCTACGAATCTTGTTGCCTCCTGGTTATTCCAATAAAATACCTCTTGTAAATTTGCAAACATATCTTCCAAGATTCAATGATGAAAAGGGTAATGATGCTGCCATTCATTTATTTAGATTTCATAAGCATATACATAAGCTGGGAGTGGGATGACAGGAATATTATTTAATGAAATTGTTCATGTTTAGTTTAGAAGGATATGAAAAGTCTTGGTATGAGGGATTTCTAGCAGGGAGTTTATTCTCCCTTAAAAACTTCCATATAGTATTTCATGAACATTTCAAGAGGAATTATCCTTCTTTGTTGTTACTTCAAGATTGCTGCACACACGATAGAGATTTCATTGAAAATGTGAAAGATGAATGTGGTGATGATCGGTATTTGGATGAAGAATTTCTAGATATCTTACATGAATATTCATCTCAAAAGGAGAGACAAACTAATTGCCACGATATTCAAGAAAAATACCAGCAGTTAGTACTGTCTTCCTTGATTGAAGTTGGCATAGACCAAAGCTCTGTCTCAACAAATTATTTCTCTATTCCTAAAAGTGGTGATCATTTCTAGCATTCTTGTCATTCTCTATGTGGAAAAGAAAGAGGTTGGGACTGTCAATGAAATCCTTACTCATATTATTTAAATTCCAAAAAAAATTTTGCAGCAAGAGAATGCCCGTTCCCAATCAGAAAATTCCATTTTGCAACAACAATCTCTTCAAAGTTACAATACTCATGTGATTGGTTACATAGAAATGATACCTTTGGAAAACATCAGGCTTGTAGTCATCCCACATGTTTATTTTCTTAATTTCAAGTAAAGATAAATCAAATTTTGAAATAATGGTTGAAGGAAGACTGTTGCATGTTGATCAAATTAAAATTTCATTTAAATATTTACACGAATATATAAAGCTCTCTTTTGTTAAAGAAGATGATCAACCTAGTGATTTGAAAGGAAATGGGTGTACTGATTTGTTTTCTAAAGAATGCAATCATCCTGTCACAATTTCTGTTAGTGAATAAAATTTCATTGGAATCCAAGATCAGAAGTATGAAAACAGAGTGTAAAATAAATATGTTGAAAATGACTGTTTGTCGTTGTGTTTTCCTTCATTTGAGTGGTTAAAAAAGAGGCTTAAATTTTCTGATAAAAACAGAATTTGATATTGTAGATGAATGTATAAATTTCCTTCGAATGGATGATGAACAAGAAGGGCAGTTATGCAATCGATCCCCACCTTTAAAAAAACCAGAAATATGCAATGAAGAATTGAATAATGAAAAATAAGATGCGTGTTCTCAAATGGATGTTTCTTTTTGTCTTTCAAATTCAAAATTTTTTTGCTGAAAAGAAGTCTATTTGCTTGATCATGTTGAGGAACCGAGTGGTATTTCTTTTGAAATGCATGAAAATAATGAAGTTGTAAAATCATAAATTTTGAATGAATTTGTGGATTTCTTGGCTAAGGATTGTCATGAGAATTCTTGTCAAGGATATTTAAAAAAACATTTTGACAATTTTCAAAGGGTATTACTTTTCGAGCAACTTTCTCATGGTAAGAAAATGACAAAAATTTTGGAAGGATGTCATGTTTTTTATGATCTAGTGGAGGAGTACATGGAGAATATTGGAAGTTGTAATGCTTGGTTATATCTCTATTGTAAAGATCAATTTCTTTATTCTAACCTTGTGCCATTAGGTCTTTCAGTTCTATTTTTAATCAAGCATGAAGAGAAAGTTGGTTTATGGGATCATTTGCTTGATTGGATTCATTGGAAGTTAGAATTTACTTAACTGATCATTGATGCTTAGTATTTAGGGTAGGTAAATAAATATGAATAAGCTTGACATGGCGAGCATTTTATTCAACAGTTTTCAATTTGTTTTCGGTTTCAGTTTTGATTTCAATTTCAGTTTTAAAGTTTAGGCTTGCAGTTACAGTTGGTTTCCAGCCTCTAGAGTATGGACAGGTGACAGGTTACAGGTTGATAGGGATTTGTTTGCAGAAAGGTTTTAGTGATGGTTACAGACCAGAGCAGGTAGAGGATTTTAGAAAAAATTGGGAGTCACCCAATGGATTCCGCACCTGGTCTACGGGGTTCTTCGCTACCTAGAAGGGAGGATAGCATCCCTAATGGAGCCAACTGTTGGCACTATTTATTTTTGCTGAAAGTTAGTGCCATCATTAAATTAATTTTAAGATGTATTGGTGATCGAGTGGTTTTCAAATTCTTTCCCCTAAGAAATTTATAAAAATTTCCTAGGTCTTCAAGAAGAGAGGGTTCTAAAGGTGTTTTGAGCAAAAAAAGTTAAAGGTCTTTGGTTAAAAAAATGAAATATTTTATAAAGAAAAGATTATTATTTATGGATAAATAGATTTTGCAAAAAATTTAAAGCACATTTTATGAGGGTGGGTCAAATTTAGGTTTTATAAAAATAAATGAAGTTTATTTTTATAAACCCAAAGGGGAATATGGATTTGGGTATTTTTATGAAAAGGTTTTCATGCCATGTATTTTTATGAAAAGATTTTCATGCCATGCCAAAGTATGGGCTCACCACTATAATATCCCTCTTGCATACCCCTAAATTCCTTGTAATTGTAAAGGGTTATTGTACTTGTACTAGTGAGGAGCTCTAGGCCAAGGGCCCACTAGAAACAAGACCTGAAAAATCTACATGAGTTAATTACCTAAGTCGTAAACCTAAGAGACTTAAGTTTCTGACACAACGTAACGACGGGAAAACTAAACCCAAAAGTGTTGAAAGTGAATGGTTAGGGATCCATAGTTTAATATCCTAGGGTTACCTATTGTTTGGATCATGGCAGTGTTAGAACTAAGGATTCGCCCTATAAGGGATTCTTACTTCACTGGAATTATCCTATCTAAGATACCACATCTTAGTACTTAGTTCTACTATCATTAAGCCATGATAGGATAAGTTGAAATAATTATTTAACAGGGTCAAGGAGTCAAATCGTAAAACGTTAAAGGAGAAAACAAACCCAATTATTTTGTTTTGAGGTCGTAGACCCCCTGTAAAAAGGGAAAAAAAGGTATCATCTTCGGCATACCTTGGTTAATCATTAAAGGGCGATATACCGAATGCCTAAACAAATATATATAGACATGTATCATTAGAGGAAATTTCACCTCAAAATGGGCCTCCTAAAAAAAATTAATAAAATAATACTAAAAATACTAAAATAATATTTATTAATTTTGGAGGAAGAAAAGAAAAAACTATTTTTTGATTGTATTTTCAACATATTTCCCCGTGTTTTTACTCAAATTTCAATCGAGAGAGCTCGTTGAATGTGGAATTGAATTCCGCATCCAACAAGTACCCAGTCGACATACTATTGACGGACCCAGCTACCCCAGTCGTTGGATGTGGAATTATAATCCACAACAGAATGGGATTGCAGAAAAGAAGAATAGAACTATCATGGAAGCCGCAAGAGCTATGCTTCATGATCAAGATCTTCCTATGAATCTTTGGGCAAAAGAAGCTAGAACAGTAGTGTATGTACAAAACCATACTCCACATAGAGTACTCAAGAACAAGACTCCTGAAGAAGTCTTCTCCGGCAAGAAACCAAAAGTCAGCCATCTCAGAATATTCGGCTGTCCTATGTACATACACATTCCAAAAGAAAAGAGGACGAAGTTAGATCCTTCAAGAAAGAAGGGTATATTTGTGGGATACTCTGAAAGCTCAAAGGCTTATAGAAAATACTTCCCAAGTTTCAAGAATATTGACATCAGTAAGGATGTAAGATTTGACAAAGATTCAGTCTACATCAAATCCAGAAAGAAACCTGCTGAAGAACCTGAATAAGCAGAAGCTCCCAGAATTCATGATACAATCATGAACGAAGAAACTCAAGAAGAAGATCGAGAGTTTGAAGAACCACAAAGACCTATAGATCCACCATAAGAGAAGAATCCTCACAAGAGGAAACCTGCTTGGGTACGAGAAATTATTCAAGGTGTGGAAAGATATGGGGTTCCAGAAGAGAATCTTAGAGAAAGAAAAAGGACCAGATCATGTTCCAGTTTTGTAGCATTACTATGTGACTTCATTGATAAAGAACCTTCCAAATATGAAGAAGCAGCAGAACAGAAAGAATGGAAGGATGCTATGATCGAAGAGTATGAATCGATCATGGAGAATGATGTTTGGGATGTTGTCCCAATACCAAAAGTGAAGTTAGTTGTAACTTCCAAGTGGATCTACAAGATTAAGCATGCTGCATATGGTAGCATAGAGAAATATAAAGCAAGATTTGTTGCTTGTGGTTTCTCCCAGAAAGAAGGAATAGACTATGAAGAAACCTTTGCACCTATAGCCAGATACACTTCCATCAGATCGATACTTGCTCTGGCTACAGTGATGAAAGGGAAGATACACCAAATGGATGTCAAGACTGCCTTCTTGAATGGTGTAGTGGAAGAGGAGGTGTATGTGGAACAGCCACTCAATTTTGAGACACATGATAGGGAGTCTCATGTGTGTAGATTGAAGAAAGCTTTGTATGGTTTGAAACAGGCACCCAGGACATGGTATGGCAGAATTGACAGCTTTCTACCTAGTTTGGGCTTTACCAAGAGTAAAGCAGATTCCAACCTTTACTACAAGGTTAAAGGTGGCAACCCAGTGATGCTTCTACTATATGTATATGACCTATTTTGACAAGTATGGATGGGTTGATTGCTAATATGAAGAGAAAGCTTGCTATCGAGTTTGAAATGAAGGACTTGGGTATGATGCATTATTTTCTAGGTATGGAGGTGTGGTAGAATACAGATGGAATCTTCCTTGGACAAGGGAAGTACGCAGTAGAGATCCTGAAGAGATTTGGGATAATGGACTATAAGGATTTAACCACACCTATGGCATCGAATCTGAAGCTATTGAGTGATGCTTCATCAGAGTCAATTGATGCCATGATGTATCGTTAGATGATTGGGTCCTTGATGTATCTGATGAACATGAAACGCGATATTTGCTCTATGTAGCTATCACATCTAGTATGAAAAAGGACTGGCTCTGTGAAGATACATCTAGTATGAAAAAGGACTAGCTCTGTGGAGCTACCACATCCAGTATGAAAAAGGACTGGCTCTGTGAAGACACATCTAGTATGAAAAAGGACTAGCTCTGTGTAGCTACCACATCCAGTATGAAAAAGGACTGGCTCTGTGAAGACACATCTAGTATGAAAAAGAACTAGCTCTATGTAGCTGCCACATCGAGTATGAAAAAGGACTCACTCTGTGAAGACACATCTAGTATGAAAAAGGACTAGCTCTATCTAGCTGCCACATCTAGTATGAAAAATGACTAGCTCTGTGAAGACCCATCCAGTATGAAAAAGGACTGGATCTCTGTAGCTGCCACATCTAGTATGAAAAAGGACTAGCTCTGTGAAGACTCATCCAGTATGAAAAAGGACTAACTCTGTGTAGCTGCCACATCTAGTATGAAAAAGGACCAGCTCTGTTAAGACTCATCCAGTATGAAAAAGGACTGGATCTATGTAGATGATACATCCAGTATGAAAAAGGACTGGCTCTGTAGATGTACATCCAGCATGAAAAAGGGTTGGCTCTGTAGAGATTCCTATGACCCAGTGATGATCTAGATCGAGTGATGATGATCCAGATCCAATGATGATGATCCAACAGTGATGATCCAGATCCAGTGATGATGTCCAGTGATGATCCATATCCAGTGATGATGTCTAGTGATGATCCAGATTTAGTGATGATCCAGATCCAGTGATGATGTCCAGTGATGATCCAGATCTAGTGATGATGTCCAGTGATGATCCAGATTCGATGATGAAGATGACTTGAAGATAAAGATGAATTGAAGATGAAGATGAATTGAATATGACAAGGACTCGATGATGATCCAGAATATACAGAGAAGAAGACTTGTGCTGAAAATTGTGTCAAAATAATACCTTCCTAGCTAAGAGGGATTGTTGATGTATATGTAACTTTAGAATGTATTTCACTTGTATTTCTGATATATTGTAACCCGATGTTTATTCCAGGATGTACTTGAGTCATGTCATCCCCCAATGTTCCTATCAGGAAGATCTATAATGTAAACAAGTCATGTCAAGTCATTGTGGGTAACCCTCCTATTGTCTAAGGGTTAAAGTCCCCGCATTTTCGAGGCACTAGGGTTATTAGAATATCCTAGTGAGGTCAGCCCTAGTAGGGTTTAGTAAAGTCAGGAATTAGTATAAATAGAGAGCTGGCCTCTCTATTTATCACACATCTCATACACACTCAAGTGTAGCGCATAGTTGAGGAAGGAGAAGACATTGGGGCTAGATAAGAAGAAGGTTACTGCTATTGGGAGATCACTTACTGTTTGGGTTCTACTTTTGGTGCTGATTCTATCTCTGAGGAATTTGTAGGGTTTTCACCATTTATGGTTTCCCCGAAGATAAACACTATGTTCATTGTCTCTTGTGTTTGATTGTTGTACTTGTTATTCTCTTAGTTAAAGATCCTAATGTATTTCTAGCTTAATGATAAAAATCTAACAAAATGAGAGAGGTTTTTCTTCATTACAAGCCTATGTTCAAACAACTCCTTCATGTTTTACACAGGTATCACAGGTTGGGATAATTTAAAAGATCTTCAGAGGGTGTTTTTCCAGAAATTTATAGATTTACTGTCTGAGTCATCAGTTTCAAAATCATATATTGAGGAGCTGAAGCATAAGAAGAAGAAAAAAAGATATGGGTTTTGTTAGCAACATGTCCATTTACAACAACCTCTTTGAAGTGATTAATTATTCCCTTGCACAAATAATATTACCAAAAGACTTGGAATATTAAATAATCCATAATAATATATAAATTGATGATAGAATAGATATGATTATAGATTAAAAAGTGAGTGCCATATATATATATATTAATCGCAAAGGCACTTTCGATACTATCCATGAAAGGATGTGTCATTTTAGAATTCTTTACTAATAACTATTTATTGATTATTAATATCAATATGTATTAATACTAATAATTAATATTGATTTTAATAGTTATTATTAATTATATAATAGTTATTTAATTATTATTTTATGTTCGTTACATTGCCGTCCCCTTAAGGAAATCTTTGTCCTCAAAGATGTATTGGACATTAATGTCTCATTTATTTTAATCTATCATCTCGGAATTCTTTCCCTTTTGTATTTGTGACATTTGAGGAGATGAGCCGATATGAATTATGGATTCCCCAGGAGAATTGTCGCATCATATCTGCTGTGGTCCATCCCAAATCTATTTTTATCGAAGCTCTGAGATCTTTTTGTGGGACAATTCATCTCAATTGTTGCTTGGTATGTCGATATTTTCGCATGTCCACATAAGTATTTTGTGTATATTCTTTTTGACCTTGCCATTGGTCAAAATGACGATTATAATTAGGATGTCTGTAAGGTGTAGGTGTTGTTTGTTCTTCTTTCTTTTGGACTATAGTGAGGATTGTCTTCACTTCCTTGATTTGATTTTTGGATGCATTTTCCTGGATTATGCTTCTTGGTTCTCCAGTAGATTGTTCATGATTCTGAATCTTTTCGATTCTTTCCTCTTGCGATTTATTTTCAATTTCTAACTCCTTGATCTGATTTTGTAGTTCTTGATTACGATTATTTAGACACTGGTTTTCTTCTTTATTTTCTAGTATTTTTATTTCAAGGTCTTCACCGGAGTGCTCCTTCTTACTACTAATTTTAAATTTTTTGATTTTTGTAATTAGGGTTTTGTTATGATTTCTTAATCTAAAAATTTCTTCAGAACTGTTTGATATTGTTTTATTACTTTTTGTGATCTCCAACTTGTGTTCCTTTTTAGATTCATTGTTTTGTTGTTGAAGAACTTTTATTTGTTGTCGGTACTGGTTGACCACTGATTCTTGATCTTCTACTTTCTGTCATATGTGCATCAGTTCTTCATCTCTGTCATTAATGATTTTGTTCAAGCATATTATTTCTGCTTCATAATCAATTATTTCTTGTTTTATATCTTGATTTTTTTTTCTCCGATTGAAATCATTTTCGTCTTTTAATTTCTTAATTTGGGCAGACAATTTTTCTATATGATTGTTCTGATCGCAAATTTTTTGTTCCTTGCGCTCTTTTTGCATCCTATGTAATTTAAACAACATTTCCAATTTCATATTTATGTCCCATAACTCTTCATTATCTCTTTGATAATGCTTTAGCTTGGCTTCTAATTTCTCTATTTGTACTTGCAGACCAACTTCCATGGTCTTGACTCCTTCGATGATAGATGGTCGTCCTTTGGTTTCTTCTGCGATAGATAGCCTTCGACTTTTTCAACGATAAAGGGATTGGTCTTCTTCGTTAGGTTAAATAACCTTTTTTTCCCAAAAATAATTATTATAAATAATAATAATAATAATTTCTTTTTATAATACTAATTATTAATTAATTAATTAATAATTATATTAATCTTTTTATAAACTATATATATAGTTTAATATATAGTTTTTTTTAAATAATAATTAATTATTGTATTAATTATTATATAATAAAATATTTATTTTCCCTTAAGTTTTGTAAAATGTGAGTAGATTGGGTGGGTGGGAGGAATGAGTTTTACATTCCCCACCTAAGTTCAAATCTCACTTTCTCAAACCATGTGTGGTTTCACTTTTACCCCTTTTTTTTTTTGTTTTACTTTCTTTTAGTGGGTTACTTTTACCTTTTATTTTTTAAGGAGAAGGTCCTATTTTTTAGGGAATTCCTAGAAGCTTGAATAGTAACTTCGCTATGATACCACTTGAAGTGAATAATTATTCACTTGCACAAATAATATTACCAAAAGACTTGGAATATTAAATAAGCCATAATAATATATAAAATGATGATAGAATAGATATGTTTATAGATTACAAAGTGAGTGCCATATATATATTAATCGCAAAGGCACTTTCGATACTATCCATGAAAGGATGCATCATTTTAGAATTCTTTACTAATAACTATCTATTAATTATTAATTATTAATATCAATATGTATTAATATTAATAATTAATATTGATTTTAATAGTTATTATTAATTATATAATAGTTATTTAATTATTATTTTATGTTTGTTACAATTGCTAGCTTAATGATAAAAATATAACAAAATGAGAGAGGTTTTTCTTCATCACGGGCCTATGTTCAAACAACTCCTTCATGTTTTACAGAGGTATCACAGGTTGGGATAATTTAAAAGATCTTTAGAGGGTGTTTTTCCAGAAATTTACAGATTTACTATCTGAGTCATCAGTTTCAAAATCATATATTGAGGAGCTAAAGGATAATAAGAAGAAAAAAAGATATGGGTTTTGTCAGGAACATGTCCATTTACAAAAACCTCTTTAAGGTTTTTCACAGCTGTCACCAGCTGGGATATGCAGGAGGATCGTTTAATCCTATTTTTCATGTATTCCGCAGTTTATTTTTGTCTTATGTAAATCATGGTGTGTATGCCACGTTTGAAGTTTGTTAGGAGTTTATTCTTCAGTTTGTAACCAATTTTGATTCTAATTTTGGTCTATGGAGGTCTGATACATTATAAATTTTCTCCCCGCAAAGGGGAGAAGGGGTTGGTTGTTTTGGAACTTATGATATTGTTGTATTTCCTATTGAATTAAGACAAGTTTTAGAGCTATATGTCGTATATATGCATTTACAGGAATTCTTGCGTGTCTGTCATTTGATGTCTGTAACTTTATTTCCTTTTATGTGCATGTTTTTCCTATTGTCTTTTATGTTGTGTTGTTCTTCATATCGAAGGCTTAGTGTGTAATGGCCGTAAATTCTTAATCATATGCTCCTACCATTGTGTCACATTCCCCAATTTTGTAAAATAATGTTATTTTATTTTTATATTATTCCCAAACATTATGTTAAATTTAATGCTAAGTGGAAACTGATGACTCAGCAGATTCAAGGATGTGGAATGTAATTTTGAATACTTTATTTTTAAATAAAAGTGGAGACAACAGCCTGGGAGAGCTGTTAAAAAGAGTGTTATTGGTCAAGTGGTGGAAGGAACTAGGTGGAGAGCAAAAATACAAGTGGCAGCATCCTCAAACACTTCCTATGTTGCAGGTGGAAACTTCCCTACATTTGGGGTCATGATCCCCCAAGAAAGTGGGATCAAAGCAGGTGGCTCAATTAATGACAACTAACCCAAAAAGACCTAGGCAATCCTATTAAAAATGCCCAATTTAGAGAGCTGAGGCTGCTCATTCCAAGAGAAGAATCATTCAGGTGAATGCACTTCAAGGAATTTATTGGGAAATGGAAAATTAAAGGAAGGTGTTTGAGGGGTAAACTGCAGGAAGTTGATTTAGTGCAGCTTGTAGCTAAAAGATATTACTGTAGTATGTAGAGTTGGTATTGAGTATGAGGACTGGTACTTTGTTGTTTTCTCCACCTAGTTCCAGCCAAGTAGACCAGAACAGGCTCAGGGGTCCTGAGAAGTCATTGTTTGAGCACTCTCCAAGAGTTGGTAGGGAGGAACGGCCTCCCATTGCTGTTGTCGTCCAGCTTTAAAGACATCTTTCATTATCTTTTAAATTCATGTGTTATAGTTAATCTCTATGTATGGTAAGTAAATGAATGATGTTATGATATGCTGTGTTAAAACCTCTTAGTTATTCTAGACTAAATCTGTATTGTGATGAAAGATAAATCCTACCTGTGTTTTTCCCCATCTAGAGTAATCCAAATCGTACTCTAGCACAGGTAGTTTGTTTAAGTATATAAAGTATGATAGGATTATAATGAATTGAATACTCATGTTCAGAGTAATGATATGTTATCTTTTTGTAGATAGATGCTTTTTAGAAGATTATTAATTTGTTTGCAGACATGTCATTAGAAATAGACTGTTCAAATAGCAGATTAATACATAATTTTACTTATAGTACTGACTGACATCAGTAGGTGAATTTTATCAATTATTTTCTACACAGTCTTTATTTACATAAACTGTACTTTACTTGGAAATAGAAGACTTAGATTTATCAACTGGATATTAATAGTTCATGTTAAGAATAGGTATAAATATATTACTGATAGCTTTTCCCTTTAGTAATATTTAATTTTTCTGTACTATTTGAACTATAATTAAATAATATGATAAAGATTATAGTAGTCTTTAACAAGCTTAATAGTTAAAGGAAAGAAGTAACTTAGAGTTAAGTACATACTGTAAATTATATTATAATTCTGTAGAACAGTGTAAATATAAAGAACACTAATAAGTATGGAGGTTCTTCAATTTTGTATTCTAAGTAATCCACGGATACAATTAAAATAAAGCTAACGTAATTATTACAGACTGCTTTCAGTCATAACTTCCATATAAACAAAATTTAGCATAAACTTAAGAATAGATGTACTACTTAAATAATAGTACTATAAATGTAAATATTATTATTATTATTATTATTAAAACAGAGAACAATTATAGGATAATAATTTATGAATACAGCAATAATAATTACAAGGTGATAACATAGGAAAATACTATCCTATTAAAAATAAAAGGGAGTAAAACCCTAGCTCATGAATTGAGCATAAATAACAAATAATGAAATTTAAATTATGAATAATTCTAGTACTATAGTAACCTAGGTTTATATTTAGGTAAATTTATTTTAAAAAGGAATTATTTACTAACAGGTGTAGTCATAATTATAAAAGAAAATAGAGCCTATTAAAGACAACATATATCTAATTATTGGGATTTAAGCCCCTAAAACTAAAAACATTGCCATTACCGACTTAATAACCATTTCTCTTGTAAACTGTGTAATCATCATAGATAAATAAAATAATCCATTCTCGGTCCTTAAGGACATATAAACTAAAATAGAGAAAACAATATAATTATCAACTTAAGAGTAAAATAAACCAAACAAGGGTTTTACAGGTTAAACCCTAACCGACGAATTTCATCAAATATTCAAGATTTTCATCACGGCTGTGAGTACAGCTTTCAAATTTAAACATATAAAAACTGGATAAATACTCAAACAAAGTTTATCTTCTTAAATTTTCAAAATGGGTATAAACCCTAATTCTTTACAGAGTACAGCTCAACGACCAACTATCAAACACATATTGCAGCGAATCTATCTTCGCTAGTATACTTCCAAAACTGACAGAGAAGCTAAGCTTCAACCAAAAATACTACACTCACAAAGTGCAATCACCCTGTCGAGGGTTTGATTTTAAAAATATAATTATAATAACCTGTAAACAGCTTAAAAACAACACAGTTTAACTCGTGGCGAAACAAGAAAGGGTATTCAAACCCTAGGTGAGACCAACGACCACCCCAACTGCATCTAAGGTGAGAACTCGTCCTTCAAACCACAGGGCTTACCCGAAATGGAGCCACGAGCCACGGCTGGTGCAAGGGTTGTCTTTTATCCCTGTATGAGCTGCACTTCCATGAACATCTGCAGCAAAATGTAAACCCTAGTCAGCAACCTTTTTACGTATGAGAAGCTTAAGATATTTACTGTATTAAAAACTTGGTGAGTATAAAAGAATGGTGTATGAAAATTATACCTGTCACGGGGAGTAAGGCGAGGCGTTTTGCAAGCACCGTCACCTACAAACGCCACAGTGAGAACCTCATTAGAGGAAATTTGGGGTCTAAAATGGGCCTTATAAGAAAACGCGCCAACAATAAATTTTGTGAGTTGATATTCAAGAACCAATAAAATTTCAATAAAATGAGTCAACCATAATGGTTGAATTGATATATTTGTCATAAAAGAAAACTACTTTTTTTGTTCGTATTTTCGACATATCTCCCTATGTTTTTACTCAAATTTCAGGTGGGATAGCTTGCTGGATGCAGAATTTAAAATTTAATTCCGAATCCAACGAGTACCCACACTGCATACTTTTGATGGACCTCGCTACCCCAAAAATAACAAATACCTGAAAAAACATGATGATGACGTCATCATCACATTTTTTCAGGTATTTCTTATTTTTTGGGGTAGCGGGGTCCATAAAAAGTATGTAGTGTGGGTACTCGTTGGATGCAGAATTAAATTCTGCATCCAACAAGCTCTCCTGCCTGAAATTTGAGTAAAAACATAGGGAGATATGTCGAAAATATGAACAAAAAAGTAGTTGTTTTCATTCTTCCTCCAAAATTAATAAGTATTATTTTATCATTTTCCTTAGGAGGCCCATTTTAGACCTCAAATTTCCTCTAGTGATTAACTCTTAAAAACCTCACATAGTAGCAAGTTATGAAGAGCTGAGAAGAAAACTGAAGATTCACCCAACTACACAAACGTTGGGGAGAAGGGTTCAAGTAGCGAATGCAAACAACAAAAAAAGGCAACCCCATGACTAACATAGGAAGTTTTACAATCAAAACCATTCATTGGAGAACAGAAACAACGCAAAGCCAAGGTTTAAAGTGGCAATAACTAGAAGAACATTGGCGGCCATGGAAGATGAGCACTGGAGCAGCGTAAACTGCGGGATAACAATGCTTTAGGTTAAGTTTCCTGAGCATTTTATATTCTTCACACTTGGATAAGATTGCTCCACGTATCTTTGAATTTATTCCAAAACGAGGGTCGTGTTCCATAGTTCTTGCTTGGAGATTATTTTATTGTTTGTTTTCACATCACAGGTAAAAACTTTATCAACAGCCCAATAATGTAGAGCCAATCTCTAATCATCAGCATTACGTATTATTAGCACCTAATCACGAAATCATTAATGGAGAAGAGTGTACGTTGACCAAGTTTTGAATCATATATAATTATAAGCATAAACCCGACGTGAATTATTCCAAACCCTCGCTACTTTAACATATATTGTTTTGTATTATACAATATCATAATGAGTTAAGCGATGGCATAACTATTTTCCAACTTGGTTTAAATAAGTTAGATAGCATAGGATATATGACAAGTTTTTAGATTAAGACTTAGTTAAGTATTTCGTATAGTTTTTCTAGAATGCATATTACCTATTATAGGACCGTGGCGACTTTAGTAACAAAGTTTTTAAGACCCTCGAGTTGTTCCTTGCAAACTTGAATTCGATGAAGTTTGGGATTTGAATGCATGGTAAGTTAACCATTGTTATACCACTCATTTTTAGAGCTTGGGTATAATAAACCTTTTTTTACTTTAGGAAATTTCTAAGTCTAACATTTATAGAAAGTATCTTATAATAATGCCAAGAAGTTGAGGCTAGATTTGAAAATGTGACAATAACAAACTTTTGTAGATTATTGACTCATCAAACAAGTCATTTATGCATAATTAAGAATTATAAATGAACCGATATCTCCCATAGCATCGGAAACTATGTAATACATTTCTTTTAAAGATAAAAGTACTACCATAAGAATATGTCGTATAGTTTATGTGACATTACTTGTTAATATTTGGGAGTACTTCCATTTTGTCTTCATGTTCATACAAGTTGTGTAAGTGGACAGTAATATAATTAAAGAGATAAAACTAATGATATCATAAAGGGCAATCCTTTTACATTTTCAAAAGTAAGTAAAATTCAGAGTTAAACTCTAGGAACAAAGTATGGGCAGCCTTAAGCACTTGTAGAAGAGCTTAATGGTCTTAGTTTCTATATTCAAAAGTTCTTACTGTTTATAATATAATATGCTATGAGTACCCTATAAAAATAACTTTTAAGGGCAAATGATTATATAAGCAAGACAAGATAATATTGCAAAAATATTGTCAAGTAAAATAATTGCTTATGAGTATTATTAAACACTTAGACTAAAGAAGAAATTCACATAACTGAAAGTCTAATGATAAAGTCACAATTATACTATACTGACATTACACTTTCTTCTAAGCGTGTTTATCTGAACAATTGATGAAAATCAAATGATTTTACCTTGCAGCAGTTGTCTAGTGTTTAGCAGATTATTGTACTAAGCTTTTTAATTTGCATTTAAAATACTGATGACATTAATAAATCTTTAAAAAAATATATACTCGATCGATCATACCTATAAAAACCTGTAAGAAACAGTATTCATCTGCGTTAGCATGAATGCTAAGTAAGCCCCAAATCTAAAAGTAGATTCCACCTACTGACATAAAAGAGCTAATTAGTAATTTGAAGCAGATATCACACAAACGATTTTTATCCTGCTATGAAAAATAAACTATTAAGAAACCACTTACTTAACTGATTTTCAGGATAACTGTTAGCTGTTAGTAGAACCGCAGGTTATAACTTTTGTTGTTGACTCAAAAATTTTAAATTTTTGCGAAAAATTGGGGTTGTGACACATTGTCTCCGGTATTCACCAAATATTTCTCTCAAAGCTCACTTGGAATTCATCCCTGTGGTGCTCCGCGCTAGTGGATTGTCACCTTTCTGCTTATACCACCAGACCCCAAATATAACAACTGTGATCGAGGCACTACCTCACTCTTGTGATCATTTTCCTGTGTAGATTTCCCTGTATCCTTGATATTTTTGACTCCATAGCCCAATATATCTATGTTTCATTAGCAACCACCAATACTTGATATTATTTCCTAATATTCAGTTTGTGACAATATATCTGGCCTTGTTTTACATCTGTGAGAGATCCCTCTTGGGAGAGAAAAAATCCAGTCTTCCCCTCAAAAGTGGTTTTGTTTTTACCTGGGAATATGCCTTCACAGCCTTTGATAAATTTCCGGTGCTAACAAACTGGTGCCATTTCTAGGGACGAAAGTGCATATCATCCCTGGGAAGAATGCCAAAGATTCAAAGGATAAAGGGTTTCGGTGGGCAAGCAGAGATTCTTACATGTGAAAAAGGTTGTATCATTTTCCCTAGCGAGTCCACTGAAAGGTTCTCGAAGGTGACTCCACTGGGGAGATCAGTGGCCAAAAAGACATATAAGGGGAGAGGTCTCAAATATTCCCTAGATTTGAACGAAAGGTTTAGATATGACTTTTGATGGTGAACAGTGGTCAAACATCGAGAAGGTCATCTCTCTATTCACCTGGTGACTCCATCTGCGAAGGATCCATTCCTCATAACCTTCTATGGCAGCTCCAGTATCAAACGAGGTTGAAAAGTTTGAGGAGTTGTTTAATTTTCTCCACCATCAAGATGGCTTCTCGAGCTGCAAGGTATTCTCCTATGAATCTTGTTTCCTCCTGGTTATTCCAATCAAATACCTCTTGTAAATTTGTAAAATTATCTTCCAAGATTCAATGATGAAAAGGGTAATGATGTTGCCATTCATTTATTTAGATTTCATAAGCATATACATAAGCTGGGAGTGGGATGGCATGAATATTATTTAATGAAACTGTTCATGTTTAGTTTAGAAGGATATGCAAAGTCTTGGTATGAGGAATTTCTAGCAGGGAGTTTATCCTCCCTTAAAAACTTCCATATAGTATTTCATGAGCATTTCAAGAGGAATTATCCTTCTTTGTTGTTACTTCAAGATTGCTGCACACACGATAGAGATTTCATTGAAAATGTGAAAGATGAATGTGGTGATGATCGGTATTTTGATGAAGAATTTCTAGATATCTTACATGAATATTCATCTCAAAAGGAGAGACAATCTAATTACCATGATATTCAAGAAACATCCCAGCAGTTAGTACTATCTTCCTTGATTGAAGTTGACATAGACCAAAGCTCTGTCTCAACAAATTATATCTCTATTCCTAAAAGTGATGATCATTTCCAGCATTCTTGTCATTCTCTATGTGTAAAAGAAAGAGGTTGGGACTGTTAATGAAATCCTTCCTCATATTATTCAACTTCCAAAATTTTTTTACAAGAAGAGAATGCCCCTTCCCAATCAGAAAATTCCATTTTGCAACAACAATCTCTTCAAAGTTACAATACTCATGTGATTGGTTACATAGAAAATGATAATTTTGGAAAACATTAGGCTTGCAGTCGTCCCACATGTTTATTTTCTTAATTTTCAAGTAAAGAGAAATCAAATTTTGAAATAATGGTTGAAGGAAGACTGTTGCATGTTGATCAAATTAAAATTTCATTTAAATATTTACACAAATATATAAATCTCTCATTTCTTAAAGAAGATGATCAACCTAGTGATTTGAAAGGAAATGGGTGTACTAATTTGTTTTCTGAAGAATGCGATCATCCTGTCACAATTTCTGTTAGTGAAGAAAATTTCATTGCAATCCAAGATCAGAAGTATGAAAATAGAGTGTAAACTAAATATGTTGAAAATGACTGTTTGTCATTGTGTTTTCCTTCATTTGAGTGGTTAAAAAAGAGGCTTAAATTTTCTGATAAAAAACAGAAATTTGATATTGTAGATGAATGTATAAATTTCCTTCGAATGGATGATGAACAAAAAGGGAAGTTATGCAATCAATCCCCACCTTTAGAAAAACTAGCAGTATTCAATGAAGAATTGAATAATGAAAAATAAGATGGGGGTTCTCAAATGGATGTTTCTTTTTGTCTTTCAAATTCAATTTTTTTTTGCTGAAAAGAAGTCTGTTTTCTTGATTATGTTGAGGAACCGAGTGGTATTTCTTTTGAAATGCATGAAAATAATGAAGTTGTAAAATCATAAATTTTGAATGAATTTGTGGATGTCTTGGCTGAGGATTGTCATGAGCATTCTTGTCAAGGATATTTAAAAAAGCATTTTGACAATTTGCAAAGGGGGTTAATTTTTGAGCAACTTTCTCATGGTAAGAAAATGACAAATTTTTTGGAAGGCTGACATGTTTTTTATGATCTAGTGGAAGAGTACATGGGGAATATTGGAAGTTGTAATGCCTGGTTATATCTCTATTGTAAAGATCAATTTATTTATTCTAACCTTGTGCCATTAGGTCTTTCAGTTCTATTTTTTATCAAGCATGAAGAAAAAGTTGGTTTATGGGATCATTTGCTTGATTGGCTTCATTGGAAGTTAGAATTTACTTAACTAATCATTGATGCTTAGTATTTAGGGTAGGTAAGTAAATATTAATAAGCTCGACATGGAGAGCATTTTATTCAATAGTTTTCAGTTTGTTTTCGGTTTCAGTTTTTATTTCAGTTTCAGTTTTAAAGTTTAGGCTTGCAGTTAGAGTTGGTTTCTAGCCTCTAGAGTATGGATAAGTGACAGGATATAGGTTGATAGGGATTTGTTTGCAAAAAGGTTTCAGTGATGGTTACAGACCGGAATAGGTAGAGGATTTCAGAAAAAAATGGGAGTCACCCAATGGATTCCGCACCTAGTCTATAGGGTTCTTCGCTACCTAGAAGGGAGGATAGAATCCCTAATGGAGCCAGCTATTGGCACTATTTATTTTTGCTAAAAGTTAGTGCCATCATAAAATTGATTTTAAGATGTATTGGTGATCGGGTGGTTTTCAAATTCTTTCCCCTAAGAAATTTATAAAAATTTCCCACGTCTTCAAGAAGAAAGGGTTCTAAAGGTGTTTTTGAGCAAAAAAAGTTAAAGGTCTTTGGTTAAAAAAATGAAATATTTTATAAAGAAAAGATTATTATTTATGGATAAATAGATTTTGCAAAAATTTTAAAGCACGTTTTATGAGGGTGGGTCAAATTTAGGTTTTATAAAAATAAATGAAGTTTATTTTTATAAACCCAAAGGGGAATATGGATTTGGGTAATTTTATGAAAAGGTTTTCATGCCATGTATTTTTATGAAAAGCTTTTCATGCCATGCCAAAGTATGGGCTTACCACTATAATATCCCTCTTGCATACCTCTAAATTCCTTGTAATTGTAAAGGGTTATTGTACTTGTACTAGTGAGGAGCTCTAGGCCAAGGGTCCACTAGAAACAAGACCTAAAAAATCTACATGAGTTAATTACCTAAGTCGTAAACCTAAGAGACTTAAGTTTTTGACACAACATAACAACGGGAAAACTAATTTACCCACAAGTGTTGAAAGTGAATGGTTAGGGAGCCATAATTTGATACCCTGGGGTTACCTATTGTTTGGATCATGGCAGTGTTAGAACTAAGGATTTTCCCTATAAGGGATTCTTACTTCACTGGAATTATCCCAGCTAAGATACCACATCTTAGTACTTTGTTCTACTATCATTAAGCCATGATAGGAGAAGTTGAAATCATTGTTTAACAGGGTCAAGGAGTCAAATCGTAAAAAGTTAAAGGAGAAAAACAACCCAAGGATTTTGTTTTGAGGTCGTAGCCTCCGTGTAAAAAGGGAAAAGAAGGTATCACCTTCGGCATACCTTGGTTAATCATTAAAGGGCGATATACCTAATGCCTAAACAAATATATATATAGACATGTATTATACTTGACATATATTGGAAGCAATATATGGAATGAATTATAGCTCTCTCTCTCTCTCTCTCTCTCTCTCTCTCTCTCTCTCTCTATATATATATATATTACATGATTAAAACGATGATGGAAAAATTCCACCATTGGTGACGATAAAAATCTTGTCGGGCCTTGAGAGTTGACCAAAGTTTAGCAACTCCCCGGACGACTTAATCTCCTAGAAGGTCGTGGTGACTACACTCAGTTGACGAATTAATGGATCTTTGTGATACCTACTTTTTATGCCTTACCTAGTACTTAGCATGACATCTAGTATTGAGGAAGCATGCATTTTTTTTCAAATACAAAATCATACGCCAAATTATTGGCATAGGTACCTCAACAAATTTACAAGGTTGTAACCATATACGGATTACACCATAGGAACTTAGAAGTACGGGTAGTGATATGCATGGCATTATTATTTCAAGAGATGTCTAAGTTCGACCTAGGATTTAATGATTTTATTTATATATTAATTAAGAATGTGACCATGGAATAAATCATGGAGGTTACTCCCATAACATGAGGGAACGTAAGAAATTATTCCCATGATAAGAGGAAGTCAGGGAATATGTCAGACTATGGGGAAAATTGGAGCCACTTGGCTCCTTGACCGCTAAGAGGAAAATTTAATCTTACTATACCTAATGGCTGTCGTTATTATTAAGAGAGGAATTTTATGCGTTGAAGGTGGGCATGCACCTCTACATTATTATTAAGAGAGGAATTTCTGCATTGAAGGGATATCTATATACACCTCGGTGCGTTTTTAAGGAGGAGGCACCTCTGCATATTGGGGAGAAGAAGAGATACACCTCTGTGCATTTTGGAAGAGGAGGAACCTCGACGTTTGACAGGAGATACATCTCTGTGCATTCTGGAATAGGAGGAACCTTGGTGTTTGAGAGGAGATACACCTCTGTGCATTCTGGAAGAGGAGGAACCTTGACATTTGAGAGGAGATACACCTCTGAGCATTCTCGAAGAGGAGGAACCTCGGTGTTTTAGAAGAGATACACCTCTGCACATTATGGAAAAAGAGGAACCTCGGTGTTTTGAGAAGAGATACACCTCTGCGTATTCTTGAAGAAGAAATACACCTCTGCGTTTTTGAAATATATACACCTCTGCATTTTTAAGATAGAGGAACCTCTGCGTTTGTGAGAGGGTTCGAGGATGGGGAAAAGAAAATAAATTGCTACTAAGGAAGTCGCTACAACATAACATTCATTTAGACTGGTGGTGAAGACGTTCATTCCTATTGCATTGGATTATTATTGCATTTGCCTTATAAAATGGAGTTCACGACCGCTATAACGAGCTACTGCATAGGGGATTGCGGTGTGTACATATCCTATGAGAGGTAAACGCCGACCATAAAACATTTTCTTGCATGGCGTTTTTAGGTTTTATCTTAAATACCTAGACCACGTAAGGTTATGCGTTTCGATAACAACATGTATGGATTGAATAGTTTGGATCAGGTGTTATGGTCGATTTTTTTGAACTATCTTATTTCTTGTATGCATCCTAAAGTCTGGCTGGTCATCGGATCAGCACTAGCATGGGTTCCTTTATAATTTTTGAAGGTTTTTATATTCTGTAAAACACTACCCCATTACCTTTGTTAAAATCTAATGGATAAAGTATTATGTAGTAGATCATGAGTAGGAAAGGAACCTATGCATTCCTTTTTGTTTTTGGTTTCGATTTTTGTGCATACCCTCCCTTGCACAAATCTTTCAAATAGGGAACGTGAGTAGCCAATTCCAGTGGTTTTGCCGGGCATATACCTTATATTCATGCATTCTTTCTTTCACACAAGCAATTTGATTTCTGTTAGTATGAATTAAGGAGAAATTGTCACATCTCCTACAACACATTGTGTCAAGATGAGTTGTCCTATACTTGTGTCACCCCGTATAGCTCCTTCCACCCATTCATACGCGGCTCACTAGTTATTATGATGGTATATTGTCAAAAAGGGGGTTTCAAAAGAGTAGAAGTCCAGTACAAGGAACGAAAAACCAGTGTAGTCCCAAAATGATTTTGGGCATTTTTCTTTTACAGTCAACAAGTAGTTACTCCAAGACTTAGCTTTTTCGTTAAGGACTTCGCTATCTCAAAAGAAAACTTCAAAGGTGACAGTGTTGAGTCTGGGTAAGCATCTCATTAATTGTTGAATGTGCTTCAGCCAGTATACTTTGTTGCATTTCCATCCATTGCATTCGTCTCTGCACTCATGGACTCTGCGTTATGTGTTTTCTGCATTCTAGTTTATATATTTATTTATACATCGACACCGTCATTTTTACTCATGACCTCAGCTTGTGGTTTATAGATCGGAATCTATTGCATATAAGGGGCATCGATACGATTTAGATCGTATTTGTTTGGATGAGAAAATTTCATACTCTTCATGGTTCCACCACCTCATGACCATTACTCATGAAAAATGTAAATGGAACCATGGACAATTTTGATGGAACCGTGAATAATGCGGGTGGAACTATGTGCAATTAAGGACCATGAATAACACAAGCATTTCTTATCGACCAATAACTATTTGGTGAGTAATGCATACATGGTCATGAGGTGGTGGAATCCTAAATAATGCATATGGAACCTTCAAAAAAGTTAGTGTTGATGAAACCATGAACATATTTGGTGGCAGAATCTTGCAGATTTGGTGGTTTAATTTCAAGAAAAGTTAATGGATCCATGAACATAGTTGGTCGAACCATGAGCTTTGTTTGTGGAAACATGAATTCTATTTGTGCAACCATGAGCATTAATGGTGGAACCATGAGCAATTTTGTTGGAACCACGAGCTCTGTTTATGGAACCGTGAGCTCAATTTATGGAACCATGTCCATTGCTGGTGTTATGAGCTAAGTGGTTTCAATTAACTTTAGCAGCAAATAAAAGTGTGAAAAGTTTAGTAGCTCCAAACTGACGGTGGATTGGGCCAATAATAACTTTACAATTAACAATATATTTCTCGAACTTCTAATGAATAAATTCCTATAAGTTGGGGAGAGTTTTAAATCCTTAATCTTTGCACATACCTATAGAAAGTTTAATAGCTTGGTTGGTCAATTATGAAAAAAACCATTATTCATACATAAGGAAACTCTGATTAAGATTTTTCAAATTATTATTTAAGTTTGAATGATATGTATTTTGATTTCACATCTAAACTAGAGAAAAGTTTAAAAAACTCATATATTCAATTTATAAATATATAACATAAACTCATCTTTTTTTATATCATAAAATAATATGCTTTGTTTTTTTTTTGTAATAGGGGAATTGGCAACTGGGGTAGGGTTTGTACTCACATGATATAGGGTCGAATACCATCCCCAACCACTATATCCCTAGGTGCACTTACATAGCTCACAATCATGGAGCGCATGTTATCTAGGGTTTGAACCGATGACATCATAAAACAATATGTTTTTTACATCAATCTATTATATTAAATAATATATTTTTTATTTTTATATTAATATACTGATCTTGAGGAGATATATTAACACCTATTATAATGAAGCAATAGGAAAATCATGATTAAATGGAAGAGTGATTCATTTAGATAATATAGGAATTAAAAGGTACTCAAATATATTATATTATAAATTGAATTAATTTTCTAATTGTTTTTTTGGCGAGTTATTGACTTTCTTTATGTTTTGGATGTTTTTTTTAATAAAATTAGTAGTTTTTTTAGAGAATTGACAATTGGGGCACGACTTATATTTGTGTCGTATCAGGTCGATTTCCATATGCTATTAGTATATCCTTAGGTGCACCCACACAACCCCTAGCATGGGCATAGGTTAGCTGAGGCTTGAATCCATGATGTCATGAGGAGTGCCTTAACAATAAACTCTATTGCCACATCATCTACACCCTTTGGTGTTTTAATAAAATTATTTATCATAATAATTGTTTTTTTTAATTAAATTGATTTTTTTTTTTAATTATATTTATTATAGATTTATAAAATATAGAAAATAAATTATTAAACATAATAATAAATAAATTTTCCAATACTTTTTTTTTTATAGAATACACATCACAGAAAACTCTTTGTGCACTTTTTCTCATTTCTAGGATGATATATGGAGTAAACTATTTGGTTGCAGCTTTTAACGTTCACATAGATAGCCACACTAGCCTAGCATGCTAAATTATTTTCAATCTACAATGTGAAGAATACGATTATTATAATTTTTTTCCCATAACGAGTGTCTAATCATTGGCACACAACACACAGTGATATTAAGATCCCACTTGGGACATCTAGAAGAGTGGCATGGTGGGTGCTTAACATGATATGATGACCATGCGAGGTGATGCAAGGTTTGGTTAAGGAATGAGGGAATGATGAGATGAAGTGAAATTTAGTTCGGCATCGACAAATGAGTATAATGTGAAATGAGGTCTGAATAAAAAATGGATTATTGCAAGTTCATATTTGCATGCATCCATAATTTTTCTTGGAAGCTAGATTACCCTAGACTAGTGATTATTGCAAGCGATTGGGAAAGTAATTTTGGATTCCTCCATTGGTGTTTTCTAGTTGGTTTATTTCTTGCCTCCATTTGGAAATTCTTTTGTCTTCTCATTTGAAGCATGAGTTAACTATGTAGGGAAGCTACAAAGGGTGGCGGACAAGCTATATATGGGAAAAATGGCCCCAAACTCCTTGGATATTAGGTCACATGGGTAATATTTCTTTGTAGGATTGAAAAATTCTAAACTCAATGGTAATTTGAAATGGTCTTGGATTCTGGTGTGCTCGGGTGGAGGCATTGTTTTTGTCTTCTTGTCATTTGCAAGCACTACAAGAATGATGACCCCTTTTGATGGTTTTTTGTTCTTGTCTTGTAGGGTTTCATTCTAGGGGGTGAGACTTTTGGACAGCTTCTGCATGGGATCCCTCTCATATAGAAAGCATGGTTAACGAAAAGTGTAAGGAAACAACACCTTACTCATATGTCGAGGGTATTATAGGAATCCTACATAGCTAAAGCTAACTACAACAAATCTATCTCATATAGAGTTTAGACCAAATTGAAAAAATGGAGTGGGTTGAAGGAGAATGAGATGATACCAATCTTGAGGATATCGAGGCTAAGATGGCTATGATGGAGGTAGATGTTGATTCATCTATAACCAAAGACACAAAATAAACAAAGACTATTACTTTGTATTGGCAACTTAAGACCTTGTTGGGAAAAGTCATTATGAAGCATGAAAAGGAGAAAAAACCCATTCTGTTGCAATAGGATAAAATAAAAGAGAAGTTGGGGTAGGTTTAATCAATAGTCAAGCTAATTGCTCGAGATCAACTGGAATTTGATGCTAAGATGAATGATTTGGAAAGGTAAATGACATGCATGGTCTTTTGAGAGAGGTTACCAAAGAGGAAAGCAATCTCTACACCCATGGAGCACAAGGTGCCTATCGTCACCAATGAGATGATCTAGGTTACTTCTAGAAATGGTTTTTTTTTTTAATATTTACAGTAAGACAAAGCACATTCTAGTAAATAAGGTAGGGCTAGATAGTAAGTATCATCATAGGATTAGTCCTGTGAGTGAGTTTGATATTATTTTTGCAAATCTCAAACAATTTGAAAGACCCTTTTACCATAAAATAACTTGAAATTTTTAAGAATAAAAAAGTGATATTTTAAGTTAAGTTAGAAATATAATGTTTCCTATAACTTAAAATAAAACATTATTATAAATTTGAATTACAAACTTATATATATATAGATATATAGATAGATAGATAACATACTAATTAAAAATTAAAATGTTTAATACTCTCAAATATGATTATGGCAACAAACTTTTAATATCCTTACAAATTCATTATGGCATATTCTTAATTTCCTTACAAATTTATTATCACATATTTTTATAAATTCATATATAAAAAAAATCATACATATTTTAAATTTAAATAAAATTATGAATGTGTATGTAAAAATATATAAATTCAAAATTATATAAAAAAAATAAAAAAACATTCAAAATTTATATAAAATTATGAATTAGTATATAAAAAAACACAAAAATTATGAACTTCTCTATAAACATATAAAAATTCAAAATTTATATATTATAAAATTTTTTGATTAGCTTTTATAATTATTAATAATTCAATTTTTATAATGATTATTCAAATCTTATTTAATTTTAAAAATTTTAGTAAAATTTAAATCAAGATAAAAATGATAATACTCTTTTTTTTTCAATAACCCTAATTAACATTGTGGTGACTTAAAATGATATGTAATTAACATAGAATTTGAAAAAAAATTAATTAATTACTTTTTATTTTTGATACATAATACTAGTTTAGTTTAAGGTTAGTACACATCTTCCCCATACTAAATTCTAAGCACCTCTCTACTCTTTATGAAAAAAAAATACAAATTCAAACCTTTTATATGATTATGGATTTATACTTAAAATTCAATATAATCAAACTCAACCTTTATATATAATAAAATATTTTATACAAACTTTAAATAATAACAATATTTTTTATAATTTAAAATTTAATAATAAAAATAAAATAATTTATATGTTTTATCATTCAACTTAAAAAATTATATGTTATATTTTTTTTACATTAAAATAGTTTTTATACATACAAATTTATCTATAAACATTTTAAAGAAAATAAACAGTTTTATTTATCTATAAACATTTTGAAAAATGCAAACGAGGTTAAAAAAAAGCCAACCACTTTACTTTTCTAGAAACATTTTAAAAAATGCAAACCATTTTATTTGAAGTGAGGTGCTTTTCACTTTTCACATTTGAAAGTCTAAACCTTGGACTAGTGTAGTGTTACTCATCTCTATTCCAGAATATATTAACAATGACAAATTACAATAAAAACAAAAATATATTTAGTAAATAGAATCAATATATTTAGTAAAAATATAAATGACAAGTCCAATAAGGGCCCAACTGGCCTTTCTTCCTTCAAGTGGTAAATTGGAGAGTGCGATAGGTGCCATGCACCAATGTATTCTCACAACACCAGTACCAGGCTATGATCTTCTTAATAGTCATTAATCATAAATTACATTAAGAACAGGAAATTCATTGACATGCATATAATCTGTAATTGTATGAGAACTGAACTGCATGGTATTTTGAATATGCTGAAGTGAAAACAATAAAATAAGAAACTACAGGACAATTAGACTCTGTCATCCAAATATAAGGCACCTGCATTTGTCTGAGGTTCTGAAGCTCATGCAAAATGATACTCGGTAATTTATCTAAGGCCATGGCTAAGCCCAGTGTTTCTTCTTTGCTTTAGATATTTTTTGATGACAGAACAAAATAATTTGGTCATTAATTATGAGAAGATTTGAGGTTTGCGCCGACATGCAAGGCCAATATTGAGGCCATCAACATAAAGGCACTCTGGTTGCCATTCACTCCATTCCTCCTTCAAGAATGAAGTTGCTTGTTCAAGCCTAGATATTCTCTCCCTGTTCAATTTCAGCTCGCTTAAAACAGGGCCGGTTTGGATCTTGTGCACTTGAGCTCCCTTCAGGAATTTGTAATAACACACGATATGGGAGGTCCCGTCTGGTTGAGACTGTGAATAAGCTGTTTCAATTCTCTTCCCATGTTTTCCCCAAAATCCATAATTTGGAAAATGTTGAGGACCATCGAAAATAGATAAATAAACCATAGGAGATCTGAGTAGAGCTAATATCAATAGCCGCATCCAGGTGAATGGCAACCACAACATAAACAAAGTTTTTTAAATCGAGTTGGAGGTAAATGTCATGTTCAAATGTCTGAATTTGAATTTGAAACTTAGCGCCCTTAAAACAACCATGGCATCGATATAATGGTGCACGGCTCCGGCTGCCAACTGCACAATTCTCCAATCAGTAAAAAATGGCAGAGGAATTTTAATTGATGTCGACAGGGCTGCCAGGATGTCAAGAATCAGAAGATCCCTGAAAAAGGACAACCGGAAAATTGACCGGATTAAGCCATGGATGAATGTAACATCATATAGGTTTTATCATATTTGCCATACCTTATCTCATTCGTAAATAAGTTAGAAAAATACTTAGTATGCAGTAGAGTATTAAATGCTGCTGCAGCAATATAGGTCATTAAAACTTAAACTGTTGAGATTCAATGGTTTACAAAATTGCAACAACAACATTTAATAGTATGAAGCATGTTATATATTTTTCACAGTAAATAAAGCTGGCCCCCCAGAAATAGCCCTGCAATTGTCTGTTTGCATGTTTTCCGCTACTTAAAAGAAGTGACATGTAATTTTAAAGATTAAAGTCATTGTGCAAGAAGTAACATGTGATTTTAAAGATTAAAGTCATTGTGGTTTTCAGAGTAGGTAAATAAAATTTATGATTTCATGAATACAGTGCTCACTCGCCTAGTTTATACACCACCTTCCACCATCGAATTGAAGAACATAAACTGAAGCTAAAAAAGTCTCAAAATGTCAACTCTAGAGATACGAGTAAGCAACGTCCAGGTTAGTCAGGTGCAACTGCTGTAAAATAGTCATTAAGTACCATTTTAATGCTTCTATTATTGCCTCATCGCCGAGATATACAAGCAGCTCCTTAGCCCTTGTAGGACACTCTTGTATTTACTGTTTTGGTTATCAAATAAAGATGAGTTTAAATGCACTCACGAAAATTCCATCGGTTCCATAAACGCTCGGCCAGGCCTACAAGATTTTATAATAAGTTTTTGTGATGATTTTTAACCCAAAGCATCCATACCGATCCTTAATGCAACAAGCATCCATACCGATCCTTAATGCAACAATGATTTAAAATTTGCATGAAGCTAACAGACTTAAAAACCCTTAAAAAAAACTTAGCATGCACATCAATTACTCTTTGTACCAGGTTTCGTTAAAAAATATAAGTGAAAAGAACTAGGCAATGATATATTAACCATATCAAAACAAATATATATTTCATAATAATATAGGAAATATGTAGATTCTGATCGTTAACAACCAGCCCTTTGAAAACAATGCTGAGAAGGTTTAACTTAAAAGATTACGGCAGGAAATTATAATACATTGCTGTGAAAGATGACGGGAAATTAAAAGTTTGCAAAAAAACCAGGTCCACTAGTCCTGAGCTTGAAAAATATTTACTTTGTTATCCAACTGACCAACAACAAAGTCAATCATTGCCTTCTCTGTTGATTCTTTGGATGACTTGAACTTACATGTTTCTGTCGTTTCTGGCAATACTAAAAAAACAGAAATCAAAGGTTGTTGCAGATCATGAACGTTATGACAAGCATCCTTGGTCACTGAACTCTCCCTCCGGGCTTAAAAGGTCGTAACTTCAGCATATAGACTCCCATTGAATCTAAGAAAGTTGCACTGCTAAACCCATGGATCCCTACAATCTTCCCCTCCTCATTGTTGGTTTGAAAGTAAGTTCCCTGTTCCCGTCCACATGGATGAGAACTTGAATTCTGTTCCAATTCCCCTGCAGTTTAAACCAACAGAGCTAGGCTTAAATGGCTTTCAATTAACAAATCTACCATTAATAAGCAGTCTGCCATAATTAAAAAAAAAACACGATATCTAAAATGAATGATATAACTATTTTCATTCTCATCATTATTGACATACCAAAATGCATATTGAAAAGGGTGCAGGTTGCTCCTGGAGTACAAAAATTCTTCAGGCACGGTTGATTGAAGATTTCAAACATTTCCTTAAAAATTATTCTTCGAGGCACGGTTGATTGAAGATTTCAAACATTTTCTTAAAAATACATGCAGACGACCATAATTGCACCCATAATAGCAAAATGCTGTAGAACCGGTTGATATGAGATGTCCAACATCTCGTGCGTGGGTGCCTTTTTCAGACCGTCCCTATAATGTGAATTTTTTTCAGGAATAAACACACAAAAAGTCACGGACTACCATATTTAGAAAAAAATAGTCTCAGAAACTTATTTCTTGAAGAGTCCCTATAATGTGAATTTTTTTCAGCAATAAACACACAAAAAGTCACAGACTACCATATTTAGAAAAAAAAAAGTCTCAAAAACTTATTTCTTGCTTCTTGCAGTCTTCAAGAAGCTTCATCCCTGGGTTAGTATACAAAACTGGATGATTGCTATAAAGAGAATGATATAGGAATAATAATCTCTCCCAAAAAAATGAGTGCTATACCTTGTAAACTAAAACTCAGTTAGCTGCACCCTAAAACGATCACTTACTTTCGCTGATTTGGACTTCGTCCTTGAGCAAAGGACACGAGCAAGTGAAACAGAACTTAGCATGGCCTTCACCTCGTCTCCCTTTATATAAGACTCACAGCTGTGAAATTTGGTAGCCGTGAAATTCGCGAGGCTCATGTAAACCACCACGTTTGCAGAATAAATCTTTTCAAGGTAGACAAGATCCTTTTAAGGTAGACAAGATTCTGTCTGGACGACTTGGCTCGTGTGAGCCGCCACATCTTGTCTTGTGTGAGCGGTCACATCCGACGTTGCCCGACCATTTGCACCGATCAGACGATCTAGCTCGTGTGAACGGTCACATCCGAAGTTGCCGTCGTCGAATCTGTGCAAATGGTCTGGCAAATAGGTCAATCTATTATGTTTTGATAGCCTTGAAATTCGCAAGGCTCATGTAAACCACCACGTTTGCAGAATAAATCTTTTCAAGGTAGACAAGATCCTGCCACAGCCGCAATGAATTATCCTCGTTAGGTGTAAAATAATTTATAGTCCAATTAGACGCTTGCGACCTCTATCAGACTTGCAGGTTGGATGTTGGAAATATTCAACTGAAAATTTTCAAGGCGCCTGTCAACAAAGACGTTGCATGATAAATCTTTCAGGGTAGGCAAGATCCTGCCACGGCCGCCAAGAATTATGCTGGTTGGTCGTAAGCGATATAAGTCAACTAATAGCTTGTGCATATTTCAAAGGTGTTTTTAAGCGTGTGGGCAAAGAGAGAAATATGTCATCTATTTTAATTGTGGGCGGTCCATCTGGTCGAACGCGGGTACCTGTTTAGCAGGTCCTAAAATAAAATATAGATAAATAGGGCTCTTCGTAGTCAGTGGTTGCCTTCATTAATCAATCGTCTTCTATCCTGACCAATCAATAGGGGCGGGCTTAGCACGGCTGGTATTATCTGTGAGAGTGAGCTAGCTATGGAGCAATCCTCCCTCCATCGGACGGAGGAGGAGCAAAGTCAACGTTAACTTTGCTCCTCCTCCGTCCGATGGAGGGAGGATTGCTCCATAGCTAGCTTACTCCTTATCTGGGCTGCTAACGGTTAACTTTGCTCCTCCTCTGTCCCATGAGGGAGGATCCATAGCTAGCTTACTCCTTATCTGGGCTGCTAAAGGTCATATTGTACGGGCTGGGGCTGTTTGGTTTCGGTGAAAGTGGTGTCAGGTAGGCTGGGTCCTTACTGATCCCTTCTTCTTAAGCCACTCAGATCTTATTTGTTGGAAAGGCATAGCTAGTTTTATATTTATATAAAGACTTACTTTTTCAATTTGGGTTTATTGCCTCAGCAGCAAGATTGAAGCCTTGTCCATCCACTATTTTAATTGTGGGCGGTCCAAGTTGGATAATACTATGCAACAACCAAAACGCCCCCCACATTGCCCAAATCCGGTCAGCCGCAGAATTGCAAATTTTGATAACTATGCTGTTGAAATTGATGTTTGGATGATTTCGGTGGATTTAAAACATCCTAAGACTTCAGGATGCCACTGTTGAATGCTATTACAAGAAACTGAAATCATCAAGAGAGCATAAATCAAATTGGTTGCCAACAAAATAAAATGAAATCTCTTGCCAAAAATAAAATGAAATCTGTGACAACAACTTAAAAGCTAAAACACCTGAAAAGGGGAGTTTTAGTCGGAGCTTATTCCACATTGCAAGTAAAGCTTGAAGTAATTTAATGAAAGGCAGTTGCTATTAATTTTCGAGGTGGAGACATGCTCATGGTGTACCTTACCCATAGGGATAAATAAGCACCAATAAAAAGCCTTTAAAACTTATTATATAAGATTTTATTTAAAATCTAGTTTATAAAGATTTCGAAAATAATTTTTTACAGACTTTGGAAGGTCAGCAACTCGGCATAAAAACAGTTACCACCTTGAAGCATACAACAGGAGTGAATTTTTTCAAGTATATTATGTACTTTTCACCTTCCTTGCCCATTCCGAAATCAAAACAATTCCGCTTAAAAGCGAATGCCAAATATAAGATGAAACAAATTTTGTACTCTATTCCAATATTTTTTAATACACAGTATAGTGCCTTTATCATATAGGGTGTTTATATGACATGACACCAGATAGTATGTATTAAAAAGGCATTGGAATAGATGGTGTTGGTTTATTTGCACTTATTTTAAAAAAATAGTTATAATTGTTTTTCAATGAATTACTTGCAGTTTTATTTGTCATTTATAATATAATATGTTGAAAGAACTAAAAGAATAAATAAAAATAATTATAATAATAATAAATATTTTAGAAAACCTCATAAAAAAACCAGCTATCAATAATAAACTTATTATTGATTTTTTGCTAAACTAGGGAAGGCAGCCAAAAACATCTCTCATTCTCACCTTTGCACATTACAAGGGAGGATTACAATCCTATAAATAGGGTTCTTTACATGAAAATACAACTAACAAGAAACTAGATCAGCTACTAAAACAATGTTCCTAAAACTACTTGTAACTTCCTTGCTCATTCTCTGGTCAAAATTAACTCTAACAATCTAATCAAAATCATTGTCATTAGATTTTAAATACATTAGTGCAAGATAATCCACAAATCTACTATCAACAAAATAAGATTTCCTACACTTAGATTTAAATATTTCATTTGAATAAACTTCACCTCTTAAGATTTTAGAATATCTATGAAATAATCTTTATTATTTGTTGAGACATTTTTGGAATAATCCTTTATTATTAATTGATACATTTTTTCAAAGATAATCTATTTTTTTAAGTTTTTTGAACATCCTTAAAATAATCATCGTTAAAAGGAAATGAAGCTAAAATTAATTTAATTATTGTAATGTAAAATGAATTTTATATTTTTTTTATAATAATTTAATAGGAAATAATTTTAGTATTAATTTGAATGGATTACCAATCCAATGCAAAAATTACAAAACTATTGTAATTGAAAAATTATTATATATATATTGAATTTATTGAACTTTGAAATTGAAATCTAATTAGTATTATATATTTATATAAATGTGGTGTATAATATAGTCAATTTAAATTGTGTTTTAGTTTTATAATTATTTTTTTAAGTTTATTTTTTCCAAAAAAAAAAAGATTATTTCTTGTTATTCAGAGAATCAAAGATAACATAATTATATGTTAGTATAGTGTGTATCAGTGATAGCAAAAAGTACTAACCTCAAAGTCAAATTGAAGGAAAAAAAAAATTAATCAACTATATCAAGTTTAGGGCCAGACTTCTCCATCGTGTAAAGATATGCATTTTATATAACGGTTACATAACCAAAAAAGAAAAACTAAACAATCTTAAAATACAAAAGAAACCCATGTTGAAGGATAAAAACCTTCATGAGTTAAAAAGATTGTAAAACACCCTTATAGTCTTCACTCCTTCTATATGCACAGAAAAAGTCAACGAGTCCATCTGAAGCCTCACCGCTTCTTTAGTTAGACCATCATCCATCACATCTTGTTCCTTGTAAATATGTTTAAAACTTAAATAGACGAAAACCTACTAAGTTATTAAGTCTACTTATATGTCACATCAATTTTGTAAACATGACACATTTCATCCATGTGTGTCAATTATATGATATTACAAAAAACACTTTGAGACATTAATTTAATAATATAAAATATTAGTATATTGTATTTCATAAAAAATGGTTATCTTCTTCTTTATAATTTCTCTTAGTTTTCTATCTCTTTGCTTTTTTAAAACCTGTATGGTTATAAATCTTAGCTTTTTAGGAAATCTGGAAAAAATAAATAATGAATGAACATAAATATTGGAAATTGTATTTTAAATTCTTAAATTTTAATAATTTTATTGGACAAAATGCTTTCAATGTTGCATAACTGTTAAGTGTTATATTTTTTGTATATATGTTTAGTGAAAAGTGTATTCTACCATTACAACTAAAACCAGTTTTAATAGAGGTTTTTGAAAAGGTTTTTGATGTTAAAACATTGAACAAGATTATTAAAAAATATTTATTAATTTTCTTTTAAAACCTCAAGTAGTGGGAGTATAGCTTTTAGAAGAGAATATATTCTAACCAAATATTTTAGACAAACAAATGTTTTTTTTATTGATGCAAATTGTAGTAAAAGTATGCATTACACACTAGTGTGTTATTTGCCTCACATTCATATTTAAGTTCTTTCATATCATTGTATAAAAAGATATAAACATTTAAAGATTAGAATTTGGAAATACTAAAGAATAAATTTCAAAATTAATTTTACAAATATACTTATTCCTTTCATTATAATTGTCTAAATATAATTAAAAATACTTATGTAATAGTAACTCTAATTTATATATCACAATCACTACACAATAGGGATCAAGAGTTTCAATTTTCCAACACAACTCTTTCTTACTTAATTTTCTACTCAGTAATGACTACTTTTAAACATGTTAAATATAATTATGAAATTAAAGTTTTTAATTTAAAATTAAAATTAAAATTAAATTTTAATTTTAAAAAAACTATAAAAAAAAGTATGAAAGATCACTCACACAAACTAAGGAGTTGAAGTTTTAATTTCATTGCAAGGTGATGTAAAAAATTGAGGGGTTGAAGTTTCACTTTGATTGAGGTGAGGTAATAGTTCAGGTAGATTGGAGATGAGGTTTCACTTGATCTAAATGAAAGTCAAATTTCACCTCCACAAGCTTAGATAAAACAAACTTTTTAATGTGCATGTTAATCTTTGAAGAAAACTCAACTTTTAAAAATTAAAATATGTTTTTGATTGGAGTCTTGAGTTTACTTCCCACTTGACTTTGGGGTTCACTTTCCACTTTGGGGTTTAGTTTAGGTTTACTTTATATTTTTATTGGCATTCAAGTTTTACATTTGTCATGAAAGTGAAACTTCACACCTTACAATGTCAAAACTATGTCTTGTAAATTCTTTTTTAAATTTAACACAGAGATATTGGTATTATGATCATTGATAAGACCATATGTTGGGGGATTCTTTATGGGGGGTTGGAGGTATTTGTATATATTAAATGATAATTGGTATAAATTTGTTGTCAATATTGGTATGGCAACAAGTGATATGGTATAGTTAATTTTTTTAAGTTTTTGTTTATATTCATGGTATTAAACAACTGTAAATATTTAGCCATTCAAAGTTACTATAGACTCATTTAGTCTCAAAGCCTCCCAAAAGTATAATTCTAAGACATATGTTCAAGGATATTCTTAGATATATGAGATTATTTTAAGATATTTCATTTTCAACTCTCCCATCTCTTCCCAACTCACCATGCCTGCACTTGCCACTCCACGTTGTTTTCATCGTTGTCACACACTCAAAGTCCCAACTCCCACTTTGCATACTGCTGCGCTGCACTTCCCCTCTCCACCACTCCACCATGCCTTCCCACCATCCTTCACTCCTACGTATTCTTCCTACCACTCTCCTACCAACCTCTCCTCCAAAACCACAAACCCTCAACATGTCAATAAACCTTTAAATTTTAATAAATATAAATATTATATAAAAATATTACTATTATTTATTATAATATTGATTTTTAATTAATTATTTTTTCTTCCCAATTATTATTTCTCAGCATAATTTCTTACAATTAATAAAAATAATAATAATTATTAGTAGTAAATAAAAGTGCCCCCTTTAAATCAAAATAGCCTCTAATTACTCACCCCAACATCTTAGAAGCATGACGACGGAGTTAAAACCCAATTTGAGAAATTGGAAAAGGATGTTCAGGCCATCAAAGAAACCGTTCCCAAGAATCAAGAGAGTCCAAGAGAAGAGATAAGAAATAATAATGCGAAACTTACGAAGGAGATTAAAGATAAACTTGTATTATATATGGAGACCAAGCTAAACAACAAATTAGACACTATCATGGGAATGATGGAAACTAAAAAGTCTAGTAATTGATGCCAAGGCCGAAGCAGTTCGGACATGTTAATTACCCCATATCACAATTATGAGTCACCACCATGCATTAACTCGAAAGACACCCAATATCAGTCTTTTATAATGTACCCACTGAGAGAAAAAATTGAGTTTCCAAAATACAACGAAAGTGACGACCAATGTGTTGCATGGTTAAAATATAAGGTTGATGAATACTTCAATATATACAACATTGTGAGGGATGAAGAAAAAGTGAAGTATGCATCAATGCACTTGGAAGGACATTCCTACAATTGGTACATATGGGGGAAAGGCGATATTTTTTCATATACTTGGAAATTGTTTAAAAACGATTTTTGAAAAAAGGTTTTAAGGAATCACTAAGGACAAATTCTTCTCAAATCTTACCACGTTACAATAGAAAGGAAATGTCAAGGAATTTACCCATCAATGTGAATCTCTCACTACAAGAGTGTTTGGGTTATATAACAAAGAACAACTTGAAACTTATTTAGGAGGCCTAAAACCATATCTAAAAAGAGTTAAAGTTGCATGGCATACAAAATGTCGAAGTGGAAAGACGTAAGGAAAAAGCAGTCGAAGCTAAATTTGATAGTTTCCAATCAAATAATGCAAATACATGTTTAAGGAAGAACACCCTACCAACAAAAGATACAAATAAAAATAAATACATTCCACCACCTAGACGAGATGACATAAAAAGTATGGAAGCTCGATGAATGAAAGAAGGAAAATGCAAATTATGTAGAGACAAGTGGGATGCTAGATACAAGTGTCGCTCAAGAGACAATTCAAAAAATCTATTCACTTGCATGGAAGAGGAGAACAATGAATAAGAAGAAGATGAATCAGAAAATGAATATGAAGATACCCAAAATATTGTAATTAAAGTCGATGACACACCCAAAATATCCTTGAAAACCATAACCAGTATTATCCAACCACAGACACTCAAGCTAAAAGGGAATATAAAAAATGAGAATGTTACAGTACTAATAGATACCAAAAGCACCCACAATTTCCTCGACATAAGGTTTGCAAGGAAACTCAAGTTATTTGTGCACCCAGTTCCATACATGAAGGTAATGGTCCTTGATGGCAATACAATTGAAAAAGTTGGAAAATGCCACAAGGTGAAACTTCAGATACAAGAATTTAAGTTGGAATCATAACTCTACACCTGACCGTTGGAAGGAGTAGATATTATTCTAGGAGTCCAATGGTTACAAACCTTGGGTACCTATTCAATCAATCACCAAAAACACTTCATCAAGTTCAAATGGTAGGGATAAAAGTATAAATTGTATGGTTTCCAACCACTCAAGATGCAAGTAGTCTCATATCAACACATGGTAAAACTTATTTGAAAAGGAGCATCAATTTATGTGATACAATGTCATCAAATGGAAGGTCAAGACATAGAACAAGATGAGTCCCAAGAAGAAGAAATCCAACAATTACTCCATAAATATGAAAAAAAAATTCAAAACCTACCTATGAAATTACCATCAGAAATAATTATTGAGCACATAATTGAGGTTAATTATTGAGTAAAATTGTAATTTGAACACTCTGAAAATGTTCATATACATGAATATGAAATCAAATCAATATTAAAATTGTAATGTAATTGTAAAATTGTAATGTAATGTAATGATGTAATTATTGTAATGCAATGTACAATTGTAAATGTAATGTAATAATGTAACGATTGTAATTTAATGTAATTGTAAAATTGTAATGTGGTCTTGTAATTGTAATTGTAATGTAATGTAATAATGTAATTATCGTAATTTAATGTAATTCTAATATGATCTTTTAATTGTAATTGTAATGTAATTATCATCATTATCATAATGTAATGTAAAATTGTAATATGAACATGTTGAGGCCTGGAAAATTGCTGGTAACAATAGTTAGGGATTTTCCCCAGTAAACATTCCCAACTAGCCCGTTACTGCTTGGTATGGGGAATCCGTTCGATTTACGGTCTGGATACCTTAGGTCAAGTAACAAAAATAAAGGGTTTTACTGGTTATGGCCCGGTCCATCATGTATGTTTTTAGTTGTTTGTATTTAAGTATGAGTTGCAAGTGCCTATCTTGATTCGGGAGGATCTAAAAAGGCCAATTTTCAAAATCATCATATTGCAAAAAAAATAGTACCATGTCTAAGAGCTAGTCAATATTATTCTAACGGTGTAAACGACGTGTCAAACGGACTCCGGATGCAAAAGATATTGCGTTTTGAAGTTTGGCCCCAACAGGGAAAATTTTGGCTGAAGTGCCACATGGCACTCCCTCAAGCTGCCACGTGGTAGTCAAAAAGTGCATTCTAATGACATGGCATGATAATGTGTCATGATGATGTGGCATGGTGACATGGCATGATGAAGTGGAATGATGACTAGCATGCATGCATTTGTGCTTGAAATGAGTTTTAGGACATTCATGCATTTACTCATGAGAAATTGTAAAATGATTAATATTTGAAGTGAATGGAAAAATTACTCACATATTACTCATTTATTTTATTCCTTGAGTTGTTATGAAGTTAATGCATGGTTGTAACCAAAAAAAAACATTCCATATCTGTAAATAAGTTGTAACAAGTTGGTTTATGGTTGAAAAATCAACATGCTATTTAAAAAAGGGATTTTGTTATGTAATGGATTATTGTTGGATTTTGTAAATGTCATTATGGGGAA